>CALSCE010010638.1:4358614-4369771 GCA_943593645.1 Bovichtus variegatus | reverse complement strand
GAGCAACTTCTAGTGGGCCTCAGAGCAACTTCTAGTGGGCCTCAGAGTGGGCAGTGGAGGTACTGCCAAATGTTTAGATTAAATTCAAATTAAGATTTTTCTTGGATAATATACAAAGCTGGTTATTTCCATCTCTAAATGTGCTCAAGAATTGAACATCAAATAAAATGCAAAATTTCAATGACCAGTTATGTTTGAATATGTAGAGACAAATATGTTTTGTCACTGTTGGCTAGCTAACCTTCCCTCAGATGCAGTGACGCAAAGATCGTTTTTTTTAAAAAAGCGTGTGGAAAGGAATTTGACTGTATACATTCAATTTGGATTCATAATTGCAGGCGGTCAGGGTAAGCAGAAAACATTTTTTTCATTACAGCTGACAGTGGCATAACACGTATTTACATAAGTTTATTTTTCCTCTTTTTTTTTTATGTTTATAGTAGGACCATTTAAAAATAATTTTCATTAGGAATATACTTAATATTAGGGCTGCAACCAACAATTATTTTTATCGATGAATATGCTGATTATTTAAATGATCAATAAGTTGTTTGGTCAGTAAAACTGCATGAAAAAAGGGAAATTAGAAATGACGTCATCAAATTGCTTTCAAGATATTCAGTTTACTACTATAACATAAGACTGGAAAAAGCATCAAATCCTCACATTGGAAAAGCTGGAATCATTAAATGTGCGGTATTTTTGCTTTAAAATTGACTTAAACAATTATTGATTATCAAAAAACATTTGCTGATTTAATTTTCAGTCAATCAACTAAGCGATTCATCCACTAATTGTTATGGCTCTACACAATATGAGCAGCATTAACTTGAGCTTCTGTATCGATTATGTTCCTGTATGTCCGTCTCTCTTTGTTTCCTCTCAGTTTCCCTGGACCGAGGCCGGGCCCAGCTGGACAGCAGCGAGAGACATCTGTTGAAGGAAATCAGAGAACTGAGACAGAAGCTGGCGGCCAGAGCCAGAGACGGCAGCTCTGCCTCCTCACAGTCTGTCCACACACTGTCCTCTGTCTCCCAGTGACAAACGCACAAACTGCTCTCTGTCTTCATAGTGTCACAAAAACAGATTCTTGTCCCATGTGAGCTAAACCAACAGAAACAATTACTCAGACTGAGGAACATATCAGCTAGCTGCTATCTGTATTCCACTTTCCAAGTGCTTCTGTACCATCCTTTAAACTTCACATTATTAATGCAGATAGAGTCAAACATGTTAACTGTCCGTCATCAACCACTATCTCATGAAAAGTCATGTTTTCCAATAAGACACCAGTCCTCTGACAGAAACGGGTAAATCCTTTGGGTTTTGGTTGTGTTGTCGCTTCATGTGACGTACACATAATTGTTCAGTATGTGTCACTCTAGGATCCAAGTCAACCATCATTCATGGGTGGGTTCTCTGATAATATCCCTACCGGCAACCACAATTCATTTTAACTCCATCTGTGGCCATAATAAGGCCAATCCTGTATTATTGCAGTTCGTCTGTAGCCGGTAAACGTTACTGTGTGACAAGCTGATGCAACATACAATACTTCGGTAGGTACGATGTCTAACTCTGCTAACTGTATGACGAAACATCTGTTGGTTTGTCTACAGAGCAGTACAACATTTTGTCCACAAAAACAATTTTACCTCTGCGTTTGTTATTGTACCACCTTCCATTTCATGTTCATTTGTACACTTCATATTCATAGTTGTCATTTTTAAAAGATTTGCGCTGGAGCTCCATTTTGAACTTTTATTTCAATGAATTTTCTACGATTTGTCTTATTTAAAACCTGGTTTAGATAAAATGTTTTTAAAAATCCTGATTCAACCTTCTGTTTCATTGTGCCTTTTAAGATAAGATCAGATTTCCGATATATACATTATTCATAGATAGTAGGGGTCAGGGGAAAAATCGATTTCATGTAAGAATCACTATTGTTATTATTAATATATTTTTGATTTATTGCTACTGATGGACGGTAATCCTACACACCAAATCAAAGTTGTGTGAAAAAGAACACAAAATACCAGTTTTACAGTGTTATTTTGTATACAATTTATTTATGAAATTTCTAGCCTAGGCCTACCAATTTATTTGTATAACAGGCTGTATTTTTATTTATGGTATAACTTGAACTTGTTGTTCTTGAAGTCACTGATGGTTGATAAATACTAACAACCTTTTAGTAAAAAGTGGTTATTTTCTGAAAGTTTAGCATGAATAAAATACCCTTTGTCTTAGGTTTGCCTTTGTGTGTTTACAATATTTTAATCAGTTGATATAACTCTACTTATTTACTTTTACTTTACAGATTAAAAACTAATGTCCACGCATCAACAGAAGAGTTTGAGTGCATAACACGGACAACAAGACATGACAGTCACTATGCATTGTAGCAAGAAAGTTTGTGACAAAAACCTTTGTTTAAAACTGGCAGAGTGTCTATTTTGACTCCATCCTGCAGGTCGCGGGCCATAAGAAAATAGACACGTGGTATTTTTAAGCCTAGCCAGTTATTGCAATCTAACATTTTTGTTATGTGGAAAAACAAACTTACCGGTAATAATAATGAAAAAGCATAACATGTACATGGGTAACTGGCCTAGAATGGCCTTGTACATTAAAATAGTGCTGCATCGTGCTCATGGAAAGTGACAAATTTTTCAAATATAAAAACTATAATCATTAAACACACTTTACTTTGCTTTCATGCTATTATTTGCAGCACCGTCTTTATTAGCACAAAGCGGACTGGAGTAGATCCTTTAATTAGCCCCCCTATGTAATGAACCGAGGGATACCGAAAGATTCACACCAACAATAGATAGTGTATTGCAAACATGCAATTACAAATCCAGTTCCTACAGGCTTTATCATTTAGATTGCACTATAATTTAGGGATATATGTTCAGTGGTGTTCATGGTCTGTGTGTCTGCTTACATGGAAATGTGTCTCTTTTCATAAACCAGACGCAGATCAGTTTGGACTCTGCTATGGCCAACAAGTGAAAGTGTACTGACTGTAAAACAGCTGCAGACCTGTGTGTTTCTGCTCCTCACTGAGTGTGCCTGTTACTGTCTGTTTCTGCTTCTGCTCCTAAAATCACCCAGGTGTTGTTTGACATGAGCCAACTTGACAGCCATCCCCATTCCTGTCACTCAATCTTTTTGTTCCCTGCACCCATCATTTATCTCTCCTCACCTGCTCTAAATCACTCTCAGGCCCTGGAAGGAAAATGGCAAAATCAGTCGATCATTTTCTGTTGATTAATAACCAGAAACACACACTTGATGCCTCGTAGAAGTATTATAATATGTCTTGAAGCCACATTTCCCATCTCACACTATAAATGAATATTTGCTACATACTTTCTTGTGTATCCTCTGCCTTTCATTAACATCTTATTGCATAACATTTGTTCTCACTTGTCACCTCTCATCACGTGAAACCATATTGCCCTGAGCAGGGGCGTGCTTTCCATATTTTCTTTACGTCTCTGTGTGCTTCAACCTGTAGTCCTTTAATGTCAGAGAAATGCAGGTAACCAGCTCACCCAGGCTTTTGAGGATCATGCACATCTGTAAACATGGGCCTGCTTGTGGTTCAACTAATTGTCTGATGAGAATATTTTACCTCTTTCAAACAGAACTACAGTAATTACTTTTAAGTCCATCATCCATGGATGCCAGCAGTGTGTCGGTGCTGTGGTACAGGAGGTCAAAGCTCCTGGGGAAGGTGAGGGGACGGGTTCAAGACCTCCGCACCCCTTCCTCCTCTTGCTATGACTTCATAGCCAGCAGACCCGAGTTGGACCTGAGCCACAACGAGAGCGCTCGGCTGGCAGTGGACTCCCTGCTCAGCCGGGGCTTAGAGGGATACCGCGAGGTGTTGAACGCAGAGGAAGAAGTGGACTTTCTGTCAAAGCTGGAGAAGAGTTACATCCTGGAAAATGGAAGAGATGGCCACACAGGTTGTAAATGTTTGTTTTTGGCCTGCTCTTTGCAGCCTGTTGTGTTTGAACACATGATAACCCACAGATTGAGTCATTGGATAAAAAGGAAAAGGATTTCTGGTTGTGTTACTTTTGATATATCGTAGCTTTGTGCTTTACCCAGCTGATCCTGGTTCATGTGATGATGGTAAAGAGTTAGAGAGCCTGTCTGCTGGCTCCCAGTCTGCCACACAATGTCCTGCAGTGTCCACAGACAGCGATCCTACTGTGGACCTGAGCTGCCCAAAAGGTATTACAGGAGTAAAAAACTTTCATGGAAGCAAGTCATTTACAAAAAACCTACTCTGATACTAGGACTTAAGTACAATCTTTCTGTTTTTTAACTCAATATTTGCAGTGTTAAGCTTTTATTACATGGGAATTGCAAATTGCATGTGTTTTTGAAAAAAAATGACCTGAAAGATGTCAGTTCACATAGGACATGTTTATTTTCACATAGAAAAGTTTGCATTGAAAACATGTCTTTTATCACATGTGAAATCACATCATGTTAAAATGTGCATGACATGTAAAGTTAAAAACACGTCGTCTTTTATGGTGTGACTTTTAAGGTAAACACGTCATTTCATAATGTGGAATTTTGCGTCACATGTTAAATGAACTTTTTCATGTGTGCTTTTTTTCTGTGAGGAGAGACTTTTGTGTGTCAGCCCAATGTACTCTCATGCCAAATCAGTTTCCGTTCTCATTCGCTTCCATCTCTCATCATGTTTTTGTCCCTTCCAGATGTGAAGAGGACTGATTCTGTCCTGGTGGAGCCCGTCGCTGAGGTTTATTTCCAGTCTGGCAGCAAAGCAGCCGGCATGAAAGACCTGGTCAGAGGCTTCATCAGAAAGGCTGGAATGGTGTGTGTGGGTTTCTGTATGTGTAAAGAGAGTAGTTAGTGAGTTTCCTATTGTGCCTGCACATAAGAAGGACAGGACATGACCTGCATGCCTGTACATGTAAGGAATGATAAAATATGTTGGATCTTGTGTGCTGAAAAGTCAGATACACAGTGAGTGATATCTGTGTGTACAGGTCTTAGTTATAGTGATTAACAGCTTTAGTGACGTGTGTGTGTGTGTGTGTGTGTGTGTGTTTCTGTGTGTGTGTGTGTGTAGGCCCTGGCCATAGTGATGGACAGCTTCAGTGACGTAGAGCTGCTCTGTGATCTTCTGGAAGCGAGCAGAAAGAGGAATGTTTCTGTTCATCTGCTGCTGGATCATCTCAACCTCAACCTGTTTGTCAGCATGTGGCAGGACCTCAAACTCAACAGCAAAAGCTTCCCTGTGAGTCTGTTCATGTTCCTCTTTCCATTCACCTGCCTTTCTGAGCCCGGCTGCATTTCCCAAAACGTGGTCTTGTGACATAATCGGACTTACTTTGAGGAGCTCTGGTCTATAAATACACTACTTCATATTAAAACAGGTTTTCTTTTCATGCAAGCACTGCATCACATCTCTACCGGAAGGTGATGCAGCTGCTGTCCATGCCTCGCCTTCCTAAATACACGCACACACACACTCAGCTTTTGAAATTTAAAGACTCAGAAATCCAAAGCCTCACTTTCTTAGAGAAAGGGTAAAAAGAATATATATATATATATATATATATATATATATATATATAACATGAGATTTCAAAATGTATATATTTGAGATTTTTCAGCTTAATGCTTTTAACCCTCGTGCCTAACTTTTTAAAAAAGTTGCACGGATGTCAAAAAACTGCCATAAAAATATTATATATTAATGTTATTTTCCACTTTCACTGAGTTACAGCTTTTAACAAACTTCAGTACTGATCACAACCATCAAATATCAATTCATTTTCTGAATTTTAACCCTTAAATGCAGTTTTTTAAAAATTGTTTACATAGTGCCACTGTTGTTAGGAGAAAAACCCAACAACGTTGAATTATCTGTTATAGTATTTTTAGTTTAGTTTTAGGAAGAGGACATTGAGTTGACATTTTAAACCAACATCAGTCCTGATCATAACTACCAGATATTCATTCATTTTTATAATGTTAACCCTTTAAATGCCATTTTTTTAACATAATGCCACTGTTGTTTTTTATGGAGAGAAAGAAAACACAAAAAAAAACAGTCCATTAGTATATCTTCAATACCATCATGGTGATGCTCCATATTTAACATGTATATATTTTATCTTAAAGAGTTTTTAATTTGCTGCTGCAGTCATCAGCTACTTTTGCAAACATCAATAGTTTGTTTAGTGCAAAACAACTAAACTGGGTGATAAAGATAATTGACCTTTTATTTAAGTGCTTATTTAACAAACACAGCTATTAGACATCAACACTTCTCACTGCCCACAGCGAAGGAAAAGTGGCTTTTTTTCTGCTACCTCGAGGTGTGTGTGTGTGTGTGTGTGTGTGTGTGTGTGTGTGTGTGTGTGTGTAGAAGCTGTCAGTACGCAGTGTGGATGGACAGACCTACAGTGCCAAGACAGGCAGGAAGCTGACTGGTCAGATTGCTGAGAGTTTTATCATCACTGACTGGACTGAGGTGCTGACTGGATCATACAGGTACACACACACTATGACTCTTTTTTATCATTTTCTTAAGACATACATATAGTATGACTTTTTTAATGACATCTTTTTGGCATACTTTACTATGAATTTTATATAATACTTTGTGTGACATACAACACTATGGCTTTTTTAAGACGTACTATAAATGTGTAATTGCTTTTTTGACATACTATATTATTACTTTTTTGACATACTATACTATTACTTTATAACATACTATACTTTTACTTTTTATGAAATACTATAAATTTTATGACATTTTCAATGAAATACTATACTATGACATACTATATTAATCCTTTTGTTGACATTTTCATGATATATTATACTATAACTTTCTTATGACATACAATAGTGTTTTATAATGACATACGACTGTGACATAATTCACCACAATCTGTTTTGCCTCTTCTGTGTTTATTTATTTATTGTTTGCTGTGTAAATAAGACACACCTTGTGTAGTAAAAGATAGAAATAGTTTCTCTATTTTCTTACAACTTCTACAATATTATGTTTTTTACGGCATACTATACAATGACATTATTATGACATTTTAATGACGAAGTATACTATGAGTTTTTAATGTTTTTTTATTGATATACCATAACATGACACATTAAAATAGCAAATCTTGCTATATGAATGTTTGTGTCCTCATGTATTTGCTTGTCTAGTCTGTGTCCACTCCAGCGCGGTCACACCTTTCCATCAGGAATTCCTCAGTCTATACTCCAGCTCCAAACCAATCCCTGGCTTTGTCACTTTTATCACCGTGCCTCACACTCTTCCTCTTTACACGCTCACAACAGTTAGCCACAGAGCTCGGAATGAAGATGCTCAAAACACTCAGACAAAAGCAAAAATGCCATCCAATCCACAGAGCGCAGAATTTGAGTGCAGCCAGGGTAATACTCAGCCTCTCCGCAGAGCAGGCACTGGTACACAAATGCATGAAAAACCTCCACAACTGTACCCAAAACCTCTTGTTCAACCAGGAACACTGCAGAGTGTATATGTGGGGAAGACAAAGCCTACAGTGGGAGCTGCCTGCACGCAGCATGGAGCACAAACAAATGTGGGAAAGAAT
The DNA here is from genome assembly GCA_943593645.1 of Bovichtus variegatus. NCBI lineage: Eukaryota > Metazoa > Chordata > Actinopteri > Perciformes > Bovichtidae > Bovichtus > Bovichtus variegatus. The sequence goes on along the minus strand of CALSCE010010638.1, from coordinate 4,362,116 downwards.
CAAACCCAGATCCAGTGTCACTCAAACCCTCTCAGTCAGACCCATGTCTCATATGTTCAGTCGCAGCTTACCAGCCTTACCATTACCACTGCAGCTGAAAAGAATGCGAAGGCTCAAGAGTCAAACCCTCTGCACACTACTTCCCTCTTACACGGACAGCAAAGGATTGTCAGCCATCAATCAACTTTCAAGACAAATCTCAAGCACCATAATGAAGGTCTTTTCTTTTGGCAAAGGAATAGGAACAGATGCCTGGCAAAGCCTTTGGAGGGGATTGCTGCAGGTCCAGATACACAAAGACGACAATGGAACTGCTCACCTAACTTTAAACCAAAGGTGGACTTTCTATCTGACAATCCCAAAGTCCTGCCTCCTTCCACATCACAGCAAAAACAAGCAAAGACAGGCCCGCAGTTACTTTTAACACACGCAAGAGGACACACATCTGGGCTACAAACTAAATTGTCCTCTCAAGGAAGCAGGAGGCAAGATCACCCCCAGAGACACCTCCAATCGTCCCTCCAGTCATACCCAACCACAGAGGCTCCAGGTTCAAAATCAGTCAAGCTGTTCTTAACAGGCACACATGTACAGCCCCACACCTCCCAGCAGGCAAGGCCCCCTCCAAGATTAAACTGGATACCCCAGAGTTGCACTGAAAGACCCAGACCTGTAGCTCACCACAGCTCCTTCCGCACCACCTACGGGACGGACAGACAGGTGGGCTGGAAGCCGTTTCACAGCAGCATGAATACATCATTAGCAAGGAGCAAGAGCATGACTGACAGACACCCAACTGGCCTTAATCCAAGCAGAACAAAGATCTGAGGACTAAATTTGACCTTTAGTGTTATATTGACGGACACATTTGTTCACCCTCGCACACAATATAATCATACATCATACACAAAACCAGAGTTCAATACCAGGCTGCCACCATTGAGCTCCTGCTCCAGAGGACTGTCCCAGTAGTTAGTTCACTGTAAGTTGCTCTGGATAAGAGTGTCTGCTAAATGACCCTTCAATAATTTACTTTTGGACTTAGTTAATGTTTTTAAACCTGGAAAGTCTGTAGAATTTTGGCAAAAAAAAGTGATTTAAAAAGATAGTATTTTACCAGAATACTCAGGGGATTTTATAGTGTTCTTTCTTCACAGGTGTTTTCAGTTATTAGCTGATTATACCTCTGCTCAGGTCAATGATAGTTGTGTAATGTCACCACACCTAATTAATTAATATTATATCAGATACAACAGCACTAACAGTGAAGGAGCCGTCAATCAAGCACTGTCTAAAGAGGTCTAATCAGGCAATTAAGTGAAAACACATGTGCGACTTTACCATGTGTAGGGGCTTTTATTACCCATTTAGAAGAAAATAAAGTCTCCCTTAACTGTTCTTTGTGTTAATCATTTTAGAATTTACATTTAATTGAAGAAATGTTTTATTCTGTTATAAAAACATTTCAAACCACCTGGCTATCTTTCCATCACAGTGGGAAGTTTTTTAGTGATTCTAGAAACAGCAAATGTTGGATGCAGCTCCTAAAATCAAATCAAGTTTATTTATAGAGCCCAATATCACAAATTATACATTTGTCTCGGTGGGCTTCACAGCCTGTACAAGGTACGACACCCTCTGTCCTTAGACCCTCACATCGCACAAGGAAAAACTCCCTAAAAGAAACCCCACAATTAGTGGGGGAAATATGGAAGAAACCTCAGGGAGAGCAACTGAGGAGGGATCCCTCTCCCAGGATGGACAGACGTGCAATAGGTGACGTGTGAACAGAACAAACAGCATAGTTAAAAATACAGCATAGACAATCTATGTGACAGAAAACATGATACAAAACTGTGCCAACGTTGAATAATAATAATAATAAGCCTTTTTCAAAGCAGACATTTTGATCTGTCCTAGTAGAAGCACAGGTGAAACTAAAAACATTAACGATGTCTCCTTCAAACGTAAGTGTTGTATGCTAGCATGCATAACAACACAACACTGGAACAGGCACACCTGTGGAGCCGTCAATAATAGCACCCACGCGTCTCCTGCTATGACATGTCAAAAAATGTCTTCCATCCTATCATTAGTTTACAGCCCGTTTAAGTTACTTCTGCACGAAATGCTTGAGAGTATTTCAGAAAAAAAAACACATTTTATTAAAAATCATTCTTAAGATATGAGCATGTTAAGGCATAAGTGACATTTTAGGCAGAACATTCAAATAATTTTAAATGTCTCACTTTGTTTCCTGTCTCGATGCAGAACAGAATCCCTGTCATAAATGATATTACACACAGTATGAAGTGGGTCTGTGTACGTCTGGTTTACTTGATACTGTCAAATTAACTAACGACTACATTCACTGTGCAGTTCAGCCTTTGCTTCAATGCAGTGAAGAGGCGATCATGAACATTTCTGTTAAATTGTTACATGTGATATGCACTTTTTTTTTGGTATTTTTGAGATTGTCAGCATTCAACTTTTGTATTGTATGTATGTATGGGGACTTCTTCTGATATCAATAATGTCCACTTCTGTTTTAAGACTTGAATCAGTTCATACAGTCAGTTTCTTTTGCTCTTCGATGGGATCTACACAGGGACGGACCTTCAGTATGTTCTTCAGTCCCTTCCTGTCTGTAAACAGTCATCACCGGAGCATCAGGACTCTGTGTCCGTCTGTGTTTGATGTTGACGGCCATCAGTCTCAAGCACACCAGTCAGTAAGATCTTGTTCCACCAGCGATCCCTGAAGCTCTGCACACACACACTGGCCAGACTCTCCCCGTCCTGGTAGTCCTCCCTCATCTTATCCGGGATCAGGTCCTCTGACACCACCTGGGAGGTCAAACAGAGATATACTAAGTGTGTGCTACAACGTAAAAACTATCCACTGACTTTAAGTGGGCCACAAACCCAGGCTAACCCTAAAAATGCCTGAAATTCAGAGTCTTGACACAGCATGTATAAACAAAACCAGGAGCGCATCTTCACCTCAGTGAGAGCCTGCAGGGTTGTTTCTTTAGGCTTCAGCCTCTGTAACATCTCATCGGTCGTCTGTAGGGTGCTTTCAGTGCGCTGCAACACAAAGGAGGACTGCTGCTGCCGAAGGATTCTCAACAGGAGTCTGAGGGAGATTATCAGACGATTTACATTTAAACTCTTCATAAACACACATTCAACGGAGGCATCACAGATTACTACGATGGCGTATCGGGGCTTTTGTATGACATTTTTTTTTAATTCAGAACCAGGGAAATGGGGTAGTGTTCAGAGAAAAGAAAATATCGGAATTTCTGAGATTAAAGACATAAATTTGCGAGAAAAAAGTTTACTGTTCTTTGAAATCAAAGTAGTAAATTCACAAGCAAAAAATAATTAATATACGAGGAAAAAAACTTGAATATTCTCTGAGATCATACAGTCATAAATTTGCGGGAAAAATTTACACACACACACACACACACACACACACACACACACACACACACACA
>CALSCE010010638.1:4301799-4358604 GCA_943593645.1 Bovichtus variegatus | reverse complement strand
ACACACACACACACACACACACACACACACACACACACACACACACAGAGAGGTGCAACAGTATAGAACATTGAGATATCGTTCATCTGTCCATTGTGTTGTAGTTCCTGACGCACAAAAACGATCACCTCATCCAAATCAGTATTCAGTTCACGGCAATGTGTCTTCAAAGTCTAAATGTTTATGATAATATGGTGATTCTGGGATAAAATCACAAGTATTATTGCAAAATCTGATTGCAGAGTATAATTTTAATTAGGCCATCCACTGCCAACATAATACACGGCACGGCGTCTGGTGTGTTGAGGCTGATCCAAACTTGCAACGTGATGCAATGCGGTTCGTTGACAAAAAAACATCAACACTATTTTCCCAAGATGTCTGAGTTCTTCCTTGCAAATTTATGACTTTTTTCTTGTACATTTGTGGGGGGTTTTCTCAAATGTACTACATTAATCAAAGAAATTCTGAGTTTTATTATTATGCATTAACTACAATGGCCCAAATACGCCGCTGTAAATTACCTTGTCACAGTTTAAATGACATTTTATTAGTTTTAAGAAATATTGTCACATTTTCATATCATCTGGCTGAACTTCAGATGTGTGGGACAAATGATTAAAATGATTAACATTTTAGAGTTGTATTTTCTTGCTCATGTAAAAGTCTGGATCAGATTTTGTGTGCTGTGTGTATGTAGGTGAAAACAATCAATCACTCAGTGGTACCTCGTCCTGATGAAACAGGTGCAAGCTGTTAGCCAGATTCTGTCCTCATCGAGCTCTGCTGCCTCCTCCTGCTGTACCTCAGTCTCTCCATGGTTCTGCCTTTTTTCTGCTGATTCACACCTCTGTGAGGAACAAGATCCTAATAAAAGACAAACAATCACATCAAAGAATGAGATCTAATCATTTAATTTTCATCCATGCGTGTGTTACGACTTGATAAAAAACAAAAGAAAGGAAGAAGGAAGAGCAAGAGCATTAATTTACCATAGCAATAAAAAACTAAAATCAACGATCCACCTGCAAAATTTACTTTTAGGAAAAGATATGGGTGCTAAATGAGAAGAAATTAACTCCATCCTACCTGTGGTTCTGTCAAACTCCAGCAGCTGCAGACACGTCTGTCCCAGGTTGTACCAGTGCCAAGGGTTGAAGGGCAGCAGGCTGCACAGCTGCTGCAGGGACGACACCTTTGATGCTACGGCTCCAAAATGCTGGTAGATGCTAACCTTTAGTAAAAGTTTACATTTCAATTAAAAAGGAATACTTCACACCTAACATTATAATTTTTAGATATATTTTTCACCTTTTGTAACCTTCAATTCTTGAAGAAAACGTTGTTTTAGTAGAGTTTAGGTAAATGGGGGCCATGTTTAATAACAGCAGAACTATATCAAAACATCTGTGCGCAAGTGTGAGACTGTTTATGCACGAGTGTTTTAAATAGTAAAGTATTAGCGAAAATGCATGTGTTTCGGAAGTAGTGAGCGCACGACTGGATAAATGAGACTTGGATTATACTGCACGAGTTCTGTGAGTTTGTAAATATAGTTTGATAATAGTTTTACTGGAATTTTCTACGTTTTGGATTCTTTGTTCACTGTGTGCGACCACATGCGAGAAAAAGTGTTTTCTTCAAGAATTCAAAGTAACACAGGGTGACTAATTGATATACATACAAATGATCATTTCAGAGGTGAAGTATTCCTTTAAAAAATAATGTTATTACATTTACATAGAATGATTTGTTAGTGTGTGTATGTTCTGGCTAATGCTGACCTTAAGCAGCAGGAGGCTGATCAGGTGACAGGTGTTGGAGGCTTCTTTGCTCTGGAGAAAGAGCATACAGACATTACGACTGACTTCAAAGCTTTCAGACTGATTTCTTCCTATCATTTTAGTAGGCCAAGAAAGCAACTTCAAGATATGCTTTCTATCACAAAGAGCATTTTAATCAACTTTGGCTTTATTTCTGTTATAGGTCTTCAGCGGTGGTGCATTGCATTCATGGGCTAATGGAAAACTAACATCCATGATTTAAGAGAATTCTCATCACAGACTGCACTTATGAGCTACATTGGTGGACAATGTAAACCAGAAGCTTTCCTTTTTATTGGCTCATAGAGCAGAAGGAAATTACAAAATAAAGGCTGACCCAAGGAATCATTGACAAATTGGCAAGTTGACTTACACATCATACCATTAGGTATTAACCCATTAAAAGCCAAATAACTAACATACTGTGAATAAAAACCAATGGCTCTTATATGCATAGTGTATTGTAACATATAATACACATACTATATATGCACAGTAAAAACCTTTACCTCGCTGACCTACTGTTCACTTCCTGCACCAGACAAAATATCTGGAATGGTGAATTATTGTTTTTGCCTTTATTGGTTGTAGATTAGTTATTATATAACAAATTGTATATATAGTATTCCATGACAGTAAGAGCAAACATAAATGTAAAATAAACAAAATAGATATGATTTTTACACTAAGTGATATACTGTATATATAATGGCTTTCCAGTTCCAGTAGGAAAAGCTCATAAAAGAATTACCAGTAAATCCATCAAGTCCAGTGCCCTTTCTCTCTGCCCCAGTTTGGTGCAGCATCGGGCCATTCCCTCTAGTACATCTCGTCTGATGGTCAGGTTGTTGTCAGCGATCCACTCCAGGCAGCTGCTGTATGCATCCAAGGCTTTCTATGCCCACCACACCATAATTGTCAACTTTAATTACAATACAAGTAATAATAATTTACTTTAATAGTTCACTATTAAAAAAGGTATTTTTACATTGACAACTTAATTGAAATGGAAAAATAATGTTGCAACCCTAGACACACTTTTAACCAAAACATGCCATACAGTACAAATAAGTTCACTATTTAAAAAAGAAAAAAAAGGCTTGGTGTGATGTGGCAAGTCTTTTTTTTTTTCATGTTATCTTGAAATGTTGCCGAGTAGTACACTGCTAAATACAGTAAATATATTCATGTTGTGCTCTGTTGGGAAAAATATGTTAATGTTTACATAACAGGAACAAGTTATGTAACCAGTCCTGGATGTTGTCATCAGCAGCAGCTCTACAGAAACATGCAAATATTGGCCCTTGACAACAGTGCAGCATAATAGTCCCCATGGACCAGCTGAAGGACACCGAACTGAGAATATCCACCTATTTTTCTGTAACTTGTAACCAACGTCAGTGGTAATTTGTCAGCATAACTGAAAAAATCACAATGGTCATTATTAAGTATTTGAAATTACAGATGATTGGCTGTTTAATTACCTGATGGTTCTCCTGTTTCACAGCCAAGTCACCTCTGAACTTATAGACCTTCTGCTTCTCCAAAGGATCATCTGTACTGAGAGCAGTACTCTCACAGAACCACTGCAGAGAAAAAAATTGAGAAAAGATGACAAAGATTTTTAAAGTGGGCACAAATATAATGTGAAGCACGATTCAAAACGTTCACTGAATCCAGAAACAAACATATTACATATTGACAAAATTTCACTGAATGTTTCAGTGTTTCTCCACCCTTAACATCAACTGACCAAAATAAGTATTTAGATACGATAACATGAGAGAAACGTTATATTTTTTGAAAAGGGTATTTTATCTTACAGCTAAATATGCCTACTGGCCTCAACGTGTTAACGTTGCCCACAACGGATGTATATTTGAATCCTGTGTCTATACTTTGACTGTATGCAGAACACAGTCAGATTGAATCTGCGATTATTGTTCTGGTTTTCCTATTTTCTTTTTCCTAGTTATGTGAATATTTAGACAAGCGTACAGTGGTAGAAGATGTACTCTACACTAAAAGTAGAATACCTGCATTCAAAACCTTAATTCAGTTAAAGCATGTAACATACTTAAAGTGTGAAAAGTTAAAGTATTCATTAGTGTTTTACTATTATATATGATGTTTTTAGATTAGTACTCCTGTATTAATGTGTATGTTGCATTTTACAATGTTTAAGGTTGTGCTCATTTTAACTCTAACATTTAACTCTACAGAAATGCACCATATTCTGCAAATCATATGTGGAGATATACTTTTCACTAGACAGGAAGGAGATGAAAAAGTGCACTCTGAAAAATAACTGAAGTTGTCAGACACAAAAAAAGTAAAATATTAGTGTCTGAGATGTAACGTTAGTGAAGTAGAATTACAAAGTAAAGTTCAAATTAAATGGGAATACTCATGTAAGGTACAGGTAGCCTACCTCGGGTTTTTAAGTACAGTAACGTTACTTGAGTAAATGTACTTAGTTAGCTACTTTCCACCACTGAAGGTGTGTAACGGGTGTGTAACGGGTGGGTGTGTGAGAGTGAGTGTGTGAGTGTGAGTGTGAGTGTGTGTGTGTGTGTGTGTGGTTTACCTACGACCATAGCTAGCTAGCTAGCAGCTTCTTTTTATTTCTAGCTTTTTCCCGCCATAAAGCCTTTAACAGTGTCACTTCATCCATGTCCACTACACACTACGGCATCTACACACACCCCCTCAGCAGCTGCGTGTGATGCTAACCAGTAACGTTAAGTTTATATTGAACAGACTCACCTCCGGTTCACACAGTTTGGCGTTATAAGAAGAAAGTGCCACAGAGACTCGGTCTTTCGCCTGCAAAAACACCGAGTCGTCAAACGTGCTTCCAAATACCTCCATCCGGAACCCAAAAAATACGACCAACTCCCCAATTTCAATATGTAAGCGTGAAAGAAACAAGTACCTAACTGAAGCTCATGTACGTTTGTTTACACACTCATGGTTACACAGTCCTTAACTGTAAAGTGCACGACTTATTCAATGTCCACGGTTAATAGTTCCGGGCAGAAAGGTTCCGAACAAAGATAGAACTGGGCACATGCAGCTTACAATAACATAACGAGAATTAATTATTGTTCAAATACATCTAAACTTTTATTTAAACTGATACGGACATCCCAAAAACAAACATTGTGAAAGGCAAGTGTTCATATCCATAGTGACCAGCCTAAGAAAGTTAACCCATACATAAATTAAAGCAGTACTTCAATACATTTCCCAGGCATTCAGAGGAAATAACATAAACAGTAAATGTCATTCAATCAAAAAGAAAATACACACTAAAGGCTACATTGCAATTTCTTTTTATCTCAGCAAAGCTATACAAAATACATGTGGCCACATAACATTTATTTATTACGAAGATACAAAATTATGTATATCTGAGAGACAACTCAAACATTTTTGCATTGGTATATTTTTCACATCAACAAAAGTAACAAAATATGGATAGGCAATTCAAATGCTAGGATCCCTTTTCAAGAATTGAATTAAAAATAACTTATTTTATTGTTCTAATAAATAAATAAACAGTGGGAGCAAATGTCTTACAACAGCAAAATAATTTTGCTTTCATATAATCATTATATTACAGTATCATGAATTACCAATGAAGGATACAATGACACCAGCTGAGCTGAGAAAAACAAAACAATGATTTCTCTTAATTTGCACAGATGAAATTAAACATCTCAAGATCAGACTTGGTGGACCAGAGATGCTCCCCCTCTTTGTCGATGACAGCACTCATGTTACAGTCTTCTTTCTTATTATTTGGAGCCCAGTGTTTGAATTCTAAGCGCTTATCATCGACCCAGAACCAGAATTCGAGGGTGCAGGTGTAGCGAAGGCCCAGCCACACAAAGCGAGTGTCGGCCTTCATGGCCTCCAACTCAGCCCAAGCCTGGGTCTCTTCGTCAACGATGGAAGCCAGGTCCATGTTTTTGTTCTGGCAGTAGTACAGGGCCTCTTCCCACGTCTTATTCTTTTTGATCAACTTAAAGGGTGATTCTAGAAAAACAAACAAACATACTGTACGTGTAAAATCTGTCAAGTGAATAGACACTACAATATACAACAAACAATTTTGAGGGTTAGGGCAAACATACAAGTGTTTTAAAACTGTGAGTAATTATCTACCATGAGGATAGTTTTTATCTTAATCCTCATGATAAATAAAACTCACTTTTTAAAAGTCTTTTTTACTCCAACACTTACTCTTCTTAGACTTCCGGGAATATAAAACAAAGGGCAAAATAGAGAATAAGAGGATATGAGAGGGAAATATTTCCTAGACAGTGAACATCTGAGAGAAAAACAGAAAGGTGCAACACAAAAATGAATCCAGTCTCACTGCAGTCACATGACAATTGAGGATTGCAATAAGAATACGTCATGCATCAAACCAGCCCTGTGGCCATCACTTGTTAAATTTCTTTCTTTCTTTCTGGAATAATCCAGAAAATTAGTGTTTACCCAGATTAGCTTCAACAGTTAGCCTACACACAGCATGTCAATTTAAATTCACCAGAGTATAGTTGTGCAAATCTGTAATCTACTTGCAATTAAGTATTAACTCATCTCTAAGGAACTATCTTTGAGGATTAGAACATTTATTGTACTTTGTATTGTGCCGTTGATCTCCACTTCACACAGAATTAAAAAATGCAGTTTCGAGAGGAACACAGTGACGTAGCGCCCAGACACATTTGTAGAACTGTTAAGGTAATTCAATTGGTCTCGAGTGAAGTCTGTAATTTGTTCATACCTTGAAAAGAGAGAAAAAAAGATGAACATACAGTAAGCGGGAGAGATTACATTATATGCAGAATCTCAAAAAAAATGTTGACATGCCGAAGCATGAAAATCTGAAATAAAGTAATTCAAAGTAACATGAAGGTAGGCTATTACATGTGGTTGGTGGTGCCGTTTTTCATACGAGAGTTCCCAATGTAGATCGCAGCACCCTTCATATCACCACTATTACCTTCATTATAGATTCTGACATGACTAATTCTGTAGACACCCAGCAGGTCAATTGTCCACCAGGACTTGCTCATTTTCAAGGTGTGAGCACATGTTGTCCTGTTCTGATCAATTGCCCTTGAAGAATTGTAGTCAACACCTGCATCTGTATAGAGTGATGACTGGGATGTATTCATCCCCTTTAGGATTACTTGTGTGTTGCTCAAAACTGTAGATGAAAGCAGATGAAAAAATATATATATAAAATCACATAAAAATCACTTTCAAATGATGGCCCTTACATTTTTAGCATAGCAATACTTGTTTTTGCAATATTATACAATTATTATGCAATATACAGAATTATCATTCTGTCAATAATTTAAAAGGTCACTGACATGAACACACATTAAGTGAGCCACTTACCAATCAGAGAGAAGAACAATATACTCCACAGCATCTTTACAGTGAAGGAGAAAATATAATATAATAAATTATAAATAATATATCAGTTGACTAGCAAAAAGTAAAACGTTCTATACAAGTGACCAAATACGAATGGATTGAGATCAGAAATAAAGCTTGAATTTCCTTTAAAAATTGTGCAAATGTATCTACCTACATCTAAGACAAAGACAATACTTTGTAAGGACACTTTACCATTACAGAAATGAACACATTGACAATTTAGGTTGGACTAACCTCACTCACCTTGTTGGCCTTTCTCTCTCTCCACGATTGTAAAATGATGCATGCCCTCTCCCAGTTACAGCTGTATTTGTACTTATCTGCTGCCTATATGAAAATAAACTATTCCCAACAACGTCACTCGGAGTCCAGCTGTTATTTGCGTAGTCAAATCAACATGACTACAATGCTCTCTCAGTGCATGCGTGTTGCAACAGATGCAAACATATTTATAATTGCTTCAACAGAGGACTTTTTTTTAATAATACAAATCTATTTCCGCTGGTTCTGCGTTAAGTAGCTATTTTTAAGTTTACTGCAAAATAATTTTCAATATCAGTTACATGTTACATTTCAACAAATGGGCTTTTGATGGACTGAGAAAATAAGAATACTAACAACTATGTATTTTAAACAACTGACATTGCATTACTGATGGTTTAGTTAAACATTGTTTATAATATCAACAATGAAGGTAGATTCCTGAAATGACTAATAAAGCAGCTACAGTGATGGAAAGTTAAGCCTCAAAAGTAACAAATGGTGACGGTCATAGTTTGGATGGAACCCTGAGCCGTACCTGCCGCTCTGGTTCTGCATTTATTCCAGACTGCTCATTTCACATTTACTCAAAGCAAAACATGCAAACTGTTCCTCACAAAGTGCACATCTTTTGATCAAAGTTTATTGGGTTTTGTCCTCAAACAAGTATAAAATATAAATTCTTTCTAAATCAAGCTGGAAATCAAGCCAGAGCCTCAATAAAAGCAGGGATTTTAAATTAACATTGCACAAATTGTCTGCCTTTACAGCTGGTAGCTACAAGCTGATGATTGCAGGGATCGTAAAAAGGAATTGTTCGCTTCCTAAAGCAAGCCTGCAGAGGCGACACACAAACATACCATGTTTAATCAAAGTTTATGACAGATACTCTCAGGGTTTAACACGTTTCAGGTGTACAGGCAGAGTGTAGGAATAACTTAGCGTAGATGGAAATGTCAGTTTCGTAGACACAAAATAACACAGATTTGAACTGTTGTGTTGAGTTGATTTAGGTCATCATCAACAACATAATTTCTGCCTGCATCACATTGATTTTCAAGTTCAGAGATCACAGCTTATATTTAAAAACCTAGTTCAAGGGAACAAAACATCAGACAATGTCAGGAGTGACATTTTAAAATGGCACAGTAAATATTTTAACACTTTTTTTTAAGGAGTATACAGTTGGATCATGGTATTATTCCTATCCGTGTCTACGGAACCGACTGTAACCTAATGCAGGAGCTGAGAGATCACTGTCATCATTCGGTAAAACAGGTCTAGAAGTATAGGAGTTGTATTAAAGCGGGAACAAAGAGACAATTGCTCAAAGCAATAACTTGGGATAAAAACTGTCAACAGATAAAAAAACAAGATAAACTAGAAGGGGAGAATTTCACTGTAAATTTAAAGTAAAAGTGAAAAACAAACAAAACATTTATACGTATATATATTACAATTCTGACAAGGTGGCCAAAAAAAGATGGCTGCTGTATAGTTAAAACATTTGAATCTCTGATTGCTGTAAGAAACATTCAACCAACTACCTGTCTAAATACAGACAACGAGTGAGGACTATAGCAGAAGTATAGCGAAGGATACAGATATGACATGTGCACAATATCAGGTAAACTATTTAGATCACAATGTTAGCTCCTAGCTCTACTGCACAAAGTTAACTGGGATACATGTTGGATATAAAATCACAACTCAGAGAGCAGACACGGCACCTCATCAACATGGGAAAACTTTTGAAATACCTGATTCATATTTAAACAGAAGGCTTATTAGACAGTTGTATTGCAGCAGAGCTGGTTCTGTTACTACCTTCTGTCTGATGGACAGAAAACCATTAAAGGGATACTCCAGCAATTTAGTACTGCCATACTCCACAAAGTGAGGGGACTCATAAAAGACAGAAAAAAAAGAAATAATGATCAAAATGTGGGCAGCAGAGGCTGAAATATCATTTATCGACGTGTAGTCTCCATTATGGGTCGAGCACCACAAACACTAGATCCTGCATTTCCTATAATGCAACGGATTAAAATGAATGCAATTTAAAATCTGAGATTACCCTAATGACATCACTATGACATCATTAGGGTTTCTTTTTTTTTTTTTTATATACTTTTGAAAGCAGTACGGCTGTACCAAATGTAATTTCTTTAATATTTGAATGACATTTTTTTTGGAAATTTTCAAATGAAGCTTCTAATGTCTGTTGTCATGTTTTATGACGTTATTACCCTAATAAAAATAGGAGAATAGAATTTTTTTTGTGTTTATATAAATGTAATTTATGGTGCCGTTAGGTTGCTGCTCGCTCGCCCTGTTAATACCGGTGAGTGCCTCCCTTAGTGTGCGGCAAGCAGGAGAGTAAACTGTCTTTTGATCGCAGTGAAATGTTGTTTTTTTAAAGAGTAAACGGCAACAAATATGGATTGATGCATAACATGTTAAAAATTTACATCTATCTATTTTTTATAAATTTAGACTTTTGGACTTTACAACGCTCTGCAGTTATTGGAAATGTTTGGATCACACAAGTTGGAAACAATCCTACACAGCCACCACTGGAATCTAAGTCTACAAAGAGTATAACACCAATAATATTAGAGTAGCCTAATCTTTATCTGCAACTGTGCAGAAATACCGGGTTTAAACAGAATGAATAAACATGCAGGACAAAAAGAAGCAGCGAATGTTGATTTCAAATTCAAATTGTCAACGTTATGAATTAAGCTTCAAACTATTTGGTACAGTCCTAGAAAGCTCCCTCCATAGCCATGATACAAATGTATTTTCACAGGCATACTTTCACTGTTACATCTAATATATCTTTATAAAACGGCTTAGTTCTAGAGCCTAAAAATTTGGACACATTATTAGCGAGCAAAAAAATTTTTTGCCAGTGATACTAGGACATTCGTTTGAGCAATCCCTTCAAGTAAGTGCATGTCTTTTCTCTTGAGTTCTGATTCTATATTCTTTTTGCAACTCAAAAAGCAACTTGGGTAAACACTGGCTGAACTCTAAAACTGATTCTATTTCAAAAACACTACTCTATTGTACATATTGTATGAGTTTGTCTTGTTAACAAGCAATCCACTGATGTCTGGAAAGAGTTGTAAAGACACAGTTTTCATAGATAGAAACATATAAAACCATTCAAAACAGACCGACTATAGTAAAGACTGAGAACACTGTAAAAGACTTTGGGCTGGATACCCGGGGCAGGATTAAGCCTAACCTGTGGACTAAAAGAAGATAGCCATTTTGTAGCATGTGTACAAATTAGCATGAGAAGTATCAGGATTTAACAAAAAGGGCACAAAATGGCTGCCGTCCAATGACTGCAATTCTGGTGATAACATAGTTCCGAGCAAAGGACTAAAATGTGTCCATGAATTGGAAAACTTTTTTAAACAAATTTTTTTACATTTTTTTAATTTTTTTAAAGAAAACAGGTCCATGAATGAAAAGTGACTGGTATTATTAAAAAGGTACATAAATAATTAATTTCCAGATTAGGCTTCTACTGTGCCAAGTATACCAACCCAAAATATTGTATGTACAAAATGAGCAGTTGTCTTGGTTATTGCATGCATTATTAGACAAAAGGTATCCTTTCACATATAGAATTTCTAATTTTTCATGAGCAAGTACTTGTCACATTACGAAATAATGTATCAAGGAGTCAACTCTCCTTTGGTTGCTATAAACTAGCTATATTAGCTAGCTTACGGCTAGCAGACAAAACTGCTTTTAAAGTTACTCATTCAATTGGACAGTTAAAAGATGCCAACATGTAGTGTGACAAGTGCCTGGTGAGAAAAAATACAACTCAATTCGTAACACCAAGGTATCCGTTAAAGGACTTCCAACAGAAATTTCGAATGTCAACTTTAGAGTATCTAGGCATCTTTTAGCGTCAGCAGAAAGCAAAGCTCGGTCATGCATCACAACTTAGTTTGAACAAGCCTTTCTTGCGAATTACCAAAGAGTATGTCATATGTGAAGCATTCACAAATCCACTCTCATCATCGTCAGGAGTTGGTGAAATTCTGTTCAAACGCGCGTACCAGCCATGTAGGCACATAGGTTTATCTGCAAAGCTTCATCGGAGCCTCTCCTCCATTTGTGAAGATCTGTGGTCGTGACAGTTTTCAGTCTACTGTCCTGTCTGTATTGAATGCGGTAAAGCGTGAGGAAAGCATTTAGAACGAGGAGCGGTATTTGGTAGACTTTCCGGCTACAGAGGGAATGCTGTGCTGTTTCTTCAAGCATTACAACAAGTCCTTCCACGAGAGAAAGGGAATTTTCCCAAGAATGTCTTTTAAACATGTCCCTATAGCCACGTCTGTCTGTCAGTCTGTCTGTCTGCTGCTGACATTAACAGAAACATGTCTTGGGAAGTGCACATCATGAGTCTAGGCATTCATTTTACAAAAGTGGACTGGAGGAGAGGGGTAAAGAGTCAGACGGGGGTATGTTGGAGCAGAGAAGGAGAAATGGGAGACAATTCCCATAGTTTAAAGCAACAACACATAACATAGCGACAAATATAACGTGTGCATTTTCAGAAGGAGAAAAGCTTAAAAATGGGGCTCAATTTGTGCAATTTAGCAAAAGAAAGCGGTGGGTGATTGTTCTACTAGTTTTTGAGCCTTATAAACACCAAACTATGAAACACATATTGTTAAAAAAGTGGATAAATTGATACCTCCTACTGAAAACACATTGAGGATAAAAAAAAGAAGGCAAAATACTGGTTTAGTAGTAGTCATACAAAAGAGATTTGGTCTCTCAGAGCCATTTTATGGTATAATAAGAGATAAGGTGCCAAATCAGGATTTAGTCCACTAGGTATACAAGTGGACAAAGTGCATTTTTTTTTTATTTTTTTTTTTACAAGTTTAGTTTAGGTGCTTCACGTTTGTCTCTTCAGTGCAGACTGGTGTCAAATTATTATTTGAAATACTGTTTAACAGTCTTACTTAAAGTAAGGGTCAAAACCCAAAATGATTCACAGGCCTGGTTTTTGACATGAGCAGATGAGCCCAAAACTAAAGGCAAGGTGTCTGTAATGTGTGGTGATAACTTGTGGATCGACATTGTCATGGGTAAAACTCTGCAATGCTGCATCCCCAGCCATTCAACCCATCACAAACCGACCTAAACGAAAACATTGCAGCTAATTATTTCTGTTTCTATTATTATTTCAGTGGACCCAGTTGTCAACACATTCAACCTTGGGACAACAGCCTCATAGTGTCTGAATCGCCCTTTAAAAAAAAGATCATAATAGCACAGGATGGGTTCCATCAAAAAGGTGAAAAATTAGTTGAAAAACATTACTAGCAGTGCATACTAAACACATACTGTGGCCTTTTTCCATCAGATCTGTATGTGTTCAGTTAAAAATCTATAATACTAATGAAATAACAAGCTGATACAAAGGGAAGACTTGAGTAGACATCCTGTGTTTAAAAGCACCGTGGCATTGGCATTCATTCAGCAGTACAGTACTTTGTCTCGTATCGTTTTAGGCGTTTATCTCAGAGAAAAAACGCCCGACTTTCAGTGTCATCATCAATCCATGTCGGCTCAAACAACCTGCTGATTCATATCCGGTCCTTCCGGTAAACTTCACAGGTGCTAGGAAAAAAAGATGCTGAATTAACCGGTTTCACAAATAGATGTATGCTAGTTTCATTGGGGACTTTGCTCAGCAGTGACATCTGGCTGTGAGACGTTTTTAAGCACCTTTGTAAACACACGGATGAGTCTTTTTTTTGTGCGTCGTTTGGGACATTCATAACATTGGAGAATAAAGTTTGAATTTAGGCCTGTGCACATAACCGGCTTCAGGTTCCTTCTCAAGGAAATGCAGCATAACTGTGTAAATAAATCTCCCTTACTGGCTTCATTAAAGAAAGCAAGGAGTGCAAATTTAACAAGGGGCCTGGTCAATACTAAAATCTCTCATTTACAACAGTCTTCATGAATTGCAATCAAATGTACAGATGTGTCTGGATATCTTGTTGGGTAACTATTTCATCTTCAGCTTGAAGATTGCACTTCATGGTATTCCTTTTGACAAAATATTGCGTAACTTTTTTTTAAGCTTTATCAAAAGTCTGGTGTGCCAGGGTTTGCTAAAACTCCTTCTTTACCACAAGTCTCATCTAAACTGTTACACATTACTTATAGTAAATAAGAAAAGTATTGAGAGAGTGAGCTAAAGCTAATAGTCCATCTGTTAGTCTCATGTAGACGCGATGTCAGAAATAGTTTCAAAATACAGTGAATTCATGTTGCAAATGAGTACATAATCAAATCAGTGGCGAAAAGACTTTGTTCTTCCAGCATTGATCATACAACTATTTCTCTTGGAACATTCTGTGATGGTTCACCGTGCTTTAAATGATCATTAGTCTTCGGAGACTGACAAGGATTTCCTGACGCTACGGGACGGCTCCCAAACCTCACTGTCGTCCGTATCATCGCCGTCGTCGTCCTCATCTCCTTCGTCGTCATTCTCGTCTCCCACCCCTGTGCCGGTCTGCTCCTCGGTGGCCGTCGACGCCTCTCCCTGCGTCTCCCCTCCCTCTCCCTCTCCTGTTTCGTCTCCATCTGTCCTTCCTACAGTCGCCTCCAGGAAGGGATCTGCCCCCATCTCCAAGCGTCGCTGGACCTCTGCGAACCACTCCCTCACCTTTGACGGAGAGAGAAACCAGTTAACTGTGTGATGACAGCATGGCTGTAGCGACCTTTGACGACACCAACGTCATGTCCTCTGTGATGTTTCTGGGAATTCATACACATTTTACCTGATGGAAGGTCTGAGGACTAAAGCATTGTTAATGAAGTGAGTGCGAGTCATCCACCGTAAGAATGAGTTTTGGGATTTTTTTCCTTCTTAATCTTGATCTTTCAGAGTCTTTCTGGAGTGAAAAAACTTTGAAGTGTCTGTTAACTGCTGAGTTTTAATGACATGAAGATGAGTTTGCATTCTACAACTAGAAAAATTATCACAATTGTTCACCAATTTTGATCTTTTTTTGGACTAAACATTTAGTACTCTCCACCAGAATCAATCATTTAATCATACCTGGCAGTTTAGACAACACTTTGACATACATGTAGGCCCAGCATTTGACCATAATGCAGGGATATAACAGCTACAGGAAATATATTTGAATGGTTAAATGAATCAATTTAAATTCCTTTCAAATACTCAAAAGTGTGGTTGATCAAACAGTTCATGGTGGGTGTGTGGTTAGAGTTCTGCTGGGGGAATTTGCACTCATGAACTCTGTATTTTTACTCTACTCTATATCTATCTCTCTCCCTCTGTGTGTTTCTGCCATTCTCCTATCTGTGTTCACTTTCTAAGCATATTTTTTTCATTTTCATTTTTATAAGTCTGTCCGTCCTGTGAGAGGGATCCCTCCTCAGTTGCCTTTCCTGAGTTTTCTTTCATTTTTTCCCCATTAAAAGGGTTTTAGGATGTCATATGCTGTACAGATTGTAAAGCCACTTGAGGCAAATTTGTGATTTGTGATATTGGGCTATATAAACAAAATGTACATGACTATTTCTAAACTCTTGGCTTTGGGCCACGTAACCCAATAACGATACATTTTTAGATGTTAAAAGCGTTTTTTGAGAGTATTCCTCAAATGTTCTTACATTTTTAATCCCAGTATCCAACAAGCTTAATGTGCAGTAATCAGTCAACAGTTAATCTTGCTGCACATTATAATTCATGTTACTGGGTGGAAGTTTCTTTCACAAAGTAAATGAACTTTGACAGATTTAGCTGCTGTGCCAGGCAGACGTTGCTCTTAAGCACACAGTAAATCGAAAAATCAAGTTGTGACGATTCATATAATAGTCATGAATGTCTATGACTAATGGAAATGTCATTTTGTCATCGTTCTGTTTTATAATACTCTATAGTGTAAAGCCTTTTGAGGCAAATTCTGTGATTTTGGGCTATATAAATAAAATTGGCTTGATTTGACTACAATATAAGTAAATGGAAAACAACATAAAAACATGTGAAAAGAAAAGAGACTAGAGACCATCTTAGGACGGAATCACACCAGCCGCAACACCGAATTGGGCCAGGCCCCTCTCCTCTTTTGATCTTAACTACACTTCTGTAAAGTTTTGTGACAGTTGCGACAAAAAGTGAGAAAAAATCTGTCCACAGACACAAAAAGCATGTCATTACCTGTTCGTAGCTCATGTTGGACTTGGTGACGAGCTCATCCAGGTCTTGCTCATTGAGAAAACGGTGCTTCATGTAGTACTCCTTCAGAATCTCCCTCCCACTCTTGAATTTCTTCGACTGGGGAGATCTATCGACATCTGCGCTGGAGGAGGCAGACCTTCTTGGCTGCTTTCTGGTTCGGGACCGCCCCCAACCACGATTTCGGCCGCGTCTCTTTCGACCGGTGCCGCTTCCCATTTTATTGCTTCCTCCACTGTTTGGCCCTTCCACGTTGCCACTTTGGTACTGGAAGAACCATTTCAGGTTACTGTTCTTCCACGAGTAGCGAGAGTCCCCAAACCAGCTGACGATGTAGGACCGAGGGAGGCCACTCTCTTCTGCCAGCTGGTCGTACTCCTCTGACGTGGGCCACTGGGTGCGCACGAAGGCACTTTTCAGAATATGGAGCTGCTCTGGAGTCTTTTTATTCTTATCTTTCATGTCTTTGTTGCTGCTGGTGGGCAGCTGCTTACCCCGACCGCCAGGAGGAGTTTGACTACCTCTACGAGACGAGGAGGCAGAAGGAGAAGAAGAACTGGCTCCTGCTCCTCCTTCTCCTGCTTCCATCTTTCCGCCCTCTGAAGACTCCGGGGAGGAAGTACTGACAGACGGCATTTTTCGTCTCTCTGTGAACCAAGCATCAATCTCCCTCCGTGTCAGTTTAGTCTCCGTCCTCAGGCGGCTCAGTTCTTCATCTGACGGGGTGCTGTTCTTCTCAAAACTTTCCTCCAGCACCACCAGCTGCTCTGGAGTCTTCTCCTTAAACTTCTGCAGGGTAAAATCTGGGAACGGATTCCATGTTTTGGGCCGCGTCTCCTTCTCCTTCACAGGCGGAGTGCACGAGGGATGCGGTGATGTGGGAGTCTCATCGCTTGAGTCAATAACGATGGTGGTGCTGCCACTGCTACCACAGCTGCCACTTCCTCTGCCCCCTGCATCATGGAAAACAATGACATGGCTGTTCTTGGAGTTGCGCTGGTTGTACCTGGTGTCACTGAACCATTTCTTGATCTCTCCCTTTGTGAGGTTGGTGAGCTTCATCAGCCGGGAAATTTCTGCATCAGTGACAAAGTGGTTTTTCAGGTAGCTGGCTTTCAGCTCCGCCAGCTGCTCTTTGGACTTCTTAGGCCGCAAACTGAATGTGTCAGCACTGAGGGCCGAGTTCTCCTTAGAAAGGGAAGGGGAGATGTATATATTAAAAAAGGGTTGCTACACTGCCATTCTGCACACAGAGGTACCAAATACCTAGGAAGACAAAAATGGCTCTAGATGAGATGACATACATTACATACAACTTATTAAGACACCAATGTTGTAATTTTGTGCACTAACTGAGGCCATAAAATATAAAACTTGCAGGCAATTGAGAGCACAAGAGCAAAAAAAAAGAGTATTTGCCTGAAAGGCAGCAACGAGTGCCGTCCCCACCTGCGGAGAGAGAGAGGGAGGCTGGACAGTGGTAGCCCGTTTCAGCTCACTGTTTGTCGGGGTGGGCTGGCAGGAAACTCTGCTGGAGCTCTGGGACTGGCTGGGCAGCCCTGCCACTGTCAGAGTGATGGGACTGGTCACTGGAAGGTGCCCCCCTGGGCCGACCTACACAAAGTCAGAAAATAATGACACACACAATGTGAGGAAGACAGTGACTGTAGCGATTATCTATAAACACATTACTGTGGGGAAAGAGCACTAAAAGTGGTGTGTAACTGTTGTAATGTATTCATGTACTTGTACGTGTTCCTGTCCTCAAATTTTTTCAAATATCAGTCAGAGCTAACTATATACAATATATTGTTTCTCTTGGCCAGCCCTACTGCAATATCATTACAAGTAAATTAGAGAGAGACGTCACATAATGCTAGACGTATGTGCTAACAATGAATCTGGTTAGCATTTTGTGACCTTGTATGACCTGGTAAATAAAAGAAAAAACTGAAAATCCTGTAGTTTTGAAACTGTTGTAAGAGATACATGGGCAAATATTCACACCATATTCAATATTAAAGCAAAGAAAAAGAAACCAAAGAAAAATGTTTACTTTCACAGCTCAGGGAACACACCTGCTTTGACATCGCGGATGGAAAGAGACAGCAGTATCTTCCATACATGATCATATACATGATCATCGTAAGGCATTACTGCCTATTTAAATTTGTTCAATATATTTGGTGCAAGGTGACAGACACACAGCAAGCAGGAGAAGTCAAATTCATATCCATGTCCAGCTAAAACTACTTAAATACAATCAAAATCAACCAAAAAAAAAAGAAGAATTCAAGTTAAATTAAATTAAATTCAAGACTTGGCAAGCTGACTTTTAGAGCCCAGCTAAAAAATAAAAATCAAAGCAGGTCGATTTAAGCACGTCAGAGTAATAGCAGTGTTAAGGTGACAGGGTTCAAGGCAAGGCAGATCAAAGCTGCATCCTGTTAGATATGGCGTGTTTTCTTTCCTTACCTACCTGTGTGAACACCAGGCCGGGCTGGCCCACTATCTGGCAGGTCTGTAGAATGGACTGCAGGCCGTTGGCAGCTGCTGAGAGCTGGTGAGCAGGTATGACAGTGATGGTCTGCGGCACCGTGTGCACCGTGCCGTTAAATTGTTTCCTCCTGGCCTCCTCCACTTCCTCTGGAGTCCAGCTCACACCGTGCTTCAGCCGCTGGGCCGAGAACCACACCTGGGTGTAGATCATAGCACATTTGACTCCACCATTTACAAAACAAGCAAAAAGGCTATATATACACACACAGTATATATTTAATATACTTCAGACTCTAAACTACGAGTACAGAGATACTTTTTAAGGTATCTTATGCAGGGTTTCTGCAACAAGTTAAATAAAAAAATATTTTGGAATAAAATGTTATACCCATTTGCATTTTGCGGTCATACTGGAAAAGTATAAAGGAACATTAGCAATGAATGTATTAGGGTTAAACCAATATATCGGTTGTTCCAGTTAATGCGCTAGCTGAACTAGTGGCTGGCTGCTGTGGCACTGAAGCGTGGGCCGCCGCCGGCATCTGTTGGCGACTTTTCATTGCAGCTCAATGTGTTTTTATTACTACTTTTAACGCGTTTATACAAAGACAGCATCGGGCTTCATGCTGGCTCCCCCCTGGCTTCAACCTTGTATCAAACATAGTATTCTCCATCCACGTGTGGCTGAATTTTCACTTTCCCATCACAGCAAAGTGAAGCAGCATTGAATCAAAGTCTAAATCTAGCTAAATCTTAAGAAGCTGGTAGGGTAGCGTGATAATCACCATGGAGATAGTGACACACTTCATGGATGTGCTCGAGTAAATTCTGACCTTTATTTTGATTGTGGTTCAAAAAATGTATTAATTCCGATGACCCTCTTGATTATTTGCAGTTAACTCAAAAGTAGAGCATACATTTTAAGACCTATAAAATCGTATTTTTTTGACCCTTTTATGCCTACAACGGAATACAAGACTTTTTAGGATTGCAGGAACCATTTTCTAACAGACAAGGGTGAAAGAACAACATCCCTACATCTACACAAAACGTATAACTCTCATCTACCTTGATCTGCTCCTCTGTGAACTGTGTCTGTGCTGCCAGGCTGCTGATCTCGGCCATGGAGGGGTAAGGAAACTTCTTGTATGTACTGCCCAGCAGGGGGTTGGTGTCCATAGCTGCACTGTAGGAGGGGATGCTGCTGAGGGGAATCAGCAGCTGAGGCTGAGCTGCTGCTGCTGCATTCTGCTGGGCCTGGAAAGCAGAAAGCACCTGAAATAAAGAGAAGACAGGGAGGGGTTTAAGAAAGGTCGGCACTGGTGGTGAGACACTGCTCAGGCTCTGTTTGGCAAAGCTGATGTCCTCACAAAGTGTCTCTGAACAAGACAATTAGAAACTATCAGCCGCAGGGTTGCTGTTCTGTAACTGAAGTTGAACCTCTCTGTTGAGGATATTTAACATTACGGACACACATTACCCAAAGCCTGCCAGGTGTTTTTAGGTGTGCAGGCATCAAGCTTTTACACTGAGGGCTAAATGGAGTATTCTTACACCCATGCTGCTGCTATGAGTCTACTAAACCCTTGTACAATGTAGACTTTCTACCTGTGCCAGGCCAGCAGGCAAAACTGTGGGGTTTAAAGTTGCTGATTTCCTCTGCTGCTCCGAGTACGGGCTGACCAGCAAGCCGCCTCCTCCGAGCTTCATGGAGTCGTGCAGCAGCATCTCCACAGGCGTCATCGGCCCCAGAGGAGCTTCGATGGGCTCCTGGTCTCCTCCCAAGTCTCCCTCGCCACCGCCCCCTCCAAAAACCTCCACCGCCTCGTCTGTTGATTTCAGGGACACAGCGATCCTCTTGGGTTCACATTTGGTCTTCATCCTCATGATGGGGGTCTTGCTAAGGGAAATAGCAGCGACTGCGGCGGAGTCTGCTTCTCTCTCCTCGGGCGTATAACACTGTTGATCCTGGGTCGGATGGTCGCTGCTCGGATCCTCAGGAAGGTTTGTAGCGCTGCGCTTCAGTGAGGGAGCGAGGACTTCGCTGTCTTCAACAGTAGAGACACTGGGCTCATCTATAATAATAATAATAATAATAATAATAATAATAATACATTCATTGACACAGTATGTGTATATTTCAGGCTAACAAAGGGCCACTGGGCACACTCAAGAGAACTCTTACGCACATTTGGGTGCTGACATGTTTGTGCAAAATAATTGGTTGTTGTGTTTTCTTTAAGTCTACACAAGGGATTTAAATTACAATCATGTTTTTTTTTTAATCATTGATATTTTTTAATAATCATTTTCATTATTTAACAAAGCATTATGGTCTTTTAAAATAAATAAACACCGCACTTACAGTTGAACGAGTAATAGCCTCCCATGCATCTTTTTTTGTGTATTTTTTGCATCCACTACTAACACTACTAGATATCCGATCATTTGGCGTTTACCTCTACTTCAGAACTATCCGGTGCTCCACCTTTTTCCGTTTGGGTATTCTTGACTTAATTCTGTCAACTTTTATTTTAAATTTCCGTGTGTGCACAAGGCACTGCAGTCTCATGTGCTTTTATAGGGATTGGTGAGGCGTTTACCTGCTTCTTAGGACCTTTCTCAACAACAAATTCAAGTAAAAATGTGGGAAGATATTGGTGAATGAGGCCCGTGCCGTCTACACATGGGAGAATGGGATTCTTACCTGCATGTGGAGGGGTGGGCACAACCACGACTGCCTGACTCAGCTCTTCTGCAGTGGGCCCCTCCTCTGCTCCCTCCTTCACCTTATCCTCCTCCTCCTCCTCCTCATCCGCCTCTTCCTCCTTTGGCCTTTCTGTTTTCTCCTCCACCTCTTCCTGCTCCACCACATCAGAGGGCAGCACCATGCAAGGTGTGGTTGATTTCCGGCGGCTCGACATTGTCAGACCAAATTCAGTTTTTTTCTACTCAGGGTAAAGAAGATCTGGGACAGAAGGTTCGAGGCTCACATGTCTTAGGTGGTTGGGTTTACATGCTAGAGTCCTTGCAATATGTTTCTGGTGGAGGAAACATAACACAAAATACAACAAATATGCAAATGTCATACTAGGGATTTGTCACAAAAAGAGTAACCTGTAGAAAACGTTTGCCTTACACGGCTCCTTCAGTGTTATAAGTGGTATAAAAAGCAAAGCAAACTGTCTTAATGTGTGTAAAAAGCGTGGTGTTTATGTAGCCGAACACACAAGTGAACGCCGACACTGGATGGCATGAAATACTCAGGGGGAGGAAATATAATGTTGCACAGTATGATTCATGCGGGCCTGTAATTTAACAAGTGCAGTTTTAATGAGATTTTGCATTCATCACCAACAACAGTAACAAATACGATGCAAGACACATTCACATTAGGGTTAGGGCAATGCAATGAACTGTGTTTCAATGTTATGCGATCAATTAGTAGAAAATCGTAGGAAATCATTGAATCACTTTTGTAATCAAATATTTTTTACCATCATTTCTAAAGCAAAAATTTTTTTTAATGAAACATTTGCTAGTTCCATCTTCTTGAATGCATGCATTTGAAGCTTTTTTTCAGCTTTATGATTAAATATTGTACATTTGAACACAATTGACTGTCTTTGAACTGTTCGTCAGACACAACAAGCAATTGAAAATGTGTCCTTGGGCTCTGGGAAATTGTGATGGTCATTTTTCACAGTTTATTTTTACACTGTATGCACGAAATACTAATAATCTTTGGCAGGAGCCCTATTTGAAGTCATTCATTCAGACAAGCGAGTTTTATAAAATCCTAACGCAATATGATTCCACATGAAAGACATTAACTATAATACTGAATTGTCACCCAACCCCTCATTCATTCATGTCTAATACCCACCTATAGTCAGCATATTGGTCTTACAACAGTAGCAGGGCCCAAATAAATCACCAGAAATGTTTAAGCAACACCAGAATAGGATTGTCTTCACTAGACAGTTGGCACACATTGCCTGGTTACTGCAAATATTTGGTTTTAGTTTTCGTGAGTCTTGGCGACGTGATAAGAGGTGTTGCAAATGTGTAAATGTAATGTCCACCTCTAAGACAACACATCAGCAATATACCTGGGAATTCATGACTTATTGCTGGTAAAGTCAGTTAAATAGATTGCAGCGTTAACAATAAGGTTAATACAGTATGCCATGCTGCACTGCCTTCATGAGATCATGTGCATTAACAGTTAGCACAGCTATAACAATCTGGAGGTGTGAGCTAGCTTAATCCTTATTATTAAAGTAACGTTAATAAATGAACATAAGATGACATCTAACGTAGCTCTACAGCAATCTAGCATCTATACGAGGCGGGCCAACTAGCCGGTGTTAGCCGGGGCAGTCATTATTATTGATCATGTCTGGCGGTAAACTTACTGGAACTACTGAAATGTACACCGTGTTGATACCAGGTTGTCGAGACGAGACGAGGAGTGATTTCCTGGGTCTCGGCAGGCACCTTTGGGTTCTGTCTGGTGGTGTCTGTAGGTGCCTCTCCTTCCCCTGGCTAACCATTCAGCCCCAGCCTGGCCGGGACGACAGAAGCTAGCGTTAACGTTTTTTGGGTTTGCGGGTCTCCAAACCCCAGCGGCGGGAGGCAGACAGACAGGCGGACCGGTCTAACGGCTACGGCTCCTGTCTGCAGATGCTAGAAACACCGGACATATCTCTCCTCGTCTGAGCATTTTATTTTGTGCCCAGATCGCGCCTCGGGTGAAAGTTATATAATCAAAAACCCGGTAGTTACATTCATTGCGTGGTACTGCGTTAGTTTGCTGACCTAATTCTCTGATATTTTTTAACGGCAGATTTTTTTTTTTTTTTTTTTTTAAATGATCAAACGGCGTCATCATTCAATGTGATACGTCCTGACGTCATTCCTCGGCGACTGTCTGAGCTCTAACAATTTCGGAAACTTGGCAAAATTATACAAGATTTTACTATTACAATATATACTCTTTATGAGGTGAATTTGGCTATGCGCCGTCGACGGAAAGAATGTGAAAGAAATGAATTGAACGTTATTTAAAGCGGACCGTAAACTCATTCGTTTTCCGACCGACCAACATGTCCTTACATGACCCGTTCAGGGCAGCATCACAAGCTACTCGAGGACAACACTGACATTGCAGATTTCTTTTAAAACACTTCAAAGCCTTATTATATATTTATACCTGTGCGAAAATAAAATGCATTTGTTGACGAGTTGAGTTGTAAGTTGATCATTTAACATTCAAATATATTTGTATCATCCTGCTACATTGGTTAATATTGTCTACCACAGGAGATGAACAAATACCAGAACTTGCCATTACTAAGGTGTTAATTCAACTAGCCAGTGGATGTAGAACTGAAAACCGATGTACAGAAATACAGAAAATAAACGTCAAACAAGGCTGTATGGCTGGGACACTGGGATTTACACACAACTGCACATCTTGGGTATTTATTCTTGAGTAGCTATCACAGATAAATAAAGTGACATTTTCTAACGATGATCTGGAACAATTTAGCATTGTGCTTCAATAAAGTTGGGGGCTGAGATTAATAGAAAATGGTCAAAATTAATCATCAGACACAGAGATATACTGTCTTTTAGTCTTTAGTCTTCAAAACCCCTGGATCCTACACTTCCCATAATGCAAATCAACAGTATCTTTTATTTGACCCTCCATTTACAAGTAAATGTCAGATGCCAAGTTTGTCAAACGGGCTGTTAAAAATGTGTGGTCCATGTGCACAAAACAAGATAACAGATGTTTCCAGGAAGCAATCATAATAATTTCTAATATAAATCCCCTTCACACTGTTGTGGCCAAATGAAGCAGGGTTTGGTGATGAGCACAACAAAAGACATACAACAACATTTAAAAACATTTAATTAAATATAAACAATAGAGGTAATACAAAGCTTAAGCTAATGCACAAATATAGGTGCCTGTAGATTTCTATGAAAATAGAACTAATGCATATTTACACAGCTGAGAGGATGATGAGTATGATTATATAAATAAAAAAATCATATCATATTCTTCCTGTAGAAAAGTCAACAGAAGTCTTCAATCTCTTGTTCCAATTCCTAATCAAATGAGAAGAGCAGGAAAGGACAATAGATTAGAAACATTAAAATACTTCCGGCACAAGTAACCAATTTCAAGGCTATAAGTAATCACCATCTTTCACTTTTCTTAAATAGCAAAAAAAAAAAAAAAATATCAAAAGCATTCTTTACTGCGCTTTTCTCGATATGACAAATCAGAATATCTCCAGTAATAAAGGCTACATCTGCTCACCAGCACGGTCTAATACTAACCTGTATTAGTGAAGTTTTGTTGTAGTCTCGTCTGTGTCTATAGATGCTCTGGCAGAGCAGAGCGTAGAGTTTCTCCAGCTTGTAGACCTCGTAGCCTTCAGTCTTGGACACTACTCTCTCCAACAGCTCCTGAAGAAATAAGGAAGAAAGGTAAGAGAAAAAGGAAAGACATGCATATTACATTTTAGTTGTCAAACTTCATACTCTCCTATGGAGAAACAACCCAAGAGTACAGGATGAGGGAACTAGAGCACAAAGTGGCCTCGTCTTGCCATCTTTATATTAGGGCTTCTATAAAGTCAAGATGCAGAAAACCCATCTGACCAGTAACTATAACAACTATATAAAGACTATAATTAAGACTGAAGAACAAGCTAGCCACAGTTTCTCACACACCTTTAATCTGTCTCTGTCCACCACCAGAGGAGGAGTTTCCTGATCCAGAATCTGCAGAGCTTTGTCCACATCGACCATCTGCTGCAGCAGCACAGCATTCTTAAGAGCCCGTTTTACACGCCTCACGCTCTGCTCTGAGACAAAAACATGCGCACAAAGAGTTTAGACCACTATAATAGATGACAGTCTGCTCACACATTCACACTGTAACTTGCTATCTCTAGATAGGGGGGGGGGCTTCTCAACATTAGAAGTTAAAGAGCCAAGACATGAGTGAAAGACGGTGTTAATAACAAACCTCTGCCCGTGTCCTCCTCTCCTCTGCAAGCTGCAGAGACGTCTATGGTTGAGGTATCTGTTGCTTCCACCTCCATTGGTTCAGCAGGGCTGTTCTGCTCTGCCTCCTTAACAGTAACTACCTTGTTCCTGCCGTCTGCCTGTATTACAGCTTCACATTTCCCAGTCTCAGTTTCTGTCAGCTTTTGTCTATTAGTTTCACCACTCTCCTCTGTATTGGATTGTCCCTGGGTATCTCCTTCTGTCCCAGTGTGGCTGTCCTTGTCAGTGTTCACTGAAATGGTATCATTGTTCTCATTTCCTGCCTTTGTCAACACTTTGTTTTCCTCTGACTGTCCTGATGGATCTGTGACAGATCTATCCACCATTTGTTTGTTGTTCCGATTGTCATTTTCAGGTTTTCCTGATTCACACAGGATAATCTTATCTCCAGCAGCCTGACTCTTCTCCTCTCTTCCCTGCAGACTGTCCTGCTCCTTCGCAGTGGGCCAAAAACTACCTTCCTGAGCTGTTGCTGGCCCAGACTCGACATCAACAATCATCTGATCCTCCTCTCCTCCAGTCCCCTCATCACAATCTGCTCCTCCTCTCTTCTCAACTTCCTCCTCATCGTCTCCATCTTCCTCATCAGACCCTAAGTGTGCATCATCTCTGGAAGTGTGAGGAGAGCAGGAAGACTTCTTCTTTGAATATATGGATATATAGCCAGAGGACCAGCGACTTTTCCTCCTTTTCTTCTTCTGGGCTGGAGGAACAAAAAGTGATAAAGATTTTTTTGTGTGATAGTTCTTTAAAGTAAATCATTTTTCAGGGTTTCCACTCGTCGTCCAACGTTATGGGTTTTTCTATGGCCGATGCCGATATTTATAGAGCAAGGCAGCCGATATATTGTTGTTGTTTTTTTGAGGTATTGAAGACTATGAACAAATGAGACAAAAAAGCTAAACTTTAAGAAACACTTATTTTAAGCTGTTATTGTCTTCATTGTCTCGGTTTGCTTAAGTAGATCTGCACCCTCTGAAGTGCACTTGTTTTAAATAAATATCAACTAAATAAATGTCCATGGGTAATCAAAAAACTAAACTTAGTATAAAACCGTATGAATGAAAAAATACATTTTAGTGTACTTCACAGCAGCATTTATCAGGAGCTAGCAGCACCTCCTTGTTTCTGAGAGACAACGAAAATGTGTAAACTTACATAAAAACGAAATAAACAATGTTAGTGTAGTGGAATCGATCGACTAATGCCATTTAGAGATAATTGGCATTACCTGATTAATCTGTCTACCACTAGTTCTCTCACCTTAAGCATCCAATTCAAGGACTTTCCCGGCCCTTTGCCCTTAAATTGAAGGACCCAACACAGCCTAGTGGCATGTGAAGTATGAAACAATGACACAACTGTAGGAAACACAATTGCAAAGAACGGAATGTAGCTTTTTTACTTACGTTATGTAAAAAATATATCAACAGAACTTACATTTATATTCTTGCAAAAATATATAAATTTAAGGACTTTCAATGACCCATGTCTATTTTTAAATACCTTCAAGGCCTACATTTTTCCCCTTCAAATTCACAAACCCTCAAGGATTTGAAGGACCTGTGGGAAACATGATTTTTGTTATCTACAATAGTTTGTACCTGTGTTTTTTGGCGTTGCAACAGAAGAGGCACTTGTACTGGGAGTGACTGCAGCTGTGGGTCCAGCCGGCTCTCTTTGTTGGGTCTTTTCAGTGACCTTGGCCTCAGCAGGAGATTGGGACAGTTGGGGAAGGACGTGGTAGAAGGAGGGAGCAAACCGGACAGTGGAGCAATCTGAGGTCGTTGAAAAAGAAACCACAATGCTTTTTTTTGTCATTCTTCACCTTTGTGTAACAATATTAATTTTGAAACTGAAGGTCTGGTTTATGTGGATGCAATTGTGCAGTTATACTGAGTTAATATTTAAAAACTGGACTAACACACAATGTCTGTGTAATCCCTAAGGCTAGTACAATGTAGAATCATGTGACGTATGCCTTCTAACTATATGTATGTATACACAAATACACACAGCATTCACCTCTTGTGCTGCGCGACGCTTTGGCCTCCTCGCAAATCTTCTCAAAGTCTTCATCCAGTTCATCTCTGATGATAGCATGGACAGTGTCCTTCAATGCACATGCTCTGTGGCGGATCTGACGATCTGGACGAAACACACACACTCAAATGAGCAAGAATGCAACTTTTATGTTCAAACAGTTGCATTACACTAATCATCTACTGTAGGTATTAATACTAACTATGTTCTCTGTGAGGATGTTCTTTGCTGATAACTGTGTGTACCTGAGGGGTCCCTGTCTGGGTTATATTCGAGGGCATTCTGCCAGATGAGATCCACGTCTTGGAGGAACTCTTTGACCGTCCCATACTGATGGAGGTCGATCTTAGAGAGAACTGTTGACAGATCCATAGGCTTCTCAATCACCTCAGCGTAATCTGGCACCTAAAACACAACAATGAGACTGCTGTGAGTACAACGGTGGGGAAAAGGGGTCAAACTGAACATTCTATTAGGGAATATGAAATGAGGAAATAGAATAGAATGGAACAGCTACCTCTTCTAAATCCACAGGCTTTGTAAAAGCCTTGAAGCGTTTGTCTTGGGACAGGCGGTTGGTGACATCACGCAGGAAGAGGCGGAGCTCCCTGAGGGTATCTTCATCCTGCTCCTCCAATCGCCGGGTCTCATCTTCTGTCAGCTGACGTGGGGGAGGTGGAGGGGCGACAGGAAGCACCTCCAATGCATTGAGCACTGAAGAAGAAAGTGGAATGTTGAGAGACGCATACAAAGTGAAAAATGAATTTAAACAACATAGTACTACATAACGCACAACATTAATATAGATGTTCAGTGTGCAGAAAGAATTCCTTTCTTCTGTTATTATGCTCCAACATCCTCCTACTGAAATGTCTTGTATCCTGCTCTATTTTGGCTGGATGTGAATACTGGCATGTTTCTTTGTCTTCCCCCAAAAATCCATCCACATATATTATCTGGTGTTGCTTGTTTTGTTTGTTGCCAATCTTCACAACTTTCTCGCTCAATCCATGGCAGGTTAAATGAAAATCTTTCAGGCATCGTTCTAGCGGCCACCCCAATTGTTGAACTGTAGCAAATAGGTGTATCACATATCAATGAAATGTCACACAAAGCTAGCTCATATCTGCATTTTATAAACAACACTCATCTATTTCTCACCAGCTTTCTTTTTTGAGGCAGGGGCCTTGGCAGCCTGATTGAGGAGTAGATCCTCAAAGAAGTTTCTTCTCTCTCTGCTGGTGGGGACCTGGACATGGAAAACTTCTCCGTACTCCATCCGAAACAACTCCTGCACCTGAGACAAGGAAAGAAGGACATGAGAGAAGGCTTGTAGATGAGTATTTTGTCTGTCGGAGAGAATCTTTTTATAGAAGATATTAGACGCATTGACATCTTATTTACACTACACAACCATTTCCTTAAATGCATCATGCATTCATGCATCACCGCTCTAAATCAACAGGGCATCACTCCTCTTTCCATACCTCCATACTGAGTTGTTCATATTGAAGGTTGCACGTAGCCAGCAGCAGTATGGGAGCGAAGGCAGGGATGGAGCTGAGCAGGCTGAGGAAGGTGGCTCTTAAGGCCGGGCCCACTGTTTCCCACCACTGTCCGATGTGAGGGATGTACAGGATGCTGGGAGATGTCCGCTTTGCTTCAACAAATATCTGCAGAATAAAGAATATGGAAACATTATTATGGTATAGATATTAAAAAACTGGATAAAAATCAACAGATGAGTGTACAGAACTGTGGCACTGTCACGGAACATAAAGTGGGGATCAATATTACGGGATTATAAAGGCTAAACGAATGAATCAACGGTATGATGAAGACATTAGAGAGTGGAGACAGAACAGTGGCATTAAACTAATGCTGATCAATCAGTCCAATGGTTTGAACAACCATTTTGATCATTGATAATAGTTTAACTCATTTTAAGTCAAATAAAAATCTAAAAATAAAACATATTTCCAGGTTACAGCCTACCATCAACATGGCTCTTTCATACGAGTAATTGTCTGTAGTACATATTTATCCCCACTGCCCACAATGTCAGGAAGTGGGGCCCATGAACTACAGTCACTGTCGCAGCCATTTTGGCCAGTGAAGTCCACTGAAAAGGACACACTGAATTTGACAAGGCTGCAAGAGTTGAGACTATGATTGGTAATGCGGTACTAAATATGTACATAAATAATAATAAACCAGTGTTTTGTTTTGCATAGTGCTTTGTCATTTACCTGAGCACAAGTCTCTTCCGGTGCAGTTGCACTGGCTCCAAACAGCACGGCCATGTCCAGTGTGTACACAGTAAACTTCTCCAGAGTGTGGAGGACAGCAGGAGCCAGGTGGGAGCTCTGACCTGAGCCTAGTCTGCCCACCAACAGCAGCCTGGGACGGTAGGAGGTCGGGTGGCTCAGCACACTCCTACACACCGAGGGATGACAGAGACACTGAGATGGGTTAAAGGGTAGGCAAGGGCTCATTAATTTGCCTCAAAGATTTGGCTCACACTTTACTACGACTCAAATTTTATTGAGTAATTATGTGAAACAATATTTAATAACAAAGACGGTCACAATCTGAAAGAATGACGAGATAAATTAACCTCTGCATAACATTCCTTCTTAAATAATGGTAACCAACCTGTTGAGGTTGAGGAGCCCCTTAGCAGCAGGTGTCCGTCCATTGGAGCAGACCTCTGAGTTCTCATCTTCACTGAACATCAGATCATCCTCAGACACACTATGGGCCGCATCTGGAAATAAACACACACGCACAAACACACAGTATAGTGGTTAGTCCTGATGGCCCCAGAAAGGGGTTGTATAATGAACAGTCAATCTAAGTGTGTTCTCTTCTGTAATTACTTATGGACAAAGGGGAAATTAATTTGTTAAATGAAATAAAAGAATGCATGACCATGAACAGACCAGAATAAATTAACGTTAAACAGAACAAGAGCAAAAGACGAAACAAGACCGCACCTAGTTCTCTCTTCTTCTTTAAGCCCTGCTCAGCATGCGGGAACTGTCTGCTGACAGTGTCGAGAATGTTTTGCAGGGCGGCGCTCAGTAGAGGACGGATGGCAGGAATCAGGGCCTTGGCTGGTGACACTACTGCCCTAAGAATCACAATAAGCATCATATTTAGTTAGAAACAAGACAACATGCAAGAACCAGACACTGTACATGTAAGAATAATGTTTACACTCACTCAATATCAAAAATCAAAAAATTTTTTTTTTTACTATCGAGTTAGTTTGGTTATACCTCTGGGCTGCAGGCACCATCTTGGACATGGCGGACATAAAGTCTTTGTCTGTGATAGCGATGGAGTTGACATCAAGCACAAGTTTCTGCGATGAGGAGTAGATTTGAGGGTAGCGACGCCGCAGTGCACACAGAGCAGCTTCTGAACACACTGCTTTGATGTCCGCTCCGCAATAACCTGGCAAACAAAGAGTGAAGTTGGTGTGTAACAATGTGTGCCAGTGTTTCCTGTGCAAATCATCTGAATGGAGATAAAGGAGAGTTTTGGTTCAGAGACACAGGTTATGCGGACTCATACCAGTATAATTTCCAGTAGATGCTGCATGAAAATAATAAAAATGGCTTTCTCTGATGTTTATACCAAGTTATACAGTATTGACAATGTTAATCTAATGCAATTGTTATTTGTACAGAGTTTACAGGTTTTACAGGTATGTTGGTGATGTGTATTTTTCAA
This sequence comes from Bovichtus variegatus, assembly GCA_943593645.1. Lineage (NCBI taxonomy): Eukaryota > Metazoa > Chordata > Actinopteri > Perciformes > Bovichtidae > Bovichtus > Bovichtus variegatus. The sequence goes on along the minus strand of CALSCE010010638.1, from coordinate 4,327,425 downwards.
GCTGTTGGACCATTGTTTTTTGAACCATCATATGCAAACATACCAACACATTTATCTGCCAATTCTTCCAGAAAACTGTCAGAGGGAGGTGGAGTCCACTGTCTGGTGTGGATATTTAGAATGTCCTTTCGTGCCTGCAATACAAAATAAGATCACAGCATTTCAAGTTTAGGTCCACTAGCTACAGGTCTACTACAGCCCCAAAATCATGTCACTTTTTTTTTTAACCTCCGCCAATAATTTCAAATCATTTTCATAATGTCAATTTTATTTTTATTTTTGTCTGCCAAGCATTAAAAGGGCATCTACAGTTTTTCACCTCTCTGTCTGGCAGGCCGAAGAGGAACTCTCTGTCGAAACGCCCTGGTCTTCTCAGTGCTGGGTCGATGGAGTCCAGTCTGTTTGTAGCTCCAATCACAACAACCTCTCCTCTAGCGTCTAATCCGTCCATAAGAGCCAACAAGGTCGACACAATGGAACTACAGAGACAGAAAAAGACTAAGATTATATTTTCTAACTGGTCTAAGCTGTCTCCCGGTAACAAAGAGGATATAACTGCAGTGCACACCGAGCCAAATTAATGATGTTAAATTGTAGTCACTACTACTTGCTTGGAACAGCACCAGTCTCTTTTTCAAGGACAGTATCAAAGTTTCCTTGAAAAAGATAGTGAACCCCTTATTCATCTCTTTGGCTGCCATATCTGGCAAACGACCACAAGATCAGACAGTAATTTCCATTTTACACTCCATCACACATGCGCTGTACAACAAAAGAACAGGGGTGCTGCTCACCTGTGGATCTGGTCCTGACGGCTGGACCTGACTGGAGCCAAACCATCAATCTCATCGAAGAAGATGATGGATGGACGCAGCTGGTACGCCTAGAAACAATTTAATAAGAACTCAAATCAGTTGCAGATTTTATTATCATTAAACCTGATTTGTGTTAATGTGCAGAAATGTACTTAGTTAATCCTAATCTCCAAGTTGATGTGCGAGTTAGCTTTTACAATAAATATTTTCTAATATTCTTTATGGATGGGTTTCAGGAACCAAACATACTTGCACCCAAAAAAGTATATTGTAGGTTGAGTTTGGTTTACCTGGTCAAAAAGCAGTCGTAGCTGTCTCTCAGATTCTCCCACCCACTTACTGAGGCAGTCTGCTCCTTTCCTCATAAAGAAAGACACCTTTTTATCTCCCTGACTGCACTCATTGGCCAGTGCTCTGGCGACGAGGGTTTTCCCTGTGCCTGGAGGACCGTAAAATAGACAGCCCCTAAAGACAAGAGAAAATATAATAAGGATATTATTAAGGTTTGCATTACAATCCAACCAAAGCCTGCAGTGGTAGAGTAGAGATTGGACATGCTGAGAAGAAAGGGACAAAGAGTTAAAAGTAAAGAAACGACCAAGACAGAGAAAGGCTGAAATAGTTTTGACCAAGAATGTCTTGGAGTGAGTCAGACATGATGACAAAGCTCTTTACACTGATGTGACAGAATATTCCAACTGGGGTATTTATATTGTTTGACCGCAATAGAGGACAGCATGTCTGTTTGTTTTTTGGTGTTTCCTAAAAGAACACAGTAACTGAGATATTGAGTCACAGAATGTAAAATCAATGCTAAACCATATCATCACTTGTTATCTTCTTCACCAAACACACATTGTTTACCTGGGAGGCTGTATCTTGAACCTCTCAAAGACTTCTGGGTAGAGGAGAGGGAACACCACCATCTCCTTCAGCGCTGAGATGTGTCTGCTCAAACCTCCGATGCTTCCAAACCGCACCTGGATGATAAACAGTGGTATGTTTAGATAATACCTCTACTGACCTGCAAACGGTCCAATCATCCATTCATCAGTATCATTGGCAGGAATACAAGGCTTCGTTTTATCCTCAGTAATTGCCATTCAAAAAATGGAAGAGGCTTACAGTCGAATTGTTATTTAAAAAGATGTTAAATGTGGTACATCTCCTTAACGTGTTATATTTGAAGAAGCACCTTGAAGTGCTATATTTAGGTCAATACAGTAATATTTACCATCATATCAAGACATCTCCCTGTTTATCAGACTCATTTGGGCATCTCTCTGTGTTTGCATCCATCCATCTATCAATGAATCTTACCGTCTTGTCGATGTGCATGGGGTCCACATCAGCGAGGCTGGCTCCAATCTTCATCCTGTCCTTGTGGATCCCCAGCAGGTCATCTTTCACAAGGTTCATAGGCAGACATCTGCAGGGAAACATAATAAAAAAAATAAATAAATACATTTTAAAAAAAACACTTTTCAGGTTTCAGTTTCAAGTTTTTCTTAGCTAAAATATGATGCATCTTATATTTACGATGTATTAATGCTGTATTAAACACATTAAGTTACTGGTCCTACTCTATAGTAGAGTACTCAAACCTGATCTATTTCTTAAAAAGGATTATCTATTCATCCACCTTTACATAATTAATTAAGAGACGCATATCTGCAAACTCTAGAGTAGTGGAAAAAGGTGTTTTGAAACTAAAATCAGGCAAGTGGTCCGGGGGAATTTCTTTAAAATATTAGTGATTTTAATACGCAAATGAAGCCTTTTGAGATTAGAATACAACGAGAAAACCACATCTTGTTTAAATAACCAAATATGTTTTATTGCATAATAATATATATTATATTATTGGATTAGTTATTGATGCATTAATGTGTTCATTGCTTTAATGTTGCAGCAGGTAAATGTGGAGCTAATTCTAATTTATATATTACTTTATATTCTGCTGGGTAGCTTGTGAATTTACAGATTAACAAATCTGAATCTACAAAGTAACAAAAAAGGTGTCAGATAAAATGAGGAGTAAAAATCGACAAAATGTACTTCGGAGATGTAGTAGAATAGAAGTATAAAGGAACAGAAAATCCAAATATTCAAGTCAAATACCTGTAAACTGTAAATTTGTTCAACTATAGTTATTATTTTACAATAGTTCATCCTTGATCTTTCTGTCACCCACCTTTGTGTTCCACCCATGTGCTAAAGAACCCTGCTGGTGTCTACCTGCACCTGCACTGTATGACAGCTGCTGCTGCTGCTCTCACCTGTTGACTGACCTGCTCCTGTTCTTACTTCTCCGTATCTGGAATTTCTCATCGTCTGAAGATGAGGAAGTGGAGTCACTACTGTGGATAGCGTGTCTCCTTCTGCAAAGGCAAAAGAAGCAACAACATTATCTATCGTCCTTTCTGTCACAACAAAGAATCTCAAGCGCATTCATGCTATGGTTGTTTCTTTCTCTACCAAGCTACCATAAACAACAAAAACTTGTAGTATTAAAAACTAACTTTAACCAAACACAAAGTTAAACAAACAAACGACACCTTTACCAATCACTAATTTGTACATTTTAAGGTTTTTCATATATACACACACATACATAGATAGATATCGCTGTAACAACCGTAATAGTGCATGAATTTAGAAAAAAAAAGCAGTATTTGATTATGCATCATGTGCAACAAGGGGTGACTCATCTAACCACTTCAAATGACACCATCACCATTCACCATGCATGACACCTGACCAACACACCGCCTGAACACCACACAAGGGGGGCTTGACTTACAGAATTTGTCTTAAAGGCTCAATGTGATAAATCAAGAAGACAATATTCAAAACAATTAAAGAAAACACAAAATACCATCTATTAAAAACTCATCTTTTAAACAATGGGTCTCTCTTTGTTGCAAAGTTAAACAATGATTAAGTTGTGGTGAATTTTGGGTCACTATCTTAATACGTCGACTACACTGTCACCCAAATGTGCCACACCTACCAACAATTACAGTGGTAGCAAAGACAGACAGCACCCCAAAAACACTACACTACAGACTAAAAATAAACACCAACAAGGACAAGTAGCGAGGGTCTTACCTCTCAGAACTACTCCTGAGTGTGGGATGAAGAGAATCAGAAAAAAAGAGGAAAAAGAGGAATTTTGGGTTTGATTTTACATGCGATGAATAATACTAATAGCTATGAGACACAGTGATATGTCCCGCAAAAGGTGTAATCCTGTTCTGGAAACTGTACAACTCAGACCACTAGTTCTTTTCTGACTGCTACAGTAAGTTCTAACAGTATTTCATAACGTGTTAATCAGAACATCAAGAGTTTTATTTCTCAATGGCTGATGATGGCTGGTGTCGGAGCCGTCATACTAACCTGCTGGTTCTTCTGTTGTAGGGGCTCCTGGGCGCTGTGGAGCTGAATCTGAACCTGCGTCTGGTAGGAGACGAGTGTTCCTCTAAGTACATGCTGCGCTTCCTGGGCTCTCTGGGTTCTAAGGAAACAATAACAAACCTCATCAAAAGGTGCAATGAGCACTACCGAGCAACAAGTTCCAAAGAAATAGAAGGCAGCATTTCACCTCTACTACTGGGTCCATTCAATCTAAATTTACATCCGTTATTTTAAAAAGTTGTCTTCTATGACAAATCTGCTTTAAGAATTGGAAAGAATCGTCCAGTTGCTGCCTGCTTGTAGCGGCAACTAAAAAATAAAAATAAAAATAAAAATAAATAAATACATTTAAAAAAAAAAAGATATGCATTTAGGACCTGCTGTAATTGTAAGCTGCAAGTGTTTCAAGTCTTTCATATGCGAGCATAACTGCCCATTAAACAATATGATCAAGTTGAACAAAAGCAGTACCATCCTGTGGGGCCTGGTAACGAACCACAGTCTTTCGCTGTCTGAAGTCATAACGGCTCTGATTTTCTTCCTCCTCATCTTCGCCCTCCTCATCTTCATCATCATCATCTTCCTCCTCCTCCTCCTCCTCCTCCACGTTGTCTCCATTTTCCCCCTCCTCTTCATCGTGATCACCCTCATCCCCTTCTGTGAATTAAGAAAAAAAAAAAGTAGAATGAACATGTGAAACAACTCGTCTTTTGATTAAGTTGCATAGAGATAGCCTATAGAACTTGAAGAAAAGAATGAAGAAAACACATTTGTCTCCTGTCTGCAGCAACTTGAGGCCCTAAGGTGTATAAAACTCAAAAATAAATTTCGACAGAGACTAGAATGATTTACACGCTATTCCCCCGCCATGTACCTGAAATGTTTTTTAAACCAAATGCATCTCACCTTGATTCTCCTCCTTGGTTTCTTTACTCTCCACATCTGCCCTCAGAGACCTTGTCATTCTGCCCCTGGTGTACACACCGAGCTGCTAAGAGGAAACGGGTCAAATGCTGATTAATTCAGTTTAGAAGCTTGTGACACATTAAGAAACAGCTAAATGACCTACTGTCAAAACAAACACTAGGATTGCACAATGCAGAGCTTGAGATGAAAAGTGAAGTGTCATGTGTGGGTCATTACCTCTTCTTCATTATCTCTATCTCTGCTCCTCAGTCTGCGTCTCATCTTCTTCATGTCGTCCATCTTCTGGAGAACAGCTTCAGCAGTACTGAGGGACAATTAGAGTAGAAATGTATTAGATTTTCATTGAAGATTATTTCTAATCTTATTACCCATTAGCTCCAAATTCACACTGCGTATGTAATCCCATTTGTAGTTACTACTTGAGGTGAAAGATCAGCTTTATTTTGAACTGAAGCAGTGAGGGTAGGAGCCAAAAAGAAGCTGAAGTGAACGTTGCTGAACTCACTTGGTGATGAGGCGGTCGTAGAGCACTGACTGGTTACGGGTATCCAGTTTGTATCTGGTGATTCGGGAACTACGTCGCACGGAACCTTCTTCCTCTTCTTCCTCCCCCTCTCGGCTCTGTAGATTAAAGCGGCTCCTTTTGGGAGTTGACGACCCCTCCACCACATCTGAAACATCTGGGGCATCGGAAACAGTTTTTGTCAGCTTACTAGTAGTATAGACCCTCCGAAAAACGAAATGCTGCTAAACATGCTGTGTGTGCTATATCATTTAAGAGCTCCAGTACTCTTTGTTAAAAGTTACACTGTAGCGAACTGTACCTGCTTGCTGCTTGCCACTGGATGCTTTTCCCTCTCTCTGCAGCCTGGAAGATTTCCTGAAGGGAGGAAGGACACATAAAATCAACACTGAATTTCTCATGTGCAGTATATACTCTTTATATGAGTGCACATTTTTAAATATGCATTGTTATGTGCACAAATAAACACACCCATTGTAGGATTTACATCAAATTTGATATGGCAAGCATATATTTGGAGAATCTATTGCTGAGATAAAAGGTTTTCCCAACAATCACTGTACAAAATGAAGGTCACATTGCAGACAGCCAACGTAACATTTTTAAATATTCCATACAATTGATAATATTCAGGTTCCAAAGAATTTTTTGACACACATATTGTCATACCAAGTCAAAAAACCTGAGACTTGCTCGCAAAAGTAGGTTAAGCACATTTCATGGACAGTTTGCAACGAAAATTATTTCACCATTTTTGACCACCAGGACAAGACTTACACTTGTACCCTTTAGAGTGCAGCTGTTTAAAAAGTATCAATAATATCAAAGTGAGTGGGCCTGTATTACCTGAGGGATCCTACTCCAGAGTTGTCTTCATTCACAGGGGAGCTGGTATTTGGCTCCATGTCAGCGAAAGAGACCTCTAGTTTAACTCTCTTCCCTCGGGTCCTCGGAGAGTGATGGAGTCCACTTCCCTCATCTTGCTTCATATCAGCATGTCCCTGGCAGTCACATAATGAGATCAGAGTTAACAGCATGTACACAAGGAATAATGAGCGTCTGCTTGATTCAATTACAAAGTCAAATTAATCATGGGCCAGGACGAAGAACATTAATTGATTAACTTTTAGGTCAACGCAAAACTGAAGTGTACAGGATACAAATCTAAAAATCAGTTACCACTATGACTCTCTACTTTGCATGTTTTCAAACGGGACATATCAGTAACATCCTTTATTTCTGTTAACCTGTTCCAGATTTAAATTGGATTTCTATTCTATTTTTACAATTAATTAATGTTCATACTACCAAACTATATACTATATTTGGTGCATTCATTTTAAAAATAAATATATTTGTTTGGATATCTATGAAAACTAAATAAATGTATATGACTGCCAAGACCAGACGACTGGGTGGCAGTGACTCACTGTACCACGACGACCATAGTGACAATAACGTTATTCAGTCACTAAACGGTCACCACTGTCTGGCCTATGGGTGCTGCCACCATCTCTGCAGGCACTATGTTGAAATGCTCATCATGCATCTCAGGTGGTGTGTTGTTTATGGCTTAGAAATTAAGTCCTAAAAGTAAGCACAAGTACGTTTACTCACAGAATATACTTTAGCAACTACTTAATGAGCGACACAATTTAATATTCATTACAAACATGCACGTATAGACTAGATCAAGCATATGGTTTTAGAACTGAAGTTAAGATTAATCCTACAGAAAGCGGCCCCAAAGTCTGTTTTACATATTAAGTGTCCCGTCTTTAAACATGTAATCACTTAAATTATGTTATGAAGTAGCAGATAACTCTGAGAAACAGGTTATTTAATCATTGAGTCCATAAAAGAATGAATGAATGAACATATCGCTCACCTTCTCTCTTCACAAAAAAACATACCAAAACACACCACCTTGCTAAACAAACTAGACGGTCTAGTAATAACGTCAGTATTGTTATTACCATGACACACAACACTGAACACATAACAAATGAAATGGTCTAATAACTGTCGTTTTTACTGTAGAGTGTGTAAATGTTAGATGCACATGAATCAACCAATGTGTCCAATAGTCATGAGAGTTTCAGTAAAATGTTAGGAGGGACTACGAGTGATCATTCAGATCATTTGTCAGTAGCGATAAGTGACAAGGTGGCTAGTTAGCTTAGCACGCTAGCAAAACTAGCACGTCAAAGTTATGTTCATAGATAATTTATACTGCAAACAAAATCGTTATCTAACCAGCTGTTTAGGCGTATATGCTTACATTCACCCTGTTGTTTTCGGGGCTGCTGAAGCTGTCATCCAGGGCACGGGAGGACCGGGTCTGCCGGGCGGACTTTCTCGCGGGAAGCAGACACAGAAACTCGGAGCTTGTTTCCAACTCCATCGACCTCCTATTCGGAGTTGTTGCCACCGGCTCAGCTCCGATTCCTCCACCGCTGCTGCGTAGCATCACCATCTTGACTCCAAACCGCCCTTATACCAGCACGGACGACGGTTAACCTGCCGCTATTCTGCCTTAAAATGTCTAACGCACGGTGCCGCCAACATAGCACAGAGAACGGTAAATATCCGCCAGCTGACAGACACAAGCTCCTCGCTAAACCCTTGATTTCTGGCGCCATAAACGTCATCAGAGGTTACGAGGTAAGTGACCAAAAGCTACCGCCAGGAAAAATAGGTCTTTCGGCAAAATTGTGAATGAAGTCAAATTGTAAAAGTTGTTTAATATTTCAGTAATTCTACAACATTGACGATGCAGCCCATTTTTAATGGCCACTTATTATATCAGTCTTGGTATTTGATTAAGGTTTACACACAACATAGGCGGAGGGTTTTGGGAATACAATTTGAAAAGGTGTTCCGGTTGATGTTAGAGCGCGCTTTTATCCAAACTACGCACTAGCGCGCGCTCATTATGTACACAAACCATCTACTGGGAGCATATCACGTTTACACATTTAACAATCAAATTACTTCAAAACGGCTCCTTCCAAACAATCGCATATTAATTCAAGACAGAGTCAAGATCAACTCATCCTCTTTTATTTGAATAAGTGACAGATACCAGAAGAGAAAATACAAACTCTAGAATTGTTTCTAGCCTGAAAAAAAAGTACATTGTGTAAAACTGCTGTACAGGCAACCAGATCCTAACTGTAAAATCTCAAAACTTTCCATTGGATCCTCCCTTTTGCTGATCCTTATCCCTGTTGTTAGAGGGATACTAATGAAGTGCAGTTAGGTGAATACAAGGAAAACTGTCGATGTCCAGGCCGAGTAAAACACCCCCAGAGGCCAAAGTTTTAATAACTGTTTGCCTCATGACCATTTTTATTTGTTTCCTTTTTGTTCAACTAGAGGCCATTTGTTACAATGGTTACAAGCATTTGAATTCTGAGTAAATTAATAAAGCAACAGTGCTTGATTTGCAAACCGATAGCATTGCCTTTGCAACAGTAATGAGAAATAACAAATTTGAGAAAATGTAAGAATTCAATGGAAAAACTTGAGATTTCACTCATCAGAGCCTACATTCCTTTTCATAGGCACAGCAGCCAACTGCCACATTTCACAGTACCAGGTTATGCGTTTGACAACGAGTCCAATTAGTTATGCGATGACTTGAGTTTGCCATCTCGAAGCCACTGATGTGTAGTCAACGCAGTCGTGAGTGGCAGCCACATGAGCTGCACACAAACAGGCTGTCGCTGAAAGTAAATCAATCTGGGCATAATCCCAAACAGGCTTTCTGATTACAGCTCACATTAATAATCTTGAATATAGGAAAGTTATGGCGTTCATCCTCACATGTTTTCAGGACAGAAACAGTATGGCCATGACACAATGTGGCCAAACTATCTGAATTACTGTGGTTTACAATAACGTCATGAGACTGTTGGCTACTGTGCTTTTATGTCTTGAAATGTGGCCAGAGAGCCCCGTCACTAGGAAGGGTGTGTTCACGCAATGGCTGCCAGGTAGTCTTTCACCTCCGCTGGGGTGAGTCTTTTGAAGCCAGCCTCGTTGCAGATCCCCACCTCAATGTTCTCCTCTGTCATCTGACCCTCAAAACTCTCCTGAAACACAAAGATAGGAGAGTGTAAATGACTGATACTAAAAAGAGATAGATTTCATACCGTAGGTACTTTTATAACAAATATACCTTCAATGTCAAGATGGCTGTGTGGATGGCATCCTCCAACTCCAGATCATTGTTATACCTGGAGAACAAAAACAAAGGGGTTATCTAACAATCTGTCAAGTGTGGATCATATAGAAGAACTTTAAGAGCTGTGAGCCCACTATACCAAACACATCAACTATGTGCAATCATGCTGTAATGTATATTATTAAACGTTTTTAATCCATGTTCCACAACCCAAACTGGGTCAGGGGCCAAAACATACCACTACAAATAAGTCTTTTTACACCTTTTTTTTTTTTTGTCATTGAGTTAGCCATCATAAATATACAAAGCACTTATTGTGAGAGACACTGAATGTTAAATACAACAAGTACCAAACACACACACATGCATCAATACATTTGTTGTCTGCAACATCATTTTACTCTATTCAACAAAAAAAAATAGCTTTTATAGTAAAATCTCACCTTTTTTCAAGGAATGTTTTTCCATTTACGTAGTTCTTGCCCATAGCTGTGGCTTTCCATGCAAAATATGCACCCTGCCAGTCAGAAAGGAGTATTACAAAAGAGTTGGAATCACTGCAGACTGAGAGCAACTAAAATAAGTGTTGAGCACATTCCAAACAGATAAGATGTGCAACTAAATCCAACACTTTTAGAAAGGGTTAACTGACGGGTTCTGGGGGACTTTTCAACAAATATGAAAGTTAGTAATACAACATACAGAGGGGTCTGACTGGAACAGGTAGGGGTGGTCCTCATCCCATCCAGCGATCAGCAATGAAACGCCAAACGGACGCACCCCACTGTAAGAAAAAACAACATAGATTAAATTTAAAAAATCTGACTGAATACATCTCATCTCTGAAATGTGTCTATAAGCATTGTTTGTACTAGTGCTTCTTTGTGTATACCCACCCAGACTGTGTGTACTCCTGCATTACAGAGGCCACTCTCTGGACAAGCTGGCCTGTGGGGATTGGCTCCTGGTAAACCAGGAAATACTGTTGTGCCAACTTCCGGGCTCGTCGCACTAAAACCCTGCAGGGACACAACTCATTAATTTATCTGTGCATGCGAGGTTCAGTAGTCAGGCAAACTGTAATGGCATCTTTTAGATTTCTCACATATAGAGTCAACAAAGTCTTGAATGTTGCATTTAAACAAAAATCCTGGGCACACAACATACGGGGTACTTTTCATTAAGCTAACTTATGCTTCCTTGCGTCCTCTCTACTCCTGTGACCCAGAAATCGTTCCCCCTCCTCCATCATGGAGGATCTTCCAATCCTTCAAATGCACCATCTCAGGGACATAAGCTTCTGAAAGGACTTAGAGCAGGGAAACACAGGAGTATTTTACGTAAATTTACGCAAAGACTTTAATCAAGTGGTGTGACCTATAATTGTCACACCTCCACATGTGACACAGCTGTGCAGCACATCGTGACTGACTGACGTTGATTAAGACTGATGCTATGGAAACAAAGATTTCTCATTTGGCAGCTTTTGCTCCTCCGTCTTCTTGCTCTTCCTCGCCTCCTCCGCTCGCATCTCAATACATTAGGCCAATGAAACCTCCCTGATATGCTCCGTATTCACAACATCAAAGAATGAAACTAATACATATCTTGTGCCCGTGTATGCACAAGGCATAGCACTAGCTTTAAGCTTAAATCAGTAACACTGAAAGAAAAATAAATCACAAGAGAAAAATCCCACAAGATACACTTTAGGCTTTCGTCAGTACAATCTGGCATCCACCAAGATATTAGCTTTCTTATATTACCAGCACCAGAAATTGAAAGCTGTCTGGAAAGCAAGATATTAATCTAAAAACGTTATGGTCTAATTCGCAAAATGGTTAAAACATGCAACACTTCCAAATAAATAGACTGGATTTGCTGGTTACAGTGCGTTTAAAACCTGTTGGACATCACACAAAAAAATAGTTTTTGTCCCAAGTTAGGAAAGCAAACTAAGCTTCTTTCATTCTGTTTTTCTTCCAAAACACAGAGAGAATCCCCACCTGTAGTCAGGCCCCATGCCGCTGTAGACCATGCCTATGTGTTTAGTGATGGGTTCCACCTTATGTACACTCTGCTCGTCATACAGAATGGACTTTTGTTTCTTCTCTGTTGCCAGGACAACACCATTGGAAGCTGAAAATGAAAGACAATATCACAATTAGCATTTTCACACATCCCAACCAATTTTCTAACCAGCTTCAACTATATTTTCTGGGGACTGATTAGGTTGCTACACCAGTGTCTATGAGGTTGGCCCATTGACTTGTCTAGATAAATAGAAGATCTTTTTGTTTATTTTTTTTAAGTTTAAAAACCCTATTTAAGTGCTAGAGCAACACTTTGCCCCAAAGTCGCACTTGCAGTTCTCCACATTAGGAGCAATTATACTTGAGTGGCATTAACATCAGAAATTGTTTACATCCAATGTATGCGTGTCTGCGTTAAATGCGTGTCCCTTTATCAATGAATATATGAGCATTACACACCTTTCAAGGCAGAGTCTTGTTGCATCCTCTGATAACAATCATCATACATCAAATGAATGTAGTTTAATTTCCCATTTAATCAAATCCTTTGAATTTAAAGCATGTCACTTCTTTTTTTCAATAAAACAATAATATTAAAAAGGCCTGTGAACCCCTTCTGCTTAAAAAAAAAAAAAAAAAAAAGAAGAAGTTAAATATGCTCCACACATTTCCATGACCATACCTTTGATGCCAACTGAGGGTGCTCCGGCTGCTACAGCTGCCAGCGCATATTCAATCTGGACCAGTTTACCCGAAGGGCTGCAGAAAGAAACACATGATGCATTACTATAATGTTGGGAGAAGGACAATCCAATAAACTATAACAACTACTGTAGTGAAGTTTGAAAGCAGGATTTCGTGTATTATGGTTAACAAAGACGAAACCGAAAGCTAAAAGAACCGACTCAGCTGAGCTAATGTAGCTAGCTGAGCGAGTCTGAAGTGAACATGTAAAACTGATCCGTTTCGGTCTATTCAGGAATACGCTCACAAAAAAAAAACTATTTAGCAAGTTTTTTATCATCAATATCAGAAGAAAATAGTTTCTTGACCGTTCAATTAAAAAACACGTTAGCCAACATGCTAACCGTTTGCATTATCCGATTCATGACACTACCCGGCAATGACAGTGCATCAACTACAGCGGCCCCAAAATCCTTCTTTTACAACCAAAATGGAAAACCGTGCATACACTTTATCAAACTGCTATCCAACAACAACCTCGACAGGCTGAAAGTTAAGATGCTATTTTTAATTTTACTGGTAATTTTGAAAAAGTTTACCTAAATGTGGTAAGAGAGAAACTGTAACCACGTTCCGCCATCTTGTTGTTCTTCTTCTTCTTCTTCTTCTTCTACTGTGTGTTGACTGGAGACTTGTGAATCCACGGAGTGGTGTACACTGCCACCTATAATAAACACTTCAATTAAACATCTACCCTGCCCTTCAAACCAAACAATATTTAGATGAATAAGAACTATAAAAGAAATGTAAAGCAGAATAATAATATTCTTTGGATAAAGGTTTGGACATTGCCTCACAAATACTTTATTACAAATACGATTAAAGGTTTATTTTCCCTTTCTCAAGAAATTTAAGGATCATTTAAATAATAATTGTCCTTTTTGCACAGCTCAACCTGAAACTATGCCCCATCTTCTCTAGTATTGTCAGTAATCTAAATCCTGTAAGTACAAAGATTTTGCATTATTTTATGGACATGTCGTATTCGGATTCTTTACCTATGACAGACATTTTCAGGAAAATGCATATATCAGAAATATATTGATTATTCTACCTACACATACATACTTACACTTATGTGTATAGAACGTGCAAGAATAATCAATCACAGTATTTGTATTTTGAACTGTACATAAAAACTGTTAAATCGAGAACCAATAAAAAGGCCATAAAACAACTTAAGGGCATGTGATGCCTGTAAAGAAAATATACAATTACAAAGTGTGTCGTAAATATTCCTTTTGTCTTTTTATGATTTATTTAGTTGTTACTATTTATTTATTTGTATGTATTTATTTTTCTCACCTTCTACCGTTGGCCCTCTGACATCTGCATTTTTTTCAATGAATAACTTAAAATAAAATAAAATCTAGGAAAGCCGTTTTGTTTTTTTGTTTAATTATTCTAAACACACTAAAGAGTGCAGTTTAGAAAGATGGCCGCCAGGTGGTAGTAGGACGCCTAAATTAATCTTGCCTGCCGAAAATTAAACAGAGGAAGAAGTGTAGCGTAATTTGTTGTCGCAGTTTGATGACGACGTAGTGAACCTTAGTGACCGTGAGCTGTTTGACATGTTGGACAAAGCGTGCTGACAACAAAAATGATGAATTTAACCGCTTTAGTGAACAGCCTCAGGTGCTCTTTGCTACACATTGAAAGCAGACTTTTGCAGGCAGCCGGACTAGAAAGACAACTGGGTGAGTTTACTGACTGGAGCTCAGGACGGCAGCTAACGTTAGCCAACTGCTAATCATGGTAACAAGCTCTGTCCGTGACACACACTGCTCATGCTGAACTGATTGACTTGAGTTGCAAGTGACAAGCAGACCTGTAACAATGTGTTTCCTGTTCAGCTCCAGCGCTGGCAGTGAGTGGCCCCAGCCTCCTGCCTCAGCTCGACAGGGAGCGTGAACTGGAGGAGCAGCAGAGCCCAGAACAGCCTCCTGGCCTTCTAGACAGCATCCTGTGGATGGCAGCACCCAAGAAGAGACGCTCTATAGAGATCAACCGCACCAGGCGGAGATCTGACAGCAAACTCTTACAAGTCAAGGTACATTTTGGATCCTCTCAAATTGTCGTTTCACCCCAAAACACAACTATAACACATTGTTGTCTTACTTAGAAAGCTTCCTAGTGTCTGTACTGATTTGGAGTGATTGGGGTTATCAGCTGCAATTCATTCCTGTACATTTAAAGCTCAATAGCATTCGGTTTGTGACATGTAAATCTTTAAAAAATGACATTTAGGAAACTCAACAGAAACATCTCTGCAAGACGAGATCGAATCAAATGTTTACTAGGATTAAAGTTGGGAAGATTGAAGGATGAACATATTTATTTTGATACCACAACTAATGGGACTTTTAATAGCATGCATATACATAACAGATTATATGTGAAGATTTTTCACTGTCAACAAAAAAAGATAAATTGTTAATACAACTGTACAACTGTTGTCTTTAGGATCCCTGTTGTTTAATTTGACTGACTGATTTAAATGTTATTCAATTCATTAGAGGCAGGCTGTTTTGTTACTGGTTGATAGTAGCTGCTCGTTAGCTGATCTCACATGCTATCAGCATAGGTTTATATGTTGGCTAATAAGTAACAATAAATTTCTGTAAAACAATACCACAGATATTTTAAAAGTAATTTAAAAACAGTCTTGCCATTACATAGTTTGACCCACAGTTTCTCTTTCTCTTTCAGAACAACATCGAGCCGTGTCCGGAGTGTGGCCACTTGAAGCAGAAACACATCCTGTGTGGCTTCTGTTACGCTAAGGTGTGCAAGGAGACGTCTAAGATTCGGCAACAGATAAAAGCGATGGAAGGCTGCGAGCTTGGTGCGCCGCCTGTGGAGACTGTCATCCTGTATGAGGGTGAAACTCCAAGTGAGCTGGACAAAAACAAGAGGATTGTGGAGAGGCCCAGGAAGAGGCCTGCCTGGTTTAGCTATTGATCCTGAGATATTAATGCTATTTGTGATGCATACCTTGAGTTTGACAAACACTCATTCTTGATGTAATAATCTCTGATAACATACTGTACTATATCATTTTATGTGTGAGTTCAGGGCTCACACAGCCACAAAATCCTTGGAGTTTTTAGTATCTGACTTTTTTTTTTGCCATTTTTTTCAACTGTTTGTCATATTCTCGACTTAAATACATTTACTATATATTTGAATGTTTCGCAATAAATTAATTAAATGAAAAATAATCTCATGTGTCTTCCTTGTTTCCTTTAAATACAAAATGAATACGTTCATGTAATGTACAGGGCAAAAATTGCATTAGTTAAATAATTTGAATGATACAGTAAGAAACAGCTTTTATGAACCATGCTGCAAAGTTATTGGTGTTAGCGTCCTTTATAACCTTTCATTAGGACAACAATTTATACCACCCTCTGATTAAACCTGGTTTGAAAACAGTCACAAGCTGTTTATTGACACAAATCTGTTTTCCTCTCAGTCAAAGACGAGAAACCACAAGGAATCTGATGTTTAAGGATTTCAAACATTTAATGTAAAATGTGTGCAATTGATACATAAGAAATGTATAATGTCTTATATCGTTATTCTACGTTAAATGACTTGGCCTAAAAACTAATGGCCCCTTCTTCTAAACTTGAAGACTTTTTGTTTATGAATGTGCGTTTGTGTTGCCACAGCAACGTCTATTAGTCAGAATTCAGCATCAAACTGGAGTCACGTAATACTGGCTCTTGTGTTGCGGGTGGGAACCGACTGTTTTTGCTGGCATGAGTCCAGCATACCTTCCACTGCCTCAGTCACACCATCAAACACCCTCTGATACAGTTTCACCCTCAGCTTGGATGAAACTGGGTTGCCAGCGTCCTCCTGAGAGCACGAGTACTCAGGGTTTAAAGTGATAGTCTGTTATCGGTGTCAGATTGAACAGGATATTAGATATTCACATCTTCAAATGAGCTTAAGAGCTGTGGTGTAACAACATTTTTTATTAATGAATTAAAAGTTCAGACATGTAGTGTGGAATCAAATGACTTTGTAAGAAGTTACAGAAGTCCAGTAAGGTCTTTTACCTGCCTCCCAAACTTTGTGTCCACATCCATCACAACTGACATATAAAGATACTGGAAAAACATTTGTTGAACTCTCAACTCTCATCGTCCATCAATCTGTCTCATTATTCTACATTCACACAGAGTATGGAATAATGAGATACAGAAATCATTCACAAATCAAATGCACAGCGTCGAAGGTGCCAGAGAACTTTTCTAAAACTCAGTCAGTCAGAAACGTGAATTTTGCAGTCTGTAACATGAGTTTGTCCAAGGAAGTGACGTATTTTTGGATTAATGAGTCGGATTATGACTGTCAGTCAGAGATCTGATTGGCCTCAGCTGTTTCTTTCTTGCAACATTCGGTCTATGTGAAAGACATCCGAGGAGTTAGAGGATATTTTATTTGACCTGATGGGATGAACCCTGGATCCATGTCCTTTAAGCAGACTCGTCATTTCATATATCTGTCAACACACGCACACAGTTATAGTGTGGATGTGAACACAGAGGACTTCGCTTTTTATCTACAGGTGCATGCAGTGGTGGAATTAGTACATTTACTCAAGAACTGTACTTAAGTAAAATCTTGCAGTACTTTATTTGAGTATTCCCAATGTGTGCTAATTTATACTTCTACTCCACTAAATCTCAGAGTTATATATTGTATTTTTTACTCCACTACATTTATAGGACATATATAGTTAGTAGTTACTTTGTAGATTTTGATTATTTATACACATTTTAAACACACATTATGATGTATTATTATAAGTTAAGCAACCCAGCAGTACATAAAGTAATTCAAATTAACTCCAGCTTTACCAACTGCACTATCAAAGTGATGAATACATTAATACATCACTAATTACAATGCAGTAATATTAATAAAAAATATATACAATTCTGAAATGAGAGATTCTGCATAATGAGGATTTTTACTCAGGTAAAAAATTGACTCGTAACGGAGTATTTCTGCACTGTAGTATAACTACTTCTACTTAAGTAAAACATCTAAGTACTTCTTCCACCAATGATACAACACAAATGAGTTCAATAAATGAGATACATGGAGTTTCATCTGGTTGACTCATGTCATGGAAAGAGCTAACACTCATTTTCAAATGAAAACCAATCTTCAGGATGCCTGGAGTGAGGACATTCACTACATTCGCTACAAAGTGATCCAGAGGAGTAAAAATAGAAACAAGGCTGGATATTTAAGACATTGCCAAACACTCTCACATCTCAGACTACTTGGTACACACAGAGGTACACACTTTGATGATGACACATGATCTGATTGCTTGTTGAAACTGTCTCCCTTGAGCTTTATGCTAGTCAGGTCAGACGGAGTGAAAGAAGCTTTTTACAGAAGTAAGCTTTCGACACAATCACAGCATGCACTGTGTGAGCAGAGGAGGCTGCTACCTGGTGAACTCCTACTGTGACCTTCAGGAGGAGAACCAGTGGAGGAAGGAGAGCTACCAAGCATGTTGGCTGAGCCTGGTCCTTGAAACGAGACCACAATACAAGTAGGTTGTTCCCACTTGAATTTCCTCTTTAATCTAGATTAAGTTTTGTATGAATCTCTGCAAAACACGTTGTGTTTTTTCTGATGTATTTTCTCTATTATGTTAATGTGAATTTTGTTGAGTATTTGTAGATTTATACGGTGTAGTGCTCAGGGTGTTGTGACAATCAGCAAGATAGAGGGTAAAGGACAACAGAGCAATATACTTGTTATGCTTTTACTGTAAACACATGACATGGAGGAGCTGTATTTTGACCTTGAATCCACCCTGATTCACGTACAGTAGGGCTGCTACACTGCCTTTGTGACCAGTAATTACCTTTTTTATGGAAAAGATTGAACTAATGTCCACTACAAGGGACATGTTATAAAACATAAATAAATAACATTATTGAAATGTTGAAAATCAAAACGCTCAATTCACGGAGAAATGCACAAAGCCAGTATTCAGAAACTGTGCTAAACCGAGTCGTCAGGACCTCCATAAGGTTGTGATGTCACAACTATACAATATACAGGTAGAAAGTGCTGCTACAGTCATTCTCCGGCTGCAATAACGGTGCAGAGACGCAGAGAGCGAAGATACAGAAGACCTGACCAATCAGGGCTAAAACAGAGCGTTTTAGACACGTATATTAAGATGGACAGTATGAGAAAAATAATGTGCATGTAAACATGTTCTCGTAGAAATTCAAAACACAAATATGAACTTTGAATTGAGAATAATAGGTCTCTTTTCAATGATGTAAAAAATATACATGTATATTTATATATATAATATATATATATACAGTATATATATATATATTTATATATATAATATATAGTATATATATATATATATATAAGCTATTTGAACACATTTGAAAGAAATGTGATGATCCCAGCAACTTTAGTGTAATACAGAGTAGATTAAAAATCCTTTATCTGGTTCTGGTTATCTGGCAGCAGCAAAGATATGTAATGTGTTGCAGGCTGACTCTATCGGAGGCAGACAGTGTTCGTAGAGAGAGTTACAAGCAGCAACAGGTGACCCACTTCATGGTGGAGAGGAGTCCCAGCCTGACACTGAGGCTGGGCAGCAGCAACAGCAGAGATATGACAGAGCACCAGCTACCCTTATCCAACGCCAGCAGTTTACATCATGCCACTACAGAAATAAAGCCAGTCGTACAAGAAAAGGGGAATAATGGAGTGGATAAACAGGAAGTGACTGCTATAACCCAGGACCTCAGCAAGCCAATCAGAGAGAACTTCAGAGCCTCAAGCCTGATGTCCTCACCGAGGGAGATCTCTCATCGGGTGCAGAGGAGGGAGTGAAGCGAGGAGGTGAAGGCGTTTAAAAGTTTAAAAAAATATAACACAGCCTTTGTTATTGTAATTTACATACAGTACTGGTGTTAGTAAATTAAAGTGTACTCCTAAATTGTATTACGTTTCTTAACTGAATTTTGGAGATAAAAAAGTTAAACGTTTTGATGCATTGAAAGCTCCTATCTGTTAAGTAACTTCATATGTTTAGTATCATCCAAACTAAAGACCTAAACAAAAAAATTAACTCTTGTTTTGTTCTTCTCAGTTGTGTTAACTTATTTTAGGAGAGATTCACAGTTTTTTCTCCTAAATGAGTTAGAAAATTAGTATCTTTAAAAAGGTTGAATAATGCAGAATTGATAAATCATGTGCTATACTTTGCGAAAAATGTAGTGATATACTGTATTGTAGATATGAACACATTCTGACTGATTCTTTACAATAATTGTAGACTATGTTTGTCATTAACAATGATTTCCACGGCTAACAAAACTTCATGAAACAGTGTCTGGAACCTGATTTCTGTTTTACATGGCAATAAAGTTAATAAAACTGTCCTGTTTGAGAAAATACAACAAATACATTTACATAAATTGAACATAGATGCTCATTCTTCAGGAAACAATTCCAGAGGCAGCACCCCCCTGAGGTAAGTCAACAACATCGTAAAGGGACCAGCGGTAAGCTGATATTATACTTTTGTAAAAGTAGCAGTACTTTTCAGATTCTTAGGAGAAAACAAGAACAACCTGGAAATTAAGTTCTTAAAACTGGAATTTATTAGGAGGATTTCACAGAGGGGTTAGAGTCAGTACATTTGCATTTATGGCATCTTATCCAGCACTTAATCACCAAGTTATGGTCCAAACAAACATATAACAGCGTAGAGGCTAGGCAACCTTATAGAAATGCTACAGCTTTAGTTAATCCTTTTATTACAGGGGTGAAGTGTGAAGTAAAGAGGTGCTGTTTGACTACTTTTGTTGCTGTATTGTGGTCCGGTGTTTCAGTACTGAGCACTACTTTGTGCTCTATTCCCTTATTTAGATTAACATGCACCTTCAGTGTCCCCGTCTCCCTGATAGTTATAAAGCTCCCATAAACCTGCATTGAGACTATAAATGTAAAACCAATGATCATAAACAGACATACTATTCTATTGGCTTTGGGACATGTATCATAAATGACAACACACGTCAGAGTGTAAAGAGAGATGTCAGACATGGAAGGAAATTCCAAGTTATGGACAAAAGTAAAAACTAATTAAGTCCTACGGATATCATGATAAATATCTCCAACGATAGTCCATCAACATATTAATGCATGGTGTCAACACAGACAATGACTTTTCCAACAAAATAATGTTAGAAATCGTGGTTATCCTTGTTAATGTGTCAATGATTCCTGCCTGTTTTGCTCAACACAGTAGTGTTTTTGATTTTTTTTTCCTGAAGACATTTGCAGCAGCAAAGATATGTGTAATATCACATCAAGGTACAGTAAAATTAGAGCACTAAAATCATACTCAAGGTGGACAAACAAACATTTCCAGATCTACAATATATGCACCGAGCAGTAATTCATGGCACTCAGAATGAGAGTTAAATTGACACAATTGTTGTGATAACATTTCGCTAAATGGGGGAAAAAAAATACATCTCTGTGTGTCTAACATTAGTTGTGCATCCAATATGGATATATTCTCGATCCTAGTGCCTCATTATACATTTTCACACAGTCAATTTAAAGCGCATGAGTCTCAATTGGACTTCTAAAGTTATGGTAATATAGTAATTCCGCATGCTCAAAACCTGACAAAATATCCCTTTTTTTTCAAAATTCTGAGATCAAGGGAAGACACTTCAGATGTTGAACATTATCTTGTTGGCGTTACCTTTTGTGTGTTTTCAGAACATCCCTATCAATAAAAGATAATTACACAAAAATACATGCATTTCCTATTCCTGATCCACAAAAAAACACCAGTTTGTGTTCATCACTTTGTGTGAGACTGGATTTTTCCTCCTAAAATGGCTTCTTCAGCTCTTTTGTGTTTCTGGACAGTGACCTGCAGGTGCCAGTACTTAAGGTACACCCACATGAGGCTTCCATTCTTCCTCTTGTCCATGTTTAGCAGGTCCGCACAGTGCTTATCTCTCTTAAAAACATCCTTCAGATCGGACTCTAGATCCAGTTCCGCCCCGATGGGGTCTTTGACGACCTTAAGCAGCATGTTCTTCTCCATCTCCAGCCGCTGTTCTCGAGGTTGGATGAGGGAACAGTAGGCATTCTGGCGCTCTAACAGCTGACCCTCCAGCTCCTTCAGAGTAGCGGTGGCTCGCAGGTACCAGCTGTTCTCTCGTTCCAGGGCGTGATGCAGCACAGCCCCTGCAGCGCCGGACTTTACCAGTCTTTGCTTGTCTTCTTCCAAGGCCTCACGCTCCTTGTAAGGGAGAAAACAGTGTTTTGGTACATGCAGGTTTGAAGGGAAAGTTGCACAATAGTGGAAATGGATTGAAAGACAAGATTTTACCTGATGTAGTAGTTTACGTTCTTCCATCAGCTGCTGGCTCTGTGAGACCAGGGCCTGCTTGTAACCTTTGACCCTCTGTCTCTCCTTCTCCAGCTGCAGCTCTAGTGTAGCCGCTGCCCTGCGCCTCTCTGTCAGTGTCTCCCGGTAGCGTGCCTCCATCTCACTTTTTATTGTGGAAACGTCCTTGTCATACTGGGCTTTGACCTCTTGGATCTCCCTCTGAGACTCCCTGGTCCAGATCCAACCTGAAGGCATGATGGGAGTTGAGACATTTTTTTTTTTATTTATAAGATAAATTGCAACAATGTTAAACTCAAGCACATTTTTCTCAATCAACTGAATTGTCAGAATCCCAGACTGATTGCAGCAAAAGTCTTGTAACACTTGCTTGTGTCCCAAGTTGGAGAAAGTAAGTACAGTTAACATTGCTTTCACCTAAGAATTAAAAATGACCAACCATTTGAAAGATATATGTCATAGGAGCATAACATTGTAGTCCCTAACAAAATCTTACAATGGCTTTATTAGATCAGATATTAAACTGATCTCTGGTAAATGTGATGCCTTTGGTATCAATTAAAAATATATATATTTTTAACTGCATTTAAATGCATACTATGCAGGAATTGTCACTTACTTGTCATATTGGTAATTAATCATTCAGGAAGAAGGAGAATATATTTTAATATGTCTACCTATTAATGTAATTTGGCAATCTCATAAAAAAAAAAAGAGAGACAGTCACAGTGAGATGTATATTGTACATTTATATAAGCATGTACACTTCCCAGAGAGTTAGGTACTAATATGACAAATTAAAGGGGGGAAAAAACCCTCTACGCAGTTCACAGGTAAAGAGTGGATCAAATTCAACCAGCCTTGTAAGAGCACACTCATTAACTATACATTACATCATTCAAATGTTGTTCTCCTATGTCTGTTACCTCACCACAGACACTCCTAGACACATCTCTTTGTGTAACTTACGAAATGCAGCCAGTCCCAGCATAGGGACCAGCAGTGCATAGTTCCATTGGTTGCCATCAGCGCCCCCCGCCCCCCTTCCTCTGGGGTCTGGTTGAATGTTCCATCTGGGGGGGTCATTTAAGTTGTTCATGGAGGCTGCTGACACACAGACAGGAAGGGATAAACTTCTTTGAATTTACATTACAATAAATGTTTACAGTTTGCAACCCAGACTGAAAGGTGCTCCTGAAGTAGTAGTGTCCTTTTCAATGAAACACTGACACTACAGTAATATATTAGCAACAAAGGTGGCTTACAACACTACTTTTTCAATAAACAATGAAGGTCCGAGGATCCATAGAATGTGTAGCTAGATTCACTAGTACGCTATTTTAAAACATGAACCTGTCGGGGCAGTATGTGTGGCATTGGTGAAATGCTGTTTCAACAAAGCACTGGATTTGAAAGTTCGTAAGCAATTAACTTGTTAGCATTAACCAAAACACTGCTGACAGGCAGCAACAACAATAGCAGTCTGACATGACTTGGAAGTTTGACATCCCAGCTAACCACGAACAAGGCTAGCTATGAGCTAACATGCGGGCTAACATTTAGCTTGCAGGCTAATGTTTGCTAGAGTATTTAATGCAAACATAATACGGGACATAATAGTGTTGTAAGTCCGACTACAAGTCGGCGTACGTCTGGTTAAAACATGGTGCTGTGTCTCACCTTGAATGATAAGTCTAGGTCACTTATACATTTGTTCCTGCACACCCAAGCCTGCCTGCTTGCCTTACACAAGTTTACGCTTAGCAGTCCATCTATACCAACTGGGGGTATTTCGTGGGAAGTTACTTGTATAAAGATCTCTTTAGGTGTTAAATTTTAACTCTGTTTTTATTTATCTGGATGGAGTGCAGCTACAAAAGTACACGTTTTGCAGTTGATCACGTTAATAATGGTGTTTAAAGGATAACCACTAGGGGTAACATAAGTAATACCCCCGTTTTGGGAGAGTGGTTTGGTCCATTGCTACGGAATATCTTAGCCTCCGCCGCAGCTCAGAATAGGTCCTTCAACTGACAACATGGCGAGTGTTCGTGCTGCCTCCCGTCTCCTCTCCAAGAGGGTGTTATCTAAAACAAAAGCAGTGAGTAGTAGCAGTTGGATACAATCTATTTTATATATCTACATGTGCTCTGTCATTGTGTGTTAATTGTTTTTTTTGGGCTAAAAGGAAGAATTTTGCTGCACTTTCAGCTTTCGTAACAGTCAGATTCCGACTTGCGTAACCTGTGTTATGTAGCTTCGGGTGTTCAATGTGACACTATGAAGAAAAGCTATTATGCGAGTCCAACCAGATGTTACATGCAGCTGTACCATCTCTATTCGTTTCACATTATACTTAGAAAGCAATGTTTTCAGTAAACTGTCAACATAACTCAGGTATTCCAACAGCTTTAAAAGAGTTAGCGTTACCTAAGTTGCCCTTGTGGGAAACAGTCCTAGCTACCATTAGCTCGCCAAATGTTACAGGATACAATGCAAATATCTTTAAAGGCAACTGCAAACTATAAGTAATCTTACAATGATAGCTAATTAAAAACGATCATCAAGTGCAAAGTGCGCTATAAAATGTAAGTGTTAAATGATCTGATAAAGGACATTAATGCTTTATTATGGATTGTTATGGAAGTGTTATTAGGCATATACAGCCGCGTTGAATATGTGAATACACATGGCAGTATATGTGTATTAGAAGAGTATGTTTTATTTAGGCAAACAGCCATCAGTATATGGTTAATTTTGCAATGGTGCTGCTTTTGTTTGATTTCTCCACTGATTTCGATTGTCTTGTCTGCCAGGTCCCTGCTGCTGCAGTTCAGGGATCCAGGAACTTTCACTTCTCCATCTATGGCAAGAAGACAAATGCCAAAGTATCAGATAATGTGAGTTATATATTTGCTCTTTTATTTTGATCAGTATTTAATATGGTAATTAGTGTGGTTGCCTGATGGGGTGTATTGTACATAGAAATGTGAGTCTGTACGTACTAATGTCAATATCAAAGTTAATACCTTTTTGATAATACACAATAATGGCTTCAAACTGGTTTTGAACTATGTATAGTCAAATAACTCTCTGGCTATGTGCAAGCTGCTCTTTTTGGGCGTTTTACAGTAACTTCTCTCCTTCATTGTTTTCAGATTTCTACTCAGTACCCAGTAGTAGATCATGAGTTTGATGCCGTGGTGGTAGGAGCTGGAGGAGCAGGACTTAGGGCAGCTTTTGGCCTGTCCGAGGCTGGCTTCAACACCGCCTGTGTCACCAAGCTCTTCCCCACCAGATCTCACACCGTTGCTGCACAGGTATAATGACACATTTTATGTGTTCATTGAGGATATATATTGTATATTCTTTTGCAGAATTACAGTCAGCTCAAATGCTTCTGCATTGATTAGACTGGTATTTAACTAACTCAAAATGCAGATTTGTTATGCAAATCTAAAGCTTCATATGAGTATAATCGTTCAATTCAATTGTGTGTGTGTGTGTATATATATATATATATATATGTA
>CALSCE010010638.1:4219539-4243592 GCA_943593645.1 Bovichtus variegatus | reverse complement strand
TGTGTGTGTGTGTGTGTGTGTGTGTGTGTGTGTGTGTGTGTGTGTGTCACACACACTCTGTGTCTGACTGACTGTTCACCTCTACAATAAAAAGGTTATCCGCTCAATCCTCAGCACTCTACTCCTTGCAGACTAGTGACTATTGGCCGGTGCCTGCTTTCAGTCACTGATGCTGTATGTTTTAGTTTTCACAGACTAGGTGTACTGTGAAAGTTACTGTGTTTCATAGTGATTAACCCAGAAAGAACTAGAAGGGCACTTGGAGAGCACTGACCACCAAGGCCAAATGCCCCCAGAGGCCAATAGGTTCTGATAGCCGGGGTTGATGAAGGTGTAAAGAAATCAGTGGGGAGTTGCTTCAATGACAGGACTACAGTCTTCCTAAGATAACCATGTCTCTGTGATAGTTTAAAAAAGTCAAATTTTTTTATGTAATAAAATCATGACATAAAATATACTGTATTTATACAGTATCAGTTTTATAATCTGAAAATTTGATTTCTCACTTCACATGTTTGATCTTTCAGCCTTTGGGGGACAAGTACTGCTTCTACAGGAGTACAAACATGACAATTACAACTGAAGCTGGGGGATTTTCATTAGGCAGCTGTAACCTGTTACTTTTAAAGCCTTAGTTTTACACCCTGACCTCACCCATAGCGTTTAAAAATAACTCTTTATTTCTTACCTAGGAACGATTCTGGCATCATTTATAGTACTAGTGTGGTGATTGTTCGGGATGTGCTCGTGCCGCTGCTTCTTGGGTTTCGAAGTGAGTCTATGAACGCGTTTACAGTACACAAAAGCTGGCATGAAATCACTCAAGCAAATCAAGCATACAGAGACGTCTGATAGAGGCCGTTAGCTGCAGTTAGACACTGCACTCCCTTGGGTCCTCAGCAACACACACAGCAAGCAGGAAGTAGATCAGTCCGAGGGTTGGCGAGATAATCGAAACTAAGATACACACACACACACACACACACGTCTGTCATAGTATAATGTGGACAACAGGCTGGGGTGGTGTACTTCCTATGGCATTCCTATAGAGACCAAAGAGGAGGACAAGAGGAAAGAGGGAGAAAAAGCAGAAAAACTAGATGGAGAGAGATGAGAAGAAAGGGAAAGCAAGCTAAAATAAAATAAAAAAGAAGTAGGGAGGAGAGGCTTAAAATATATAATACAAATAAAAATAAGGAGGGAGAAGTAAAATGAGCTGAGGAATGAGCAGAATTGGACAACACTAATGCAAGACAGATGAAGACAGTGTTACTGGACAATGCAGAAGACGTGAAAGATTGGAGTTTTGTAGTAGTTGCAGAACAAGACCAAGCCTTGTATTTATCAACCTTCCAAGAATTACACTTACAGTGAGAATGCCCTAAAGAGAAAACCAAAACAAACTCTTTGGTAAAATTTAAGCAATTTACTTCCTAAGTGCAGGAGTAACTGCTGCTTTTAAAGCAGTTTTCAAGTGGTCACATGATTAATCACATATGCTCTGAGCAGGAATAGCCAGTCAGAAACAAATACATTGACTTTATATTTGCAAAAGGAAATATATTTCTGTTTTGTAAAGTTGATTTTATTTGTGTGAAATCTGGAATATCTCCAGAAGCATCCAATCAAATGTGGATTTAAAGATAACAATTTAGGAGAAGGCAACTGTATAATAGTATAGTATAGTATAGTAGGGTAAAAATACATACTGTATACATAATGTTTATTGTCAATCATGAACAGTGATTTAATATAGTTTTTTTTTTTTACGTTTCAGAAAGTTCACAATCACCTCTTTCTCTGTACGACCCAACTTTAAAGACCCAATAGCTTCCTAGTTCTTCATAAGATTGCTGTGTTCTCCAAAATTACATTACTGCTCTGTGTCAGATCAGACTCACAAATACCTTGAAAATTAAATATTTCACAGAGGAAGGTGGCAGAGAGAAACTACTAAACCACTTAGCTAGTTTGGTAAAGTATGGTTTAAAATTGAGCCTTCTTGTGAGAGCAAAAAGACATGAAATGTCCACTGCAGACATAAGACAGTCTTCAGTAGTTTGTATCTTTTTACCAGGTTTGGTTGAATTACAGAATGAGTTAGAACAGAAGCTCTGTATACAGAAATATCTTTAATTCATAAAAGATTTACAATATTTTACAAATGACACATACTGTATGTAAGGCAGGGTAAAATATCTTTGGCACACTCCTCAGTTTCCTGATCATATAGAACATTTTTTAATATACATCTCTATAAGGTTTTTTAATCTCTGCATTCAAAGATAGGATTACATTCCCTTTTGGTTGATATGTCTCTTATGTACAGTTATTGTCTCTATGTACATTGTGCATGTTTATCTGGCACACAGGGTTTAGGTATAGCTGGGTAAAATCAACATGTTACACACACAGGTACGCACACTCTCATTCACACACATACACCATTCTTTGGATTACTGCTGGTAAGGATGGAGTGCACAGCATCATTAGTGTTAAGGCGACACTCCAGGTCAAAATTGGATACACAAAGACACTTTTGGGCAAACACTTCCCTTAACATCAACATGTTTTACTACATGAAAAAACAGCTGTAATGCAGAAGTAAACCAATGTTAAAGTGCACATCAAATATCTTTGATTTAATAGTTATTGCCCGGTTTATTTCTTTGAAAAAAGTGACCTTTTTGCTCACAGAGGAGCCTCTCTGACTCCTAAAGTATTGTTTCCATGAAGCACATCTTTGGAAGCTTCCAGTTAACTTTGGCTTTTCATCTGATTAAGGTAAGTTGTTACATTTCAGAAGTGGTGAAGTCCAAAAGCCCTCTTGTTGTTGGGAAAGAATATGATATGACATTGTGACTCAATTCAAAGTCCTGGGACGCAGGAGCTCAACTTCTTAACAACACTGCTGAGATTTCCGTCTACAATCTCATCAAAGCAGAATAAGTGCCCTTGTTGAAAAATCACCCTCATAGTACATAAAGATGTGGAGCTTCCTGTCACTTCTTGTCGCTCACGGAGCAGTCCACAGCTATGATGTCCTGTATTACTGTGATTTTCACCTCCTTCCTCAGGATCTCCACCTCTATCGGGATCTTCGGCTCTGCCGGGATCTTCTCTGCGGAGGAACTGCGGCTGGAGAGTTTGTCCATCTCGTCCTCCAACTCGGATATGCGTTCAGCGACGCAGTGGGCGGTGAGTCGGGCCTCTGGGTCGTGGTCCCAGCATTCCATGATGGTGGCACAGATCACCGCCACGCCCTGTAGAGAGAGGACGAGAGCAAGAATGTGAGACTCCATAGTACATAAAATGCCTTGTACTGTACTGTAAAGGTTGCATATTCTCAATCAACCTCAGGTTATTTTAATGCAATATGACCATTTACACATAACCAACTACACTAGTAAAGTCATCTGTTGGCCCATACAAGTTGGCAGGGGAGCGTCATACAGCAGAGCATCCTGGTTGTGTGTGTTTCCTTCATGCTATTGCTAATGTAAGACAAAATATGCCAATATACTGAAGAACCTCAGCGGTCAGGTTACTACTATAAATTGCTCACCATCTGTTTCCTTTTAATACATGACCCCCTACAATTGTGAGGTATTCATACATTCCTTGATTTTTTTCATCTTACTCTACTTCTACTCTACCACACTTCAGAGGGAAATATTGTACTTTTTTACTGGTCCAGATTTCTGTAACAATTTTATGGACTAATTACTTTTCAGATTAAGATTTTACAAAAAGAAACATAAAATGCACCACATTGTTACAGATTAGACCAGTGAATCCCAAACATTTTAGCTTGTGACCTCTTACAAAAAAGCAAAGATTAAACAAAAGTCCCAAAACATTAAGACAAATCTGTCTAGCAGAACTTGTTCTTTTTTCCTCTTCTACTAATCATCTCATGGCCTCCCTGATTTCTATTGTGGCTCTTGGTTGGGAAACACAAGAATAAGGTATACATAAAGTAGTTAAAAGAAGCTCCACCTTGAACAGCTACAGTAAAATGCTGATTAAACATCAATGTGTCAGTATTAACAGTATTATTGTCCGCAGAACAAGTATTTTTACTTTTGATACTAATCCATTTTATTCATAATATTTTTCTACTTTCACTTAAGGACTTTGAATGCAGGACTTTTACTTGTAACTGAATAACTTAAGTAAAGGGTCTGAGTACTTCTTACAATACTGGGCACAGATGGCTGCAGCTGTTCAAAACGGTGACATCTGCAGGAATAAAGGATTGCTTTATCCTGTAGTTTTGATCTTACTTTGCCTGACGCTCAGCTCAAACTTCTGGTGTAAGGGGTGAGAACACTCATTTAGAATGCTGTGTATTTGAATTAAAATGACGTCATTATAAAGTTGTTCCACTGATGTCTGCATGATTCCATTGGATGCAGTTTGATATCATCCTTCACACTGGCATTCACAAACACACAAATCAAGCGTCAACACTCTATAATACCAACTTGCAAAAAAGTTGAATAACAGAAAAAAAGTTGTTTTGCAGTTTTTTGATCTTATATGTTGCACCGTCAGTAAATTTCAGATTGTGGTCACTCCCAATTCCTATATATTCAAAGGTTGAGACTCTTTCATTCAATACACCATCAATCTGAGTCAAGGCCGCACCAGACTCCTTGTATTTAATATCAATGACCATGCTCTGATTTTATTTTTTAACTCACCTGAAGAGAGTATATTTACACCATCCATCTCTTTCTCAAAACTCATTACAGACTCAAATACTGAAAATACCCCAAAAATGTATGATTCGGCTGATAGGACTGGCATTTGTCCGTGTACGATATGTAAAAAACAGGTAATAGGCTGATCATTCTATCAGATGGCAGCACAGGATTCAATTTGAGTTGTTTGCTGAATTTGAACAAAAAACAAGTTATCTTGATTTCATGATGTGTTAGTCATTACAGGTAATTTAGCAGATGCTCTTATCCAGAGCGACTTACAGTGAAGTAACTACAGGGACTGTCTCCTGGAGCAACTCAGGGTTAAGTGCCTTGCTCAGGGGCTCAATGGTGGCAGCCTGGTGTTGAACCCACAAACTTCCAGTGTTCTATTTGAAAGCCTGACCACTAGACCACTGGTCAAATACATGCAGAAGTTCACAAGAGTATGTGCATGTTTCCATGTAACTCACAGACAGAACAGTACGATATTACAGGAGTGTCAGAGTCAGGGTGCAATAAGCAACATGGAGTTAAATATTTGATGCAGTCTGAATAATGATGTTGCCTAACATAAAGTGAAGTGAAAACTACATAATTACTTTTTGGTTGGAATAGAAGTATGTTCATGCATTTAAGAGATATTAAGATTCATCAAATAAATTCTAACCCATTTCTCTGAGTATGTATTCTAATCATCTGCCTT
The DNA here is from genome assembly GCA_943593645.1 of Bovichtus variegatus. Taxonomy (NCBI): domain Eukaryota; kingdom Metazoa; phylum Chordata; class Actinopteri; order Perciformes; family Bovichtidae; genus Bovichtus; species Bovichtus variegatus. The sequence continues at coordinate 4,238,180 of CALSCE010010638.1, read as the reverse complement.
CTAAATAAACACATTAGCAAACATCGTTAGTGGTTATGGTTCATTTTCTTCAAGGAAGGCACCAAGGGCCAACATTATCAGTAACAATAATGTCGATTAATGTAAACATAAATAATATAAAAGAGGGAATTCCTACAAAATTATTAATAACGGTATGTATCAATGCTACAGTTCATATCTGTGTGACCAGTATGTAAACTTCATTCCAGTATAGCAGCTCAGTGTATGTCTGACCTGATGCCTGAGCCAGGTGTCAGGGATTTCAGGTCTTCCTCTGTCTCTCAACACGTTGTCCTTCATGCTCTCCACACAGGGGTGCTCTCGCACTTTTGAGCCGTACGCAGGCTCGTAGTCCTTCACCACTGCAAACACAAACACAACGCATGGATCAGATATTGGCTGCACATCATCACCTGAGTCTCAAGTGCACAAAGCATTCTTTCTTTATGTCATATTGTGTATAACATCATGTTTCTGTTATCTGCAACACTTTCTTGCAAGTACATGATTATAAGAAGATGCAGATGAGTTGGCCAAGTTCAACATGAACACAAAACAAGAACACATTGGTTTATGACACAATGAATATTTTAAGTTTCAAAAGTGTAAAAGAGGAAGACAGAGTGAAACAGGAGGCACGTTGAGTTAATTTGATTAGAAAGTGTAAAAACAACCTGATATGAGGTCATTCTAGCCGAAACTACTGAGCTGCTAGCTGTGTATACTGGCACAAATAATGCTGATTGTAGGAAAGACATTGTATTTTATGATGTCTCCATGGAAGGGAAAATGCTTGTCCTGGCACTTGAACAATCATCTTTTCGAAAAACAACAAATCAGCTTTGACTAACAAGAAATTACACTGTACAGAACAACAAAATAACAATTTGTCATTATTGTACTATTTCATGTTGAAAAACAAAGTTCCTGGATTGTGTCCAGACCACATGAAACCAAATTCACAACAGCTGCAGTCTGTCCTTTCACAGCAACTGTGTGTCTTCAGCCCGAAAGAAGGCTTTCAGACACACAGTTGCTGTTGCTGCAAAGTCGTCTTCCTTTACCCATCTGAGCCAGAACATGACATGCAAATATCTAACACATAGTGTAAGCATCATGTTCTATGCACCCACTCTTGTTCTTACATTTAACAAGTTCTATGTCCTGTATTTCACAAGCTGTTAAACACTGACTATTATTAACTTGTGTGTACTCTTTTAGTTGTAATAGTGGTGTGAGGATTAGTACACATGCCTCCCTGCTTCATGGTCATAGATTCAAAACCTACTTGGGCCAGAGAAAAATATTTTATTTTGAGAAACAAGGGTATACTACTCTTATTCTAAGTAACTTAATCCCCTAGTATTGAGTATTAATTGGCTTGTAGTCTGTGAGTATAAACCTGCCCTTGGACACATATTTCATACGGTTTTCTCCTATTTGCGTGTTACCATTTTGCAAGGGCACAAGGCACAAGGGCTCCATTACTGCATCCTGTGCTGAGCACCGCCCACAACAATTGTGATTAGTTCAAAGACATACAAACAGGTATGGACGCTGGCGTCATCCGCTGACATTACTGTCTTTTTTCTGAGGCTGAAGCTGGCTCAGTTTTAAAGCCAGAGTGATGCATCCATTGATACCATGTTATGCTAGCTTGTCGGGAAGGACACTAAATAACCATAGACTGTATATATAATGGAAGTAGTGTCCATGACTTCATCTACAGGTTTCTGAAGAGCAGTTTTGAAGCCCAAAGTGGGCGGCTCCAACTGTTGCCATCTTGGCAGTGACAAGGTAGCCTAAATCCTGGCTAATCTAAAAATGGGCAAAGAGGAGGAGCTCAGCCTGGCTGCTCAGAGCTACCGAGCTAGCTAAAGCGTGCTAATAACAAAAATGTTTTGAATTAAATTTGGTAGGGGATTTTTGTACTGGAATAAAATTATGTAAATATTAAAGTTAAATGCATCAATCTGGTGCACTTTTAAGAGGCTAGATGTACGAATAATAATAATAATGATAATAATACAAATATATACAAAGACGCTTTACAGATACATATTTTTGATAAATACATTATAAAACAAGACAACATTTTAAAATACATAAAAATAATTTATACATTAAAAGCAGATCTGAAAAGGTGAGTTTTGATTTGAGTTTTGAACATGGAGAGATTAGTACAGTCATGGATGTGTTTGGGGAGTGAGTTCCAGAGGGAGGGGACAGCGATGGAGAAGGCTCTGTCACCCCAGGTCCGGTGAAGAACTGTTTTAACCATTTCTGAATAATGTATTCCGCTATAACACTGGATGGTTTTTATCTGGTGCGGGCGGACAGGACGAGAGATAGCGGTAAGAGGAAAGGAGGAGGGCTGGATGTGTTTGTGAACGATAAATGGTGTATCCCTGGACACACCGTTATCAAAGAACAGGTCTGCAGTAAGAACATTGAGCTGCTAGCCGTTAGCATGAGGCCATACTATCTGCCACGGGAATTCTCCCATGTTATTGCGACCGCAGGGTATATTCCCCCGTCTGCTAGCACCGACATAGCCTGCGACGTCATAAACTCCACCATCAGCAGGCTGCAGACACAGCACCCAAATGCTCTCTTTCTGATCTCTGGAGACTTTAATCATGCCTCTCTCTCTGCCACTCTACCCACATTCACCCAGTATGTCACCTGCTCCACCAGAGACAATAAAACACTGGATTTACTGTATGCCAACATCAAGGAGGCATACAGCTCATCACCTCTTCCTCCCCTGGGAAGATCCGACCACAACCTTGTACACCTCCTGCCTGTGTACAAACCTCTTGTGTACAGGCACCCGGTGACCACACGCACTGTGAAGAGATGGTCTGAGGAGTCTGAAGAGGCCCTAAGAGACTGTTTCGAGACTACTGCGTGGGATGTGCTTGCAGACTCTCATGGGGAGGACATTAACAGCAGACTGTGTTACTGACTATATCAACTTCTGTGAGAAGAACGTCGTACCCACCAGGACTGTACAGTGTTTTCCCAACAACAAACCTTGGATTAATCCTGACATAAAGGCTCTGCTCAAAGACAAAAAGAGGGCTTTTAGGTCAGGCAATAAGGAGGAGCTGAGGATTGTACAGAGGGAACTGAGGTGAAAGACTTTCCTCTTTGATAAAGCTTATAGTTAGGGCTGGCTCAGGTTTGCCCTGGACTAGCCCCTTGTTACGCTGCTATAGGCTTAGACTGTCGGGGGACTCACTCCTCTCCTCTTCCCTATCTTTCTCGTTCTCCTCCTCTCCCTCTCTATTGATATGCATTTATGTCCCTTAAATGCATGTCTAGGGTCTAAGGACAGAGGGTGTCGTACCTTGTACAGGCTGTAAAGCCCACTGAGACAAATGTATAATTTGTGATATTGGGCTATATAAATAAACTTGATTTGATTTGATTTGAGGTGGAAGATCAGGGAGGGAAGGAACTCCTACAAGAAGAAGATGGAGGAGCAGCTGCAGCAGAGGGATGTCAGTGGCCTTAAAACCATCTCTGGGCTCAAGGAGCCAGACAGACTGTGAGTCTGTGAGAACATTTTCTTCAACAGATTTGATTAGTCAGGCACAGGAGAATGATGGCCACGCTGTTGTCCCTGTACAACATGTCCCACCCCGCTTCACCCGCGGTCACACTGAGAGATACCGCAGGTCCTTCCTTCCTGTAGCGGTCAGACTGTACAACCACCTATGCGGCTGTGACACCACCGCCCATGTGCAATACATCCTATTTTACTATGTATTATTGTTATCACTGGCAGCTAGAGTATTACTCTCACATTTTCACACACTCTCAAGTGTAAGCTCTCACACTTACTGTATCATGTTAACTTACCACGGTATATGGACTGCATTTATATAGCAGCTTTTCCAATCTTTGCTATCACTCAAGCGCTTTACAACATATCAGCATTCACCCATTTTCACACACATTCATACAGTCAGAGGCTGCTGTACAAGGTGTCACCTGCTCATCAGTGATAACCATTCATACACACTCACACACCGTTGGCCATCGGGCAATTTGGGGTTCAGTATCTTGCTCAAGGACACTTTGACATGCTGATCGTAGAGGCTGGGGATCGAACCACCAACCACTCCACCTCCTGAGCCACAGCTGCCCCATGGTTGTTGTTTTTTATTCTATTTTGTACTTATTTTATATGCCCTTTTATCTGCACTGTCCTTTTGCTGTTGTAGCGCTGTAAATTTCCCCGTTGTGGGACGAATAAAGGTTTTCTGATTCTGATTCTGATTAGGTCATATGTAAAAATGTCATTGCACAGAGAAACTTTTTAACTGTACATATGACAATAAATGCGACATGATATGAATGGTGATAACAAGGTAACAAAGTCACTCCCACAAAGCATGGTAAACGAGACGGGCTCCGTGTTTTTAAGACGGGTCGGGTGGTGACGCAGAGAGGACAGTCTGCCCTGGTGACAATTATGGTAACCCTTTAAAGCCGGCTTCGTGCCAGCTGCGCTGCAAGGGCCAGCCAACCCATTTTCGACTCATTATTAAACTGTGGCGGGGCAAATTAGATAATGGGAAACAGAGCAGAGTTATTTCCAAGGTCAAGGAGCAAATCATTTTCAGTAGTTTGTGGCCCAGCTCATGACTAGCATGTCTACTATGTTGTAGCAACACTGTAACAGGATGCCTTCACAGTTTAGGCTAACATTAGCAGCTCTGTTCTGCTCTTTATTGGATTTGGCTCAGGAACCCCGGCCAAAACTCATGAGATAGCACTACGTTTGCCAAACACATAAGTTCTCATCCTAAATGCTTTTTTTCTTCTGTTATACTGTTTGAGAATACACACAAGTATGTAAGCCTAGCAGCTAACAGTTTGATTATATTTTTCCTTATCATACTTAAATAATAAGGACTAACTAGTAGCTAAGAAAGGCAGGTTTTAGTGTACAGTCAATTGTAGTTGTTAGAATTTTCACTTTTTTTCTAACGCTTTAAGGATGTATATGTATTTATCTACAATTCCATGACAACCGGACAGACTCTACCTGCTGTTGGGGATCATGTGATATGATCAAAAACTCCAAAGCAGCTAACCCTTTGTGGTGAGATTATTTTCTCTGCAGTCTTCAGACTGCCCATAATCCGTCTCAGCAGCTGCAAGTAAATAACATTTGTTGTTCATATTAATTAGCAGAATGTTATGATGAAATCTAGGAAATGCTGGCGTAGTTTCATTTAAGTCAAGCTCCTGTGGTCTCTGCCGCTGTGTCCTCAAACACAGGAACCGGTAAGGTTGGAGTGGAACCTCCGGACAGGAAGCTGGAGGTCTAGGATCAGGACTGTGTGCAGAGAAGCTGACTCTACAGGCCCACACTTCCTGTTTTTGACATGTGGCACTTCCCCCGCAGTATTTTAAAACAGGACCCAGACGGGCCCAGCCCATTCCCCTTGAGGTTATTTATTCCAGGACTGGTATTGTGCTCAGCTCTCAGCTGTTTAGATCTCCTGCTGCAGAGCTGGTATAAATGCCACACATTTTCCTGGACTGAATACAGACAGAACAGCAGTGACTGAGCTGACCTAAAATGAGAAAGTTGAAACAACAGCTTACATACGCTCATAGTTCTGAATGGTATTTGGAACATAGAGAAGTATACAGACATAGAGAATATGACTGCAGTCTATTCTGCCTTCAGCAGCTCTGGACATTTGAAAGCTAGGAGAAGAATTTCATCCGTGGTTGGAGAACATATTTCACAAGTGACTGCAACCAGAGCCTCAGTCTCACTTTCCCCTTCGTTGTCTGGGGCCCATGGTTAAAGGCATGGCATTTCCAATCTAAGGGGCGGAAAGAGGTTTATGACAGTTTCCTATTCAGATAATCTGTCTGAATCCTTTGTAGCCTGGAGGTTAGTAGAAACCTCTGTAGCTAGCTACAATGTCTGGGATCTGGTACCTTGAAAGAAACACATCTCCATGATTGTCGTGCAAGAGACCCTTAGCTCTGATTCCACATTGGTGCAGAATAAACTACATCAAAAGAATGGTAAATGGACTCCATTTACATTGTGCTTTTCTTTTCTTTTTCTCATTCATACAGAGGCAGAGGCCTCCATACCAGGTGCCACCTGCTCATCAGGAGTGATAAACATCCCCATTCACACCATCAGGAGCCTCCCGAAGAAGTAGAAATGAATGAAAAACTAATAAACCACACCCACTCATCAAAACAAAATCTGGCCACTACAAAAATCAGCTTCTAAGCCTGGCAATGTGGGTTTATGTTTGTCTGAGAAATTATGAAAGATTCAGTTTGAACAATGGACAAATGAAGAAAGATACATATGGCTTATTGTTTAAACTATATTTTTTGCATACTATTCTATATTTGATCAAATAATTTCGCCCTCCTTGATGGTGCCCTGGCAGGTCCTAAGATCCCTGCTGGGTTCTCGCCAGGTACTTGGCTGAAAAGAAATCCTCCATGGATGACGTAGTGAACGCGTGGCAGACTCGTAACACGCACTACGGACCATGATGTGGAAATCAGTTTTAATGATTTATTAATCCACCAGGTGGAGGAGTGATGGGAACTGACGCAGTTTAACTGAAATCAGCTGTTGTTATCATATTTGATATGAGGGTCTGTGCTTCCCACACAGACACAGAGCATACTTTTAATGATTATTATCATCAGATCATGAACATATTACGCTGAAGCTTTTTGCAAAACAATGAACAAGTTGCAGTTTTTATGCATTAAATAGCGAGACGGCTGAAGGAGACGCACCTCTTGTTAGTGATTACACCTCTTATTCTGTGATGAAAGCTCTAAGTGGGATGATATTCAACAGAATTACATAAAAATGAAAGCAATATTGGAGGGAAATGAATAATGCAAGCTATAGTAAGAACTAACTGTGCGCGCAGCGGCTTTATTTTGAACAGCTGACAGCAGTGGTACAACCACAGGCCGCAACAAACAGACAATGTTTTTAACACAAAGAAAGATATGACTTAATGTATCTCATATACTATAGTTGTAGTGCTGCCGGAACACACCGTAACAATACTCCAGCACTTTTTTTTCTCCAAGTGAGAAAACAGAATATTCAGATTCTGCAGGGATTTTATGAGCTGAAGGAGCTTTTCATACTATAAAGCAGCTGTGGGCACCAGATACTGTAAGAATCATCCACATTCATTCATAGATCAATGCAGACTGATTTATTGACTTTTCTGCTTTGCTGATTTTGGTTTGAGAGTGTTAATTAATGGTGGTTACGTAATCTTTGCTCTTTCCTAAATTCAAAACACTATGTTAACATTACTGTGCATCTTTTATTTGTTTTGATGGTGTTATAAATCATTTACCAAAAAGTGGCCCATTTTAGCTAACTCCAGCCTATATTATAGACTTAGAATTATTAATGCATTAAGGGGGGGACTCTAGGTGGCTGCATCTGTACAGCTGCTACAATATGTGTTTTTCTCGCTCCTGACAGGTGGTGTCGGAGTAAACACCACACTGCCAGTGCGTATTTATGCGCAGAGCCGGTTGTGCAGAGCCCACTGTCCCTTTCCCGTTCAGTCAGAAGTACCACACAGTCAAGCATGATTTTATTTTTTAAATAATGTATTTGCCCCCACTTCTTCCACGTGCCTACTGATCCCTTTCATGCAGTCGGTTCCCAGGGTTTGAGCTCCCGTTTCCTGACAGGATTCAATTGCAGGGTTTCACCATGGGATGGCACTTCCTTCATAAAAACACATAAACCAGTTAAAATATCTTTGTCTTTGGTGTCTTTGGTTAGGCCATGGTTAACAGTGTGTTACCCAGGCATGCAGTAGTTGCAAGAACTTCAATAATGTTTGCCACCCTTCAGTTGTCAAAAGTTATTAATCACATATTTTTAACAGCATAAACCCTGATTCAGTGATGGGATGTAAACATTTACTCAAGTACTGTACTCATAACACAGATTTAGCTTCACTACCGTTTGTACTCTTGGATACCATTGGAACTATTTGTTTTCTCAAACATTTCAACCTAAATACTTCAGACCTGTTTCATAGTGATAAACAGAAAAACTTACATACAATTTGAATTATGTTAATACAATTTATATACTGAAGCACAAAGCTGTGACACTGTAGTCTACTAGTCTCTTCATGTGCATTACAGTGTTCTTTTAGAAGCTCTTAATGAGCCATTTGCCATCTATATCCAGGGTAATTTTATTCATATTGCATTTGGACTCAACTTGACAGCATTTATACTTTTCAAGTTGTTGATCCCGTCCAAGCTTTCAGAATATGAACAGTAGCAGGACTGACAGAGTCCTAATAAATCCAGACATTTAAACTGAGCTGTCTAAAGCTGACTTTCAGTAAGTATTTCAACTATAAAATAATGAACGTATTGCTTTGTGCCACAATATATAGATGTGTGATGGCCCATTAAGAGCTTCTAAAAGAACACTGTAATGCTCATGAAGAGACCAGTAGACTACTGTGTCACAGCCTTGTGCTTCAGTATCACTGCTGACCTAATCAGTAAAACCTAAAACAGTCAAAACAGTCAACAGTCACACCTAAAGCAGTCTGCTGATATAAACTGTGACTGAAACAAGAGAGGGAGATCTCTGTTTCACTGTCAGACACTATTTCACATCTTCTCTGTGAACTTTACTATTGTTTCCAACTCTAAAGTGAAGCATTAGCCTACAATATGATAATAATCTTAAAGTATAGCAAGACCGTTTTAAAGGGTTTACTTTGCAAGCCAAAATATGTTGCACACTGTCCAGATGAGCTGATTATTATTACGCAGTTATTTCTTAGTGTGTATTATTTATTTTCAACACGTATTGCTTTTATTTTCAAAGTTGTTCTGTTGAATAACGCATTGTTAGAGCTTTCATGGACAGAATAAAAGTATATATAAGTATGACATGATGATGATTTCAGCTTCAGCTTGCAATATTTTAAATTTGGCATTAAAATGCGTTTAGAGAATTTATCGTTGCTATGGTTATTGACGCTGCTACTGAAAGCACGTGACGTGCATGTTGTTTAAATCATGTGTTTATATGGATGTAGAGTGTGGTCACAACGCTGTCTGCTGGGGAGAGTCGGGAGTGGCTCTGCTGGGGATCAGACAGCTGGACGGAATCAGGTAATCAGCGACACAATATAAGCCTGCTGTTAACCTGGTTCTTGTTCTGCAGTAGGCTGGGTCCAGCTGACTCCGGCCGGAAGAGTTACCGAAGGCAGCAGCGAGAAGCGAGAAGCTCAACAGGCTGAAACCCAGAATCAACGGTCTTTGGTTGAATCCCTATCTCCGTCACTTTTACCAGGGTGTGGACAGGGGACTTCCACAATGAAGTATCCTGATTATGAACGAATGAACTTTATTATAGAGCACCTTTCATTCTCAGAATGCATCACAAAGTGCTTTACAATTTAAACACCAAAAACACAAGTTTAAAAACCACGCGGAGGAAGGTAGAATATAGTTATGAGGCTTATTCCGGGTTTTTTTCCATATATGGGATATGATGTTAAATGTAGCACAAAAGAAATTGGGTTATTCATATCTGTATACATGATAAATAGTAGAATCCTGGTTACTGATTATTACTACATGTAATGTGCACACGGGCTGTGATGTTTACAAAAAATAACGGGCAATGGGAGATGAAGCGACATACAAACTGAAACCTATCCTGTACATTTAACACCACTTTACAACTTTACTACTGATTTCCTCTCTGTTCTGATCGTCAGCTGTCAACTACATTGAACACTTCATAATAACATTTTATTTTACCTTCGCCCTTTAATTATTGAATAGAGCTTAAGCGCACCATAGTGCAACTCTATGGAACCACTGGAACCACCGGCTTCTAACAGCTAACTTTAACTAGCTCTTCTGCCAATTTCAACACAAATGTGTTGTTCACAAAGTAGCATTATCTGGGAAAAACAGGGTGCGTCCCCTGGACGCATTGATAGTGAGCTTATTGCATCCCAAACACAAGACAGCAGGTAACTGTCTCTTTGCGTTTCTGTTTGTGTTTGGTTTAAACAAAGATATACAACAATTATTAATAGGCTTTGGACCCAATAATAGTTTTGAATTATTGACAGAACCAAGCCAACTATTCCACCCTGCTTCCAGCCTTTATACTAAGCTAAGCTAAGTGTTTCCTAGCTTCAGCTCAAGACTTAACACACAGGCATGACAGTGGTATCAAACTTCTCATGTTTCTCTCAGCAAAAACGTTAATGACCGTATTCCTCAAAATATCAAACTGTTTTTTTCTTCTGTCCCTCAGCCTTTGCCCCGTCAGAGTTAGGTTTAGCTCGCTCACCAGCTGTTGCCCAAGGCTGTCTCCCTTCATGGACCACAAAGCTTTTGCTTGGCATGGTTCAAACTCTTCGCCCCGCTCCATTACCCTGCATAACCCTGAGCTCAGACAGAACATGCAGGCCCTGCCACGCCCTGTAGGCTAATTCAGGATATGTAAATAAAATGCTCAGAGACACACAGAGAATGCACTATAACTGACCACAACAACAATACCAGAGCAGTGTTTCTATTCACCATTCTGTCTCTTGTTGTCGGGGTGGAGAAAGAGGACACACACAAACACATACACGCACATTCCCAGATTGAGACAAACAGTGGAAACTGAGCTAGAGAAGGGCGTTGGTGTAGTACCTCACTCTATCTTCCTCTGTTTTTATGTATCTCTCTCTCTCCGAAATAAACACACAGAGACAAACAAATGCATGTTGGAATGTGACTGTGTCGTTTTGAATGTCTCAGACACTACAAAAGCCCACTAGGCCGGAGGTTGACCGGAGAGACAGAAATACTCCATACTGACTGATACAAGTCCTTTTGTAGCGATAATGCATTGTAAAACATAGGGGACAAAATCCACAGTGCTACCGGGCAAAGATTCCTGTCTAGATTCAGAATCTTTATCCTGGCAGTCACATGTAAGTTATACATTTGTCCGGGACAAAATACTATGTGAGTATGAGGACGTATGCCTCATACTGACTTCAAAAAAGTCAAAAAGAAAACGAGACAGGAGAAAAGCATTGTTGAAAGCATAAATTGCCAGACGTAGTGGGTTAACAAGAGTGTTCCACAAGTTGGTTCTGTTGACTACATTTCCCAACAGAACACACCTGACGATGAAAAATGTCATTACTTTAATTTCCCTATTCTCTCTCTCTCTCTCTCTCTCTCTCTCTCTCTCTCTCTCTCTCTCTTCTTGATTTCCTGCCCAAAGAAGGGCAACAGCAGAGTTCACATTGTCTCACTCACATATCAGACATTCCTAAGATTCCTGCTGCAGACCTGGAGCTGAGGTTGAGGTGCAGTCTGACAGACATGACCATCAGACTCCCTATTGACACACAAACCTCCAGTCACTGCATAACAGGAAGCAGTAGCCTGAGCCTCCTGTCTGCACCATGTGGGTCAGACATGCTCCATTTTGTGGAAGAGAAAGACATTTTCTTTTGTTGCAAGTTGCATAACTGATGTTAGCCACATTATATATTTCTGTAACTTGCATACAGACCTGTCTATAATTTATATCCGCCCACATTGTATGCCTATAATTACTTATGATTTTTAGTGTTTATCATGTCTGTTTATGTAGCTGACACAAAAACAGTACATAAGTAATATAAAATAAGTTTTTCCTTTTAACATTCTTCTTAAGATCCTTCTTTTTTCTTTTCTGAGAAATAGACAAACCAAATAGAGTTTTTTGGAAGTGTAAAATACTGACTGATTTCTTACACTCCAACAGGAAATACTAAAGTTGGTAAGACCTTCATTGTCAATTTCGTCAAATCCTAATCAATATCAACTTACTGCTAATAGTGGCTGAACTGAAAAGAGAAAAAACACTTAGTTGATTTATTGATGACTGTAAATCTGATTTAAAGTATCATCCTGCCTCCACTGCTGCCTCCACTGCTGCCTCCACTGCTGCCTCCACTGCTGCCTCCACTGCTGCCTCCACTGCTGCCTCCACTGCTGCCTCCACTGCTACATGTAAGGACTGATGCACTCTAACAGGATGACATCACTACCGGCCAATCAGGTACCTGCCAAACTAGTTTTGATAACCCGAAAGTCATGACATGAGTTGTCACTGTTGAGTCATCTCAGTGGTTGACACTTCACCACAGCAGGACTTATTTAGCTGTAAGTGTGTATTTGTGTGTTACATGACATCATACTTCCCACGCCCTGAAACATGTAATCATTGTAAACATGTATACAGTATGTGTGCGTTCACTGACCTCCAATAGCTTCACACCTCGACGTCATCTCCCAAAGCACAAGGGACATGGAGTAAATGTCGGTCTGTTTGAAGGACTCAATGTTCTCTAGATTCAGTCGGGCCTCCAGCACCTCCGGAGCCATGTAACGCGCCGTACCCACCTGCAGTACAGAGATACCAAGAGTGGTTAGCACAAAAGTACACACATAAACATTGAGCACAGAATACACTAGCTTCTCTAATGAAGTAGACAGAAAATAACATGAATCACATCTCACTCTGGCCCACACATTAAAGACGAGACCAGCCTGATGTGTATGCTCTTGTAATTTGTTGCTCTTCAACAATTGATTATTGGATGGGATATTGAACAAGATACAAAGGTGCACTTGTTTTACTTTTATTTTGGATACTTTTAGTATAGTTTGCTGATAATACTTCTTTAATTTGACCTAAATAACATTTTCAATGCTAGACTTTTACTTGCAAAAAATATTTTTTATACTACACTGTTGTATGGATAATGTGTCTTAAGTAAAGGATGTATTTGAGTACTTCTTTCACCACTGGTTATACATATTTGTATGTGATGACTATGGACAAGTTGCTGCCATTCTGATCTAAAGGACTGAAGGTATAAGTTCAGTACCTTGCTCTATACTAAAGAACAAATGTGCTCTTCCAACTCAAGTCTATGGATGAAAACAAATATTACATGATAAAAAAGGAAAACTATTATGATAAATATTCACATAATAAAGAAAATCAAAGAAAATAATAAATTAAAATAGACTTTTCATCTGACCTGTCCACTGTTGGCAAGGTCATCCACAGACAGACTGCTGTCTAAACGGAGTCCCAGCCCAAAGTCACACAAGCACAGTGTCAGGTCGTTCTTCACCAGGATGTTGGAGCTCTTCAGGTCTCGATGGACAATGGGCACCTTAAGTATAGGGACCAAAATTACTAATAAAAAATAAATTAAAAAATGTATATAAAGACATTTCACATTACACTGTAGGGAATAGCCAGTGAGTTTTTTTTTTAAATCATCATCATCATCATTAGAACCTAAACTGTAGACTATGATAATGGTGATTATAGTTACTATTTTTAAGCTTTTAAGCTTATTTTCAAGCTCACAGATGCCATTTTTAAGATGGCATCTGTGACTATTTTTAAGTCACATGGACATATTCACACAGTCCTACCTTAGGGCGTCCACAGAGGAGGCGGTCACTGTGGAGGTGGGCGACCCCCCTGGACAGAGACATGCCCAGCACCTGCAGCTCCTCCCAGCTGATCACATGACGTGTCAGGTGCTCCTGGAGGGCAGAGGGATTATGGGATTGTTAAAACGTGTTAATACTAAAAATTATGAATGAAAAAAAGACTATCTACTGTGGGAACTGCAGTTCACCAGTGGTGGAATGTAGCTGAGTACATTTACTCAAGTACTGTACCTAAGTACAAATGTGAGGTACTTGTGCCTTACTTGAGTATTTATTTCCTTATACCACTTTCTATTTTGACTCCACTACATCTCAGAGGGAAATGTTGTACTTTTTACTTTAACAAATATATCTGACAGCTTAAGTTATTAGTAGCTTTACAAGTGGATTTTTGCACAGAAAACAAATGGATGTGTACGAAAACAGCAGAGTTTAAGTCATTTTTTACGTAAAAAAACATTTCATGGTTCCAGCTTCACAAATGTTAGTGTTTGCTGCTTTTCCTTCGAATAATGTTAATAGTTGGAATGTATTAGTAATAATGTTGAGGTTTGGAAAAACAAACACTGTGAAGGTGTCACTTTGGGATCTGGGTAATTGTGAGGGCATTTCTTACTATTTTCACTATTTCTTAAAAAACAAACAATCAATAGATTAGTAGTGAAAATAATCAGCGGATTAATGAAAAATAATCATTCGTTAATAATTCAAAAATGAGCTCCACCTCAACCAACTACAACAGTAAAATCTTGCTTTTATATTAATGCATAAGTAATTAATGAGATACAGTCACATGGGACACTTTTCTACTTTTAATACTTAACTTAATTTTCATGACTATATTTACATACTTTACTGCAGTAACATTATCAATACAGGACTTTTACTGTAACAGAGTATTTTTACTGTGTAGTATTAGTACTTACTTAAGTAAAGGGTCTGAATACTTCCTCCCACTAATGTTCTGTTACCTAACACCTCACCTGTAGATTTCCTCTGTGGTGGAAGGCAGTGATGAGCCAGTATTGTTTTTCCACCTTCCTCTCCTCAGCTGTCAGGAAGTGGAGAATGTTTTCGTGTCGCAGGTCTGTATTGGAGAAGATGTCCTTCTCGTTCTTCCAGGAGGCATACTCCTCATAGGGGAAGATCTTCACAGCTACTGTTTCAAACTGATCTGAGGTGGTCTGTTTGAGCTTAGCCTTGTATACCTGGGCGAAGCGACCCTTTCCCACCTGGGACAAGATCAAAAGTTATGATTTTAGTGAGAAGTTCAGTTAGGATAGCTTAGAGCAGAATATCTCCAGAAAATAACTTTGACACACTAATAGGTCTGTACCAGCAGATCCAACTCTATAGGAAGTGGCTCAGTGTTGTGGTTCAGGTTGTTGCCGTGCGTTGAGCTGCTGTCTGACCTATCGTCATCCATCATGATAGCGCAGGCGTCACTACAGTCCAGCCCAGCGGCTTTTGGCTTGAGCTTCTTAATATTGCTCTCCCATTCTTGGTTCACGCGTTGCCGATAGGCTCGGTACCAGTGGAACATTGCCACAACAACAATTCCCATCACCAACAGGGGTAGCAGGGTCACTAGAATAACCGACACCAAGAGATCTTCCGGAGTTGGATCCACAACTGTAAAAGAAGAGAGAAGATGATAGATGTATGTGGAGAGTATAGAGTCTCTTAAGCAAAACAAAACCCTGAACAGAAGAAAAGTTGGGAGGATTGATGTTGGATTTCATTAATGATTAAGACTATTGGATCAATGCATACACTATGATGAAGGTAGTGGAGGGTAAACCCAAGAGCATTTATGACATGTTCAAGTTGTATTTAGCTACTTGCAGGTTATCGATTTCAACCCTATAAGAGCAAAACCGCTTGTGGGTTCTTGGTGACATTAACACTGACTTTGCACTGAATCCTGAAAGTCAGTCATGAAGAGATCTGTCATGTAGCCTTGATTGTGGTGAATGTTGCAAAGTCATGTCATCCCATTGCTGGTCTACTAGCATGTGCAGGGTTTTCCCTGCCATCTGAAGCTAAGGTAGCCGTAGAGGTTTTCAAACCGCCAATATGAGGTCAAAGCACAGTTGAAAAACAAGAGTAGGAGTCATTTTAGGACCGTTAGCAGACTGTAAATGCAAACTCTGGTTTTCAAGTGACTACTTCCATTTAGAAGATTTCCATTGAAGATAACTGTATAGCCTAGCAGTAGCTTTGCTTAGGTTGGTTAGGGTTTATCAGAGAAATTACAAGTTCTCAAAGTTAGTTTTACATACCTGCCTAGGAGAAGAGGCTATTGATAAACCTGTTATATTGATAAACTTGTGAGATTACATTTATAATTCTTCAGATCTCAGTCCTGGTTGACAGCAACTTTGGTTTAATACTAAAGCAAACACTTCGAGAGCAGCTACTTCGTCAGAAATACAACATTAGAATAACTGTGTATCTGTAACAAACAAACTCAGGTTGTTTAAATAAAACAATCAGACAAACATTTGCCTTTTTCAACAATGCCATGAGCAACTGCGATCAGATTTCATACTGCATACGATGCAAGCAGTGTTCCACACAACAGCAGGGCACATTAAGAGGACTAGGCTACCTTGTTGAGAAGTTGGAGGTGTGCAGCCTGTCACATGCAGCTCTTCATCTAGCAGCTCACTGTGGCTGCTCCTTCTTGTTCCATTCCTCCCTGCAATATTTAAAACTAATCAGCTGTCAAAAAATGCAGAAAATGACGCTGTCATGTTTTATAGATTTTACAGTTTTGATAAACGCTCATGATCAGCGATACCTCTGTGACAAATACATTGCGTTTGCGGTGACTGCCTCACAATGACAGGCACTCAATGTTTCGCCAGTTGAACATTTTTGATGTCAAACAGCAGCAATGGGAAATGTTTGGTTTGTGTTTTGCCCACCAGGCAGTTGGTATAATGTTTTGGTTGCTTTAGCACTGCCCTCTGGTAATTGTGGTATTGCAGCAGGATGAAAAGGAAACTGAAAGTAGGACCACATGTTTCAGTTGTAACCAAGATCTCAGCAGATCAATATGATGTTCTCTTAATCTGTTGCAATCCTTTGAATCGGGCCATTGTAAGCATTGCTCACAATTAAGTGTTCATTGTTCGCACGATTATCTTCCAGTATTGAAGAACATTTGATAGCGATGGGATGTTTTTATGTTTGATTAATGCTAGATACTGGCTGATAATTGGTTATTCTATATAATGTGTTCAGTACATTATTCCTCAGTAGCATATAGTTATATCATATATATATCATATATATCATATATATATATATAAATGATATATATATATATATGATATATATATATATATATCGATATATATATATGATATATATCATATATATATATCATATATATATATATATATATCATATATATATATATATATCATATATCATATATATCATATATATGTATATATATATATCATATATATGTATGATATATATCAGGAAGTGGGCGGGGTAATGAGACACAGATGGAAACACTAACGAACTGATGGGGAACACCTGGGGCAGGAAGTGAAGACACTGAAACGAGAGGAGAGGTAAGAAACACAAAATAAAACAGGAAGTGAAAACGAACATCAAAAACGACCCACACATCACGAACCGCAGGAACCCTTACAATATGTATATGTATGTGTATATATGTATGTGAATATGTGTGTGTATATATATATATATATATATACATAAATAAATATATACATATATTGCCCTATATATATATATATATATATATATATATATATATCGCTCCCCCTGAGTGGCCACAAAAACATCAGTTAATATAGCTATGATATGATATAACTGTCAAAATGTTGTGTAACTTCATTAATATTTGCTGTTTGTTATAATCCAGTTCATCTTTGCACAGCAAACAACAAGGCTCCTAAGTTTAAGTTGTGTTTGCTTTATGTATGAGTTATACGTCACTACTTGTCCCTTATATTAAAAAGGTTTAAAGTTGTTTACCAACTTTACTTGAGGAGCATTTACTCTTGTAAATGTATTTAAATAACTTGCTTTTATCCTGACTGGTATCATAATATGGTGGAGCATGGTGACACTGACTTCCACTGTTTGCCTTTACAACCCTCACTGCTTCATAAACATGGCTTATATCTCTCCAGCTCTCCAACATCTCTCCTGGCCACTGTTCTGTATATTTTTTGCCTCACACTGCCTTCTTATTTCCCTCCTTTTCATGAATCGTGTTGGCCTGCTTGAGTCATGTCTGACTGGTGTAGTCACTGACCGCAAGCCAAGATTCCACAGTTAAGAGGAACTGTAAAAATATAAAAAATACAGATCTTGGAACATGCACAAAGCCACTTCTTCCTATATCACACCATATCCACCTTCTCCTCTTCTTCTTTGCTGGGTGCATCAAGAAGTTATTCTAATTAATATTTCCCTTTCCTTATTTTTATCTTTTGTTCTTCATCATCAAAATAGAAACACACCCCTGCCATCAAAAACATCATGTCATGAGGAAAATGTCATTCATCATGAGGGATATCAAAATAACCCATGAAATGACTTGGTGGAAATCAGGCGACATCTGTGCAAAAAACAGACCGTGTGAGTAAAGGAATCCATGTCGGATATTAAATATTTCGACCTCAATCTCATTCCTCTCATAGACGGCCTGCAAGTATGAGCACAGCTATAAATACAGCACTATAACACATAGCGTGTTACTATGACAAGGCTGTATTTACTATAAATGCCTCCCTTCCCACTGAAACTAGTTTACACAACACATGTGTAAGTGACACTGGCTTCGAGGCGGTGTTAGTCTGCTTGACATCATCTGCACAGGATCTTAATTCGAAACAACTACTGTGTCACAGAGGCCCAGCTCTCAGAGTGAGAGCACATGGATCCGATTTATATCCCAATACACGTACTGATGAGTTGAGACCAGGAGTCAGAGTTGCAGTCTTACACACTTCTCTGTGCTTCCATCCGGGCAGTCAACCACTCAAATCCCCATAGTGTCTACCCCACGACCACTGAAATCAATAAAA
>CALSCE010010638.1:4172388-4198842 GCA_943593645.1 Bovichtus variegatus | reverse complement strand
GGAAGCTTTTTGCATTTGGCCTATGTGTTCAAATAAGGCTGGAAGCTCAGTGTGTAGTATACAGGTGTTGTGGTGCAGAAGGGGTTTTAAGAGTTGAAGAAACCCTCCTTCAGCTGGAAGGTCTGAGTTTAAGCCTCCATGACGCTAAACGTCTGCACTGGTTCAGCTTCACTGAGCAGTACACTGTATTCCTTCCAGCTCTGTGCCATGTGTATCAGCTTTTCCTACAATTCTGGTTGAAATGAACAGCAGTGACAGGTTCTGGTTCGATGCCTGAGCATGCAGTTGTTCCACTGGCTTCTTTAGCTTGACGCAATACTTCATCAAGAGTTTCTTTCTTTGGTCTTTCTGAAAGAAGTGGAATGTGGCTTTACTGTTGATTTTCTAAAATAATGAGTATCTACTCCAGCACTAGCTACTGCAATTTGAACCCTCAGTGAGTTTGGAACAACAATTAATTTCTTAGCATCCAAAAACTACAGGTCACATTTAATTTTACCAGAACATTGCTGTGTCACTGTCATTTTTGTAGTAGTTTTGCAGTGTGCAGTTTTGGAGAAAATGTGCAGTAAGTTATTTAAAGCTTCTCAAGAGAGGGTATGCGCTGACATCACTTTCCAACCGGAATATGCCCCCCTCAGTCGGACTGAGTGGCAAAAGGGCAAAACATCCTGCAACATGGCTGCCGTTATGAGGGGAAACAAAGTATTTTCTGCTTAAGTTGAAGGCAGTTAAACTCTTCAGTTATTCTTAGTACAACTTACCAAAGTACCAGTGGTCCATGGACATTAACATGTGGCCAGGAAAATGTGCATGCAGGCTAAAAGTCCACCATGCTCTTATGCCAGGAAATGCACTGAAACCATAGAGGTATATGATATGTTTGCTAGCCGGTAGACTGATTTATGCATGGTAAAATGCTTATGCTAGTAACTAATAAGTTACAAAAATGTTTGTGTATGATGTCAATTATCGTCCCTGGAGAGATAGAAAAACGGAATCGGCAGGTCCAACTTAAAAAAAATCAGAATCGGCCAAAAAAATTGCAATTGGTGCATCTGAAATTGACACCAGGAAAGAATTACTAAGCTCACTGGCTGCAAAGTGTAACTCTCCCCCTGTTACTCATTCAGATTCATTCAGTGTCTGTGGCACTTTGCTGCACTAAATCAACAGGTTTTATTTGTCTCTGAGGTTGTGTGTGGGTGTTAGCACTCTGTTATTTCACACTCTCTGTCCTGGCCCAAACTACACTGTGTGATGGAATGTGTCTTGAAAGTATATTAACTGTGCTTAATGCACACAAACACACACATCCATCCATAAAAAAACAGTCTTGTAGTCTTGAAGCAGAATGTGTAGATTTTAACGACATGAGGAATAAGAATTCATGCGCTCAGCATTCATACGTTCAGTTTTTTTTCAGTTTTTGGATTTTAGATGTGTGACTGTTGTTTGCAAGAAAGGAGCCCCCTTTATCATCAGACCTGCGCTCTCTTTACATTACATTACAGGTAATTTAGCAGACGCTCTTAATAGACTAGAGCGTTTCCAATTAATTACCTAGATTGGTGGGACTCTCAACAGTAGGGCTGCCTGGCCCTTGCGGCGCGATCGGCACTAGTTCGGCTTTAAAGGCCACCGGGGTGAAGGCTCATGGCTTTACCACGCCCCTCCCCCGGACACCACAGCTTTGCGGGGCTGTGGACTCTCTGCGCGCTCTTTCCTTCTCTGCGGGGAGGGACGCCACTCCAACCGTCTCAAAAACACGTAGCCCGTCTCGTTTACCATGCTTTGTGGGAGTGACTTTGTTACCGCGTTATCACCATTCATATCAAGTCACGTGTATTGTCATTTGCGCAGTTAAAAAGTTTCCATGACATTTTTTATTTCCCTTCCCCCCTGAATGCCAGAATACAAGGAAATACGAGGTGTAAAGAATTAAATACAGACCATTAGGCTATATGTACATACAATATACAGATGTTTGAAATCTGTGCTAAATTCTATGCAGACAGTGTGCAGCTAAATGTCTGTGAATGTGCAGTGGAGTGTGTGTGTGTGTGTGTGTGTGAGTGAGAGAGGTGAGTTAGGGTTGAGGCAGTGGATTAGATTTGTATATCTATACAACCAATCTACATTTATGATTACATTTTTATAGAGCACTAAATTATTCAGAAATTGTTTACAAGAGCACAACATTCTTTATACATCTAGCCTGTTAATTGTACTCCCTGTTCACCAATGACTCGCACCACCAGGCTCAGGAAGAGCTTCTTCCCGTAGGCAGAGACTGTGCAGAACTCTTCTCCATCACTTCACTAGCATCATTGCACTCACCTGCACTATTATCGTACTTAAGGGACATGTTATTTGCACTATTCATATCTGCACAATATACTACTGTTTGCACATACAACCTGCATTTGCACTCTGTTACATATTTCTTACATGTTTAACGTCTGTATATCATCTGTACATAGTAGTTTATAGCATCACTCAATGCACTTTTTGTACATAATATAGCACATTTTTGCACTTCTGGTTAGCCACTAACTGCATTTCATTGGCTTGTACCTGTACTCTGCACAATGACAATAAAGTTGAATCTAATCTAAAAATCTAATCAAAGTGCACCAGATTGATGCATTTTACTTTTAAATTTTCTTCCTGGGGAGAAGTACACCAACCATAGTCTTACAAAATCCTGTGGGAAACACTGGATACAGGACAGTATGTTCAGGGTTATAAATATGTGGCTAATGTTTTGATTTTAAATGAGTTATGACTATGACCTTAAATTAATGTCCCTCAATCGTTTCAAAAGATAAACAAGACAAAAGGAAAGCACCAGTAAGTAAATGTCCCCATTTGATTTATGATAAAATAACAGCGCTGTTAATCAAAGATAGAGTCTTCACAGCCTTTACTTTGAAGTTTCAGCAAGTTTCTGTGCTGGTGCAGAAAGTTGAAGGGTAACTGTGCATGAAGGTCTGTGGTAGTATGTGGGTTGTTTTTTATTACAGCTGAACTTTCCTTGATCTCGCCTGTTTCCCCACCCTCTGCCCGGCCCCGATTTATCTCTTGCCTGCTACTGGTTGGTTCGTCCTTGTGATTATTATCACCCCTGATCTGAGTGCTCTGCTGTAACCTGCTCCTGATTGATAATAAAAGTCATTACTAATTATCCTGGATTTCCTGTGTGCTGCATTTGGGTCCATCATCGACTTGTGATGGAACAATCTGGCCAGTCATGGACCCAGCGCACCTCGCATCACAGCAGAACCCTGCCCGTCTCGAGAGGGTTGAGGGGGCCCTCCAGATGCACGAGGCGACAATAGCCACATTAGCTGCGGAGGCACACCAGTCTTCCTCTTCTCATGAGCAGGCGTTAGCTTTCTCAGCCACTCAGGTGCAGCAGCTAACTGCGGCCCTTGCTCAGCAAGCAGTTCCGGTGACTCCTCCCGTGCCACCAGCTCAGAAACACAAGCCGCCTGCATTTGCACCAGAGCCCAGGTAGGAACTCCGGAGCACTACGCCAGTGATCCGGAGGGCTGCAGCCCATTTCTCACAAACTGTTCCATCCTGTTCACACTGCAGCTGTTTACCTCCCCCTCCGAGGGAGCTAAGGTAGCTTTCACCGTTAATCATCTGACTGGTAGAGCCCGGCTGTGGGCAACAGCGGAGTGAGAGCAAAAGACACCCGCCTGCTCTCCTGGCTTTTTCCACGGAGCTGTGAAAGGTGTTCAGACCAGTCTCCTTGGGCCCAGACAACCCTGGAGGACTTTTGAGTTTGAGCCAAGGTAATAGAACTGTTGTGGATTACACAATTGCTTTTCGCACCAGAGGTCGCCTGAGTAACTGGAACTCGGCGGCTCAGTGCGACGCCTACCTTCGGATTATATTAAGGATGAACTGGTATCTTTTGATACGCCAGGTTCACTGGATGGGTTAATCGAATCACTTCCAGGCTGGACTGACTCATCCAGACCAGGAGACGGGAGCGACGACGGGAGGGAGCTTTCTACATCCCAGCTTCCAGGTTCTTCTGGGGGTTCTCTCGTCTCTGCAGAGCCACACCCAGGGGGGCCCTCACCTTGGAGGAGCGCAAACACCGCCGCCGGAGTAATCTGTGCCTCTACTGCGGCCAGGCAGGCCATTTCGTGTCCCGCTGCCCGGTAAAAGGCAAGGCTCACCAGTAATGGGGAATGTACTGGTGAGCCAAACCCCAAAACTTGTTCCCACTCTAAGACTCCTCAGCCACGTTACTACCAGATAGCTAGCAGTATTCATCGACTCTGGTTCAGACGTCAGCATCATTGATGAGGACCTTGCCCTGCAGCTGGGCATTGACCGGGTTTCTCTGCCCTGCCCCGTTCCTACCAGCGCCCTGGATGGTCATCTCCTGGGGACAGTCACTCATCAGACTTCGCTACCCCTGGCTCTGCCGCCACAACCCCAATGTTGACTGGGCAACGGGGGCCATCTTGGGGTGGAATCCCTCCTGTCATCAAGTCGGCCTGAAGCAGCCCGCCGCACCTCAGCGCTCCACTGGTTCCAGCCAGGCTCCGGATCTGGCAGGGGTGCCCACTGAATACCATAACTTTCAGGAAGTATTCAATAGGGCTAAGGCCACATCCCTGCCTCCTCAATGACCATATGACTGTGCTATCTACCGGCACCCTGGCTCGTCTCCACCCAAGGGACGCGTGTACTCCCTATCCGCGCCTGAGAGAGCGGCCATAGAGGCTTATATTAACAACTCTCTGGCGGCTGGGATTATCCGTCCTTCTTCTTCACCCGCAGGGGGCGGGTTTCTTCTTCGTGGAGAAGAATAAATCACTAAGGCCCTGCATCGACTACCGTGGCCTGAATGACATTACAGTAATGAACCACTATCCTCTGCCGCTCATCTCCTCTGCCTTTGAGTTGCTGCAGGGAGCAACTATTTTCACCAAAATGGATTTAAAAAAACACCTACCACTTGATCCAGATCCGGGAGGGAGATGAATGGAAGACTGCTTTCAATACCTTGCTGGACACTACAAATATTTGGTAATGCCTTTTGGCCTTACCAATGCACCAGCCGTTTTCCAGGCTTTGGTGAACGACGGGCTTCGGGATATGTTGGACAGATACGTGTTCACGTATCTGGATGATATTCTGATTTTCTTCAAGACCCAGAAGGAACAAGTACATTATGTCCAGGCTATCCTACAGCGTCTCCTATAGAACTCTCTGTTCGTAAAGACTGAGAAATGCGAATTTCACACCTCCCGTTTCCTTCCTGGGATATATTGTGGGACAGGGGAGTGTACAGATGGACCCCACCAAAGTGGCTGCTGTCACTTCATGGCCTGCTCCGGACTCCCGTAAACAGCTGCAACGATTCCTGGGGTTTGCCAACTTCTACCGAAGATTCATCCGAGGCTATAGCACTGTGGCTGCCCCACTCACGGCCATGACCTCCACTAAGGTCTCTTTCCGGTGGTCGTCCTCAGCTGAGGAGGCTTTCCAGAAGCTTAAAGCCCGGTTTACCTCCTCTCCCATCCTTCAAGTACTGGACCCAGAAAGGCAATTTGTCGTGGAGGTGGACGCCTCCGATGTGGGGGTGGGAGCCATCCTTTCCCATCGAGCCGTAAACTATCAGAAGCTTCATCTCTGTGCCTTCTTCTCAAGATGGCTGACTCCGGCGGAGAGGAACTACGACGTAGGGAACCGGGAACTACTGGCGGTTAAGCTGGCGTTAGAGTTGTGGTGTCACTGGCTTGAGGGGACCAAGGTACCTTTTCTGGTATGGACCGACCATAAGAACTTGGAATATATCCAGTCAGCCAGAAGATTAAACTCCCGTCAAGCCAGATGGCCTCTGTTTTTTACTAGGTTTAATTTTCCTCTCTTTTACCGCCCTGGTTCCCGGAACGTCAAGGCCGACGCCCTGTTTTGCCAGTTTGGGGAGGGAGGAGAATTCACCAGAGTACATGACACCATCCTCCTGGTGTCCCCATTTATCGCCACACTCACCTGGGAGATAGAGGAGAGGGTCAAGGCCGCCCTAGAGGACCAGCCCGGTCCTAGCACCTACCTTAATCGGCTGTTTGTGGTGGAGTCAGTGAAGTAAAGTGAAAAAGTGATAACACTGATTATCCGAGTTGACAACAACTACACTGTTACTGTAAGTGCAATAAAACCCTTGCAAGTAAAAAGCCAATACTTTATCAATACACCTGTTCAACAATATATTTCAATCTGCTCGGTCCGCAGTCTCTCATCCACCAGTGCTATGTTTTATACAAGCACAGCACGCTAGCTCGGCTAATAGCACATATCTTAACATTTGTCAAATTCTTGTAAACATGGTTGTTTCCAGTGAGATATTATTGAGTTTATAAAGTGATGTTGCTGTCTTAAACATAGCTGATGCTGCTCTAGATACAACATGTAGTCATATTTAAAATATTCAGTTCTAATCTGAATTTAAACAAAACCAGGCTGACATAGAAAATATATATCTAATTTGCAGAAGTCAATATTTGTTTAATTATAGCAAGTCACATCATCATGAAAATATTGAACAATGTTGTCGCACATCACAGATTTTCCTCAGATAATGCAGGCCTAGAAGATTGATACCAAACTCATGTCTGTATGGGAAATATGAAGCCAGGAAATGGTTAGCTTACCTTGGCATACAAAACTGAACTCGAACTCACAGCATGAAAGCAAATAAGAATATTTCTATTCCTATATATTACATTACAGATAATTTAGCAGACACTCTTATCCAGAGCGACTTACAGTGAAGTAACTACAGGGACAGTCCCCTGGAGCAACTCGGGGTTAATTGCCTTGGGGGCTCAATGGTGGCTGCCTGAACTCACACACTGCTGGTGTTCTATTTGAAAGCCTGACTACTAGACCACATTTACCTCTCATTCACCTCTCCACATTTAAGAGCAGGTTAAACACTTTCCCATTTGATAAAGCTTATAGTTAGGGCTGGCTCAGGCTTGCCTTGGACCAGCCCCTAGTTATGCTGCTATAGGCTTAGACTGTCGGGGGACTCCCTCCTCTCTTTTCCTCCTTTTCTCTATCTTTCTCTATCTCCTCCGCTCTCTCTATCTATCTATCTATCTATATGCATTCATGTCTCTTAAATGCATGTTACTAACTCAACATCCGGGCCATCATCCATGGAGTTTCTGTGTCCCTCATCGGGCAGGCTGCCACTATTAAAGGTTACGTCTGGAGCATGAATCGTGCCTGTGCCTGTTGCCCTGGTCCTGCCTGACGCTCAGGCTATTATATATTTATTTTTTGGAGACACCAGGAAGCTTTTTATTGACATCCTCCTGGATCCATCTTTTTTATATACGATCACATCATAATTTCTGTCACATAGATTGTCTATGTTGTATTTTTAAATATCTTGTTTATTCTGTACACACGTCACCTATTGCACGTCTGTCCATCCTGGGAGAGGATCCTCCTCAGTCTCTCTCTGAGGTTACTTCATGTTTCCCCTATTAATTGTGGGGTTTCTTTGAGGGAGTTTTTCCTTGTGCGGTGCGAGGGTCTAAGGACAGAGGGTGTCGTATCCTGTACAGTCTGGAAAGTCAACTGAGAGGGCTATATAAGTAAACTTAATTTGATCATCATCATCACATCACCATCATCATCACTACCATCATCATCACCATCATCTCTATTCCCTCCCCTCACATGAGAGATGTCTGTTTGTTTATGTTTGTTCTCTTCTCAGTGGTTTAAAGAGGGCGAGGCTTGGTTGGGATAAGGTGATGTCAATCAGAAAAGAAAATATCTCTGTGGAAATAAGAATTTTTCTTTCGAGTCTAGTCCTGTCACTGAAATGAGGGGAGACAACTGGCAAGAGGCTGCGTGGGGCTACATAACTGCCACAGCAGGCGGCTCAGCTCTCCCCTTCTGCTCCTGAAAGTCATCCTCCGACCTCTACAACTCCCTCTTAATCCACCTCTGTCCAATTTGCACATAATCTTCTCATTCCTCCCATCTTTGTCTTCTTCCCTCTCTCCCACCGCCTGCATCTTTCTTCTTTTTGACCCAGGAGTCAGCGAAGCAAATCGAGAAGGGAGAGCGCGAGGGGAAGTCGACTAATATGGTAAAAATCAGAGGGAGACACTTCAGTGGGGTTAAAGTGGGTGACCCATTCGCTCCTCTCTTCTTCTATACACTGAAGGCTAATAAAGTCAGTGTAAACACAGTAGGAATGAACAGTGCCCACACACACAAACTAGTTCACACCATGAGAAACTGCTGAATTCTTCTGTATCTTCAATAATACATGTGTATAAGTCAATGAATCACCCAAAAGACGATCTCTCTGTGGCTGAAAGAACATATTGATCTATTTCCCCTTTTGTGCAGCCTCCTGTTTCCCTTTCAGCCTTGTTTTTTGATCAGCACCTTCAGAATAACTGGAGTTTGGCACTATTGCAAGCACATGGTGGCCTTTACCCAGACACTAAGATTCCCTGAAAGGAAGGAAGAAGGAACCTTCGTCTGACAGCCCACTGACCGGATGGTTATCCACATCAATTGAAAGCAAACAAAGTAAGAAAATATAAAAACAACAGAGTCCCTGGTGTTTGGAAAGGCAAAATGTCAAGCTGCTCGGGTACTGGCAGAGTGGCGGGCAAATTCCTCTGGAGAAGTCAGAATGATAGGGAGTGTGTGTGTGTGCTTGTGTGTTAGTTAGTTAATGTGCAATGGTGGGCGGCATGGGGGCCTGTGGGTGGAAGTTTGTATGTCTTCTTGAGCATGTGTGTGTGTGTGTGTGTATATGTCTATTTGTGACACATACAATGCTGCAGGACCACACAGTCCTTCTGGTATGTGGGATTTCCAGGTTCAAAATAGGCCCCTTCGTGGGAGGAGGGCAGGAACAAACAGCAGAGGGGAGGGGGGGCAGGCAGAATTTTGCTTGTCATTTTCATGCTGTGCTCAACCTACCCACCTGTTAACAAGCGTGGGGAAGTTTCTGTGGTTGACTGAAATAGGAGGTGTTTGGTATGACAGATGGAAAGTGGCCAAGTGGGTTAAATTGCCACTGTTAACACATGGGATTGCAGTGTGGAGGAGGGAAAGTGGGATTGCCACCACACAAATTTACAAGGAGACTTAAACACAAAACACTTTTTCACTGTGATCACGCAGGGACTGAGGAACTAGGTCGGACATTCAATACAAACTCACACTGTGCAGCCAATAATTGTTTAAAAATGTAATTTGAATTTTAGTGTTTTTTCTAAAAAATCGAAAAGATACCAAATATAAGGACATTTGTTTAAAATACTACAGCACAAGCCTTTATAAGAAGTTCAGCAGAAGATACAGGACATGCAGGAAGAGGGTCCAACAGAAAGATAAATTTCTTTACAAGCAATTTATTTTGCATTTTTTTTAATATCACTTAATAGCTAATAACTTTTCATAGAACCATGAGGTTCTCACATCTGAACAGATGTTATGGAGGGAAGAGTCCTATGGGTAGTGTTTACAAGAAATGTTTTTAAATTGGTCTAATGTACTTTGTGGACAAGCGTGCTGTCTCCAACGAGGGAGGCTAACAGTTAGCAAATGTAAGAGCATATGTGAGCAGTGTTTCAGTCACTGTATGAGTCACCTGTTGCTTTGACTGTTTCCCAGCCTCAGTATTACAGAGGCCAAGTTAACTTCAAACACAGTAGGACTAGCATTAGTGTCATTACAGGAGTGTAGTGAGCTCATAGTGATAAACAAACAGAGCTTTGTTAAACTTCAGGATATGGTAACTCACCGACAGTCCCGGGCTCCAGCAGCACAATAAGGAAACCGATCAATAAAGCGCCCTGTAAAGACAAAGAGCTGTGCTGCCCCTCCATGTTTCTGTCCTCCGTCCAAAGATTCTCCTTCACATTAAAGTCCAGCGGAGGAAGGAGGAAGAAGTGTCCGCTGGGCTGTGCGCTCCACTCCGCTCAGCAGTTGGAGACTCACTGCTGAACCATCCATCCACACACACTGACTGTACACACACACACACACACACACACACACACACACACACACACACACACACACACACTGCTCTGACAGGAAACCGAAGGAGAGAGCTAGAACTCTCGCTCTCTCTCTCCCCCCCTCTCTCTCTCTCTCTTTGGGAGAATGGCAGAGTGTGAGTGGAGCTGAGAGTTTGGAATTGTTTGTTTGCAGCGAAAGTGAGTTTCTCTTTTTTTCTTCTTTGGGTTTATGTGCTTATTTCTCTTTTCTTTAGATCACAGTGTGTGTTTGAAGGGCAGTATACGTATAGTGTGTGTATATGTATGTGTATGTGTGTGTGTGTGTGTGTGTGTGTGTGTGTGTATGTCTGTGTCTGTGTGTGTGGGCAGCATGTTTAGCACCATGACCGTGGTGGAGGCTGCTGTTTGAGAATCTAACTCGGCGACTCATGCGATCAAGCTCCACCTTAGTGAGGTGGTGGAGAAAGGTGTCATAAGTCATGATACCTTTACTCCTGTTCTGCTCCTCGTTAGCCCAGCCACTGAAGTTGTGATTTCTAATGCCCCCCCCCCATTTATAAGAAATGTGGTTTTGGTTAAACAGCTGTTTCATTAGGTCATTAGGTTCTTTGAAACCTGGGATTAAAAACTTGAATTTGCCAAAATAAATGTTCCTCATTTCAATAAATGTTTTACATTTTACGAGAAAGTACATCTCTGTCCCAGCCTCACCTGTCCAATAGTTTTTGGTTTTCAGGATTTTTTTGTGTCTTCCAGTTTGTGCTCACTGAGCCTGTACTTGGTTAGGATGTGTCTCTGCTTTCTGTCTCTGACACTAGGGAGATATTCTGCCAATTCATAATATCTTTTTATGGCCAGATTACTTTCTAATCTGTTTTGGCTTTTAGTTTCTTCTTTCATGTTCTAAATAGTTTTCTTACATTATGTTATAATTAGTTTTACTGTGATTGGTGTTTGCAGAGCAGTGTTGTTGTGAGACTGGTCAGAGTGTGTCTGAGATAGGAGACTCTTTTCTGGGCTCAGCTCTTGGCTTTGGAGGGCTCTGGAGTGGGGGGTGTCTCAGGGGCTGGATTTAACGTGATTTAAAACATTGAGTGCTCTCTTTTAAACATTAATTATCAGAGAGTATCTTCCTAATTATGATCTACTTGCATTTGTTGGTGTTTCTCTGTGTATGCGTAAATTGTATCTGCAGAATTGTGCATGTAAAGATTATGTTGGATGTTTGTCCCAGTGGGTATAGCTATGATGACTGAGTGGACTCCATACTTCACTACCACACAGCGCAATGGGCCAGGTGACACTATCAAATATTTGAATTGGAATTTGGAAATTATAAAATGTTGTCTTGATTGCATTAAGAGCTCTTCAAGCTTTTTCTTTCGCTGCTGTGTTGAAACTTCCTGATGCTGTTGTGGTTAAACCAAGGTATGTATAGCTCATACTATGTTCAATGATATGGTTATTTATGGTAAACTGGTATTTGTTCTCCTGACATCTTGGGTGTTTTTGAAAAAATGTACTCGCAAGGCCCAGTTCTTACAGTACTTTTCTACTATGTCCAACTGTTGTTGTAGTCCTTGTTCCGTAGGAGACAGTAGAACAAGGTCATCAGCATAAAACAGAAACTTCATCTCTCTATGTTGGAGGGAGAGGCCAGGAGCAGCACATTGATCCAACTGCTGCTGCCTTAAAGTAGTTCCCTGACCGGGAATTGAACCCAAACTTTTTCAACAGGGTTTAAGTACTCTTGTTTAATAATTAAAAAAAAAATGTATATCATGATTTTAGTTTTATCTGTATTTACTTTCATTGCCCAATTTTTTACAGTAATCATGGAGTATGTTCAAATGGTATTGCTGTCCTTGTCCTGTTTGTGATACCACTATCAGGTCATCTGCATAAAAAAAGACTTAACTAGTCAAGTCCTGGGGCTGGACAGTTTTCTAGTAGTTTTGATAATTGGTCAATCTGTATTTTGAAAAGTGTCATGGATATATGCCTTGATGGACCCTGCAACATTGTTTGAAAAATGGTGTTCGTTTTGGTTACATTTTTACAGCATATTTATTTTTCTTAGTACTTACATTTAATTAAGTCATGTACCTTGCCTCCAAAATAATTTCCGAGTAGCTCATAGAAAAGTCCATGGTGTCAAATTGGATCAAAAACTTAAAATCAAAAAAGCAAGCATACATTTTCCTTTTTATGTTTTTGGATTAGAGTATGGAAAGCAAATATGTGATCTGTTGTTTTATGTTTGGTTATAAAGTAAATCTGGGATGTACTTAGCATATTGCTTTCAATGAGGTAGGACAGTATTCTTGAGTTTAATATACTATGAAATAGTTTCCCCAAAATAGAATTTACTCAGACATCCGTATAATTATTGGGATTAAGATTGTCTTCACTTTTAAAAAATAGGAGTAATCAGTCCCTTGTTCCGAATTTCAGGATATATGCCACTGTGTAATATCAAATGTATTAATTGGACTTCAGCCGTTTTGTGTTTACATCGATTTTATTTCAACATTTCTGTTCTGATACCATCAATATCACATGCCTTTCCACTTTTAATATCAGCCAGTTTTTCTTGTAGCTCTTCCAATGTAATTGGACTGTCCAAGGCATTTTGGCTGTCCTTTATTTCTAATAATTTCAATTTGTCAATTGTTGACATCTGATGTGTGTTTAAACCATAGAGCTCTGGATTTTGATATAACGTTGAGAAAACGTTTTTCCAAATATTGCCATTCTGTTTTGCAATGCTATCTTATTTGATTGAATTTATTTTTTCCACAGGTTCCAAAAAGAGTTTTGGTCTATTGCCTTTTTGATTTTGATTGATGGCGTAATTCTTGGTTTTCAGGCTCATTATGTTTCTTGTTTGATATAATCCCAGGGTTTTGCACTTTTTCCACTCTTATTCACTATGCCAACATAACTTTGCCTTTGTTTGATTATTGCCATCTGTATTAATAAAATCATTCTCCTTGCCAGTTCTGGCATTTATTCCCCACTTAACAATACAGAGCCAAATTACTGGAAATTAAGTTTTTCTTTCTGGAGTTCATGAAGATATTCTTCTGAATAAAATGGGGAGCTTGAAGATGGTAAATAGATAGCACACAAACAAACATTATTCTTTTTTAAGAAGTCCTCTAGTGAAGATAGATTTGTCTCAACATTATTTGTGCGAACAGATTAACAAACGGTGTGTAAATGTGTAATCTGTAAATGTAAATCAACTTCCACAAAGGCAAAAAAAAGATTTGTAAACTCCCAAAAATATTTTGCAACTATTCTGAAAATACACAAACAAATTCCACAAAAAAAAAAAAATCTGCCATTACGTTAAATTGATTCACAACTAAATCAAAAGCATTTATGAATATCTTCCTAACATTTACAACTTTCCAACAGGCATTTGTGAATCAAATTTTATTTGTGGTTCTCAATTCTACACTTGCAGGTTTGCATTTTACACACACAGAGTTTTGAGACAAATTTCTGCCGTTCAGATCAAAAATCTACTATTATTATAATCTACTATTCTATTTATGATTAGCACGTAACTGCCTGTTGATGACGTAATTTACATATTTCAAAGTACTAACTTTGTACTAAGTTCTAACTCAACCGGTTACATTAGACATTGCTGTTCTCTACCGTCCTCCAGGTCCTTTAGGGGAGTTTTTGGACGAATTGGACATTCTCCTGTCTAACATACCTGAAAATGGCCCTCCGCTTGTACTTCTTGGTGACTTATTATCTCTCCTGTCTTATTTTGCTCTCTCACTGTGTCAGTCCCTATCTACTCACAAAGCTGGCAACCACCTCGACCTCATATTCACCAGGAACTGCTCTGTCTCAAAACTCTCTGTAACCCCGCTTCACATCTCTGATTACTTTTTCATATACTACTCTCTCCTCCTCTCCCAATTTAACAAACCTAACTACCCGAATACTGCACCTGTCTGCTGTAATCTTCGCTCCCTCTCTCCCTCCTCTCTTGCCTCTGCTGTCCTCTCAGCCCTCCCTTCATCTGACTCCTTCTCACTCATGCTTTCCAACTCCGCCACAGACACTCTCCTCTCTACTCTATCCTCCTCTCTGGGCTCTCTCTGTCCTCTCACTTCATTGCAGATTTGCCAGTTACATCTGTTTCTGGTGTTGTGCATTTGAGTCCTCCTACCCTGTTTCTGAGGTTGTGACAGAACGAACTGACCAGAATGGACTCAGCCAACTCCAAGAAACTTCAGAACGCCCGATCACTCCAGGGCATTATGATCCACCAGCATGAAGGTCAGCTGGGAACAGTCAGTTGAGGAATTAAGGACCTAGCAGATCGTCAAACAGAGCTCCAAGTCTTTGTTACTTCACAGGTACACCTCCTCACCTGCAGACTGCTCCTCTTGTCTTGGTCCCTGCTGCCTCACTGATGCACAGATGCATCACTGCGTCTGGCTCTCCTGGAGAGATTTTCCGGAGACTCCGACATTTGTAGAACCTTCATCGTCCAGTGCAAACTGCACTTCAGTCACAATCCGGCAGCCTTCTCGTCGGACCAAGCAAAGGTAGCTTTTATAGTGTCCCATTTAAATGGGAGAACTGCAGCCTGGGCTACCGCTGAATGGGCCAGAGACCCTATTATTTGCCACTCGCTATGCGAGCACACGTCACCTGCCAGAGAAGCCTCCCGAAAACTACGGTTTACAATAACGCAATCGACAGGTGGTTGATTATGCCATCAAGTTCCGCACGGCGGCAGCAGATAGCGGATGGAATACCAGTGACGTATTCCTCAGGGGAATTCATCTTGTCAAGTTGGCTATCTTCCTCTGTCATCTGTTAATACACTTTCAGCCTTCGTCAATAAACATTACGTTTGAGAGCCTCAAAACTATACTGATCATTTGAATTTTACATTAATGTTGACATTGTATTGACCAAGAAATATATATATATATATATATATATATTTCTTGGTGACACCAGAAGTTTTTTTGTCATCATCCTGGATCCATCTTTTTAAATATACGATTGATTTGATTTGGAGACTCTAGGAACCACAAGTAACCCTGCATTCTGGGAGCGGGATTACTTATACTTTCATATCCCTATGCAATGATCTAGTTGGGTTATAAGGTACTATGAGATCTTTAAGATAAGCTGGAGCCTGACCATTAATCGCTTTGTAGGTCAGGAGAAGGATTTTGAATTCTATTCAATGGCTGCCACCACAGTCAATACCACATAGCCGCACACTAACCTTAGCACAGACACTACCACTGAAAGTGTAGAACAGCTCCAAGTAATGCATGAAGAGCTAGGCAAGAGACTACAATACTACAAAGATATGGCTACCACAGCATACAGTAGGCATCACAGCCTAGGTGAGCCAACTTCACACCAACATCCACGCCACACTACATCAAAGGATGATACAAAGAAAATGGTTTTGTTAAAGGACCTCCCTTATCTCCAGCAAAGGGAATTTAAGGTAGATGGGGACAGATTGGTGACCAAAACTCTGACATCACAAACAGATGAGGGAGTCAGGGAGGGCTTCACAGAGACGGAGGTTATTTGAAGTGTGCTGAGGATTGTTAAGCCAGGTACCTTCAGGGACATGCTCACCAATAAGGATGAAATAACAATCTAATCTAATAACAAGAGCTTTCTCAGGTCTCTTCTTGGTGAAAAGGCCAGTACAAATCTGTTCCAGGAGCTCATGTGTGCAAAACGAAACGACCAAGAACCACCCCAGCAGTTCCTGTATCGCATGATTGGACTCAAACAGAAAATTTTCTTCCAGTCAAAGCAAGCCAACACAGACATTCGCTATAACCCCCAAAACCACATAGGAGGTTTTTCTCCACACCATTTACCAGGGCCTAGGGTCCGAACATACGGACATTAGACAGCAGCTGAGCCCACTCCTCTCAAACAGCCAAGTTACTGATGAGGAAATTGTCAGTCAGGTAATGAAAATAATCAGTGATGAAAAGGAACACCAGCGCAGACTAGGTTATGTCTCTCGACAGGAAGCAACACATACACATAGTGTTCGGGCGGATGATGTAGAACAAATTGCTGACAAGAAAGAACATCACACAATACAACTGCTCAGTGCCCAGGTGGAGACTTTAAAGAACATGGTTGCAGCTTTAATGGACCAGCAAACAGCAGTCATACATGCAACACCCTCAAAGATTCTGCTTGTCCAAACACAAGGCCAGCCCCAGTTACATCCGCCTTTGATGTCTGTTTCCAACAAAGTACCTCATCCCACATCAGGCCAACTCCCTCTCACAAGGAAAGGTAAAATACCCAGCTGTACTAACTGTCTACACCAGGGCTTAGAGAACTGTAACCACTGTTTTGTCTGTGGGGATCCAGGACATCAAGCGGTTGGCTGTTTAAAAAAATCAAGGCAGCCGGGAAACGGGAGCTGATTTCTGCTGAGGGACAACTAGAGATCGTTCTACATTTCCAGTCCCACTCAGTAATCTCCCCACGTAAACACTCAAAACAACATTGCAAAAGAGCCAGTGACCCTTGCTCCCAGGAGATACTTGCAAACCCTGAAAATACCACCCGCACTGCGCCACTTATTGGCAAAAAGAGTCTGCTGAAATGTTTCATCAGTGGTTATGCAGTAACAGTGCTATTTGACTCTGGCTCACAAGTAAGCCTCATTGATAGGTCCTGTAAAGAGACATTTATCCCAGATCAACCAGTGCAACCACTGGAAGAGCTTCTTGACCCAGACAAAAGCCTTTATCCGTTTGCTGCAAATGGACAAGCAATCCCCTATGATGGATCTTAGAGAGCAGCAAGAACAAGTGGACACTACCACTGAACCCATTTCCAATCGTACTAGACATGAAATCATTCTCCCAAGGGGAGTCACTGTGCCTTTTGTATTGACTACAGACTGCTCAACAAAAAGACTGTGCCGGATAAATATCCCCTTCTCCGCATCCAGGACTTGATTGACTCGCTTGGCTATAGCTATCGCTATAGCTGGTTTTCCATCTCAGACCAGGGCAAGCCTAGCACTACGGGGCTATTAGCAGCAGCCTCCCCAGTGGTCATCCCGAGTTCTACTATGATTCACCTCTCCCGTCCTGAACGTTTTTCTGGGGATTTGGAGAATTGCAGAGCGTTCTTAACGCAGTGTGACCTACATTTTGAACTTCAAGCCGCCTGTTTCCCGACAGAGTGGTCCAAGGTAGCGTACGTAATCTCGTACTTGTCCGGACGGGCTGAAGCATGGGCAACGGCGGAATGGGCCAGAGAGGCACCCATTTGCCAATCTTGACACCAGCCAGACTCATCTCGCAAGGAGGATCCCTTCGTCATCCTGCTCTGATTGACTCCGGAGCGGACGAGAGCTTCATGGATGAGGGATTGGCAAGGAGCATGGGTTTGGACTTAGATCCGCTACCCGAGGTATTGGAGGCCATGGCCCTGGATTATCGACTACTTTGTCAGGTCTCCCACATCACTCACCCTGTACAGCTAGTCATGGCAGACGGACATTCGGAGAGGATAAGCTTCCACGTGTTTAACTCTCCTTCACACCCGCTAATTCTGGGATTCCCATGGCTTGTCCAGCACAACCCCCACATTGACTGGACCAGCGGAGAGATACTGGGTTGGCACCAGACGTGTTCCACCACGTGTTTTCCGGCCAGCCAGAGGTGTGATCTAGGGATCACCTTATTCGAGAGGGAGAGCCCGGAGAGGGACTTTCCGGAGGTGGACAAGGTACCTGCTTATTATCTAGAGCTTAAGGAGGTCTATCTAGAGCTTAAAACTCGGGCCACAGCCTTACCGCCTCACCGGGAGTGTGATTGTCCGGTTGATCTCCTTCCAGGGGCTACTCCCCCTAAGGGGCATTTGTATTCCCTGTCCGCTCCTGAAAGGGAGACCATGAGGGAGTACATAGAGGGAGCCTTGGAGGCCGGGATAATTCGTCCTTCTTCTTCACCTGCTGGAGCAGGGTTCTTCTTTGTGGAGAAGGACAAGACCCTCCGACCCTCCCATCCTAATCCTACCAGACCCACAGCAACAGTTCATGGTAGAGGTTGACGCGTCTGACATAGGACTAGGGGTGGTTCTGTCACAACGTTCCAGGGTGGACAACAAACTGCACCCATGTGTATTCCTCTCCAAGAAGCTGTCACCAGCGGAGAGGAACTATGATGTCGGGAACAGAGAACTGCTCGCCATCAAGGTGGCTCTGGCGTCACTGTCCGCGAGAAGACTGAATTCCCGACAGGCCCGATGGGCTTTGTTTTTCACCCAGTTCAACTTCACCCTGACCTACCGACCAGGGTTAAAGAACATGAAGGCTCGCGCCTTATCTCGCCTTTTTGACTCCGACCCGAGCCCTAGACTTCCGTCGTTTGTACTGCCCCCACCTCAAGTAATCGGAGCAGTAACCTGGGGAATCGAGGAGGAGGTAAGGCAGGCCAACAGGGATATCCAGATTCCTAAGGGGGTTCCAGATAACCGCTTATTTGTTCCAGAGCATTTGTGTCCGCAGGTGATCCACTGGGCCTATACTTCTGATTTCCTGCCATCCTGGAGCTTCACGGACGTTATTCGTCATCCGGCAACGCTTCTGGTGGCCATCCATGGAGAGGATGGTCAGAGAATACATGGCGGCATGTCCAGTTTGCGCACGCAATAAGTCATCCTGTCAACTACCGTCAGGTCTACCACGTCCATTACAGGTACCACATCGCCCTTGGGCCGAGATTTCATTGGACTTCATCATCGGAGGGGCAATCCACCATCCTGACGGTGATTTAGTAAGATGGCACATTTTATCTCCCTGCCCAAACTTCCCTCAGCTTCCCTCAGACAGCAGAGGTACTCCTCACAGAGGTTTTTAGAATACATGGTTTTGCGAGGGAGGTGGTATCCGATCGAGGCCCCCAGTTCGTGTCTCGTCTCTGGAGGGAGTTCTGTGGGCTGTTGGGGGCCAAGGTCAGCCTGACTTCAGGATACCATCCCCAGTCAAATGGTCAGTCGGAGAGGATGAACCAGGAGCTGGAGATATGCTTAAGATGTCTCATCTCCCAGAGCCCTACTACCTGGAATAAACATCTAATATGGGTAGAGTATGCTCACAATACTCAACCTGTCTCCTCTTCTGGTTTGTCTCCTTTCCAGTGTGCGTATGGCTACCAACCACCACTATTCCCAGATCGAGAGGCAGGATCCAGTGTGCCCTCAGCCCAGGCGTTGGTTCGCAGATGTCACCGGACCTGGAGTCGGGCTAGGCAGGCTCTCCTCCGCAGCTCCGCCAGCTACAAGAGGTCGGCCGATAAGAGGAGAGTCCCAGCACCTGCGTATGTGCCGGGACAGAGGGTGTGGTTGTTCACAAAAGACTTTCCACTGCGTGTGGAGTCACGTAAATTGGCTCCACGTTTTGTAGGTCCTTTCCCGGTGGCCAGAGTCATAAACCCCGTGGCAGTTGGATTACAGTTGCCCCGGTCCATGAAGGTGCACCCCACCTTCCACGTCTCCCGGGTGAAACCGGTGCAAGAGAGCTAGTTGGTTCCCGCAACCAAGCCCCCACCTCCCCCCAGTTCTTACTTTGAAATAAGATTCAAACCAGGCAGACTAAATGTTGTTGCAGACACCCTTTCTCATTGTCCCCTTGACATCAACACCTACATGAGTCAGTGTTCAGAGATATGGTCGGAGGAAGCAGTGTGCGCCACATGGGAAGGTAGCAGAACAGCCCAGCTCACAGAACCTTTCCCAGTAATTGACCACAATGAACTGGAAAACGAGCAGCGGAAACATCATGTCATTGGAAAAATCTTAAGTTAAAGTTAAATGAGAGCAACACAGAACTGACTGAGGACTGATTCGCTTATTTTCATGTTGAGCTGCCTTGGACTCCTATTACTACAAATCTCTATATTGCAGTTCATTCAGGTAATGTAATGTTGGTGTAGAACGAGTTTTGAGCCTTGCAAGGGAACGTTTTTATTGTCCTTTTATGAAAAGGGACATTGAAGAGTACATTAACAGGAAGTGTCATTGTATAACGACAAAAAAAAGCCAGCTTTACATGACAGAGCACCGATGGGGAGTCTCACATCAAGCTCACCCCTTGAACTTGTCTGTATTGACTTTTGTTGTCGTACATTTTTACCACCTGTATAATACCTTATAAAGTAACAATAGACAGAATGTTTAAAAAAGCTCAAGGATAGACAGACCATGTGTTAAAGTAGGTCAAATGTATAAAATCAGACATACAAGGTTTTGGCATGATGTGATGCTGGCCAATATAATGAAAATCAGACCTACAGTGCATGGAGACGCATGAAGTCGCTGGCGGTGGTAGTTTTAAGCAGTTTTGTTTAACTGTCGGCAAGTTCAAATGCTGCCGGGTGGGCTGTCTTCAGGCCGCGGGTTTATGGGTTCAGTTTACCTGAGTAGTCTTACCGGCAGGTCGGCAAGTTATAGATTTATTTACTTTGCAAAGTGTCTTTATTTTGTTTCCTACGTGTATAAATACCGTAAATAAATGGCTATATTGTTCAGTGCTGAAAACAAAACAGTCAGATGTTATAGAGCTGTACTTGTTAGTGTTAGTTAGTCAATTTGAATGCGATCTGCATGAAGAACTGAATGCTCCGTGTCTTCATTGCTGCTGCAGTTCATGTATTTTACAGAATTCTTTATTGTTGCTGTGGTACCAACTTTGGGACATGGACTAGTTTTTCTGCATCATTTTGAGACAGAAAAACATAACAGACATAGATAAAATTGAGATCGATTGTAGTATTGATTAATTGGTTCACATATTCCCGAGGGGTTATCCAAGACAGAGGATTACCAGGGGCGGGTTAAAAACAGGCATGGAAAAGTTGTGCAAGGTTCCTCCAGCGGGCACCGGGGTGGTGCGCTCGTCCAAGGCGGTTGCCTACTTTCCGTGGTTAGGCCAGTGGTTAGAACCATATTACCGCCTCTCTCCCCTTCCCATAACCGGTACTGAAAGATTTTTTCCGAGGGTTATGCGTGCCTTCAGGTCAGAGATGAGACCAGTGAGCAGGAGTTAAATCTGGAGGTTACGTTGGGGCCCACGGCAGCAACCGGACACCGGAAAGAGAATCTAGCTAAACATGACTCCCTGAGGGCTCTGGGCCCACTAACATAGTCCACTTTGATCCGTGAATGCCGCAGGCAGCAGATTAATGAGCGTGCCATCGCTGGCGGGAAAGTTTTAGCAATACTGAGAGCAGCCCATTTTTTGCATAAAAAGGGAAAGCAAATAGAATCGTTGTTGTTTTTCCACCTGTTGCCCTTGTTTCAACAGTTCTAAACAGACATTACAACTACATTAGTAAGGGTACACTACTAATAAAATGTGAAGTGCTTTGTGAATGTTGGAGCCTGAAAGAATAAATGAAACTACATTAACATAATACAATGAAGAGAAACGTACATTAACATAATACAATGAAGAGTGCAAGTTACTTGTCGCTGATTATAAAAAAATAAAACCTGCTCATATAGACTGCGTACTTTTACTTTGAAATGCGGAAATTACGTCATTAACAGGCAGTCAGGTGCTATCCAAAAAGGTATTTTCGTTCTAACTGGCAGAAAGTTTGTCTCAAAACTCCGTGTGTGTAGAATGCAAATCCGCAAGCGTAGAATTGAGATCCACAAATAAAAACTAGATTCACAAATTCCTGTTTGAAAGTTGTAAATGTTAGGAAGATATTCAGAAATGCTTTTCATTTAGTTGTAAATCCAATTAATGTATTGGCAGATTTTTTTTTATTTGTGGAATTTGTTTGTGTCTTTGCAGATCGGTTTTATATTTGCTAAATATTTTGCTAAATATTTTTTGGAGTTTACACATTTCTTTTTTGCATTTCTGGCAGGTGTTTTACTTTTACAGATTACACATTTACACACAGATTGTTGATCTTTTCACACAAATAATATTGAGACAAATCTATCTCCATATCCTCTGCTGATTTTGAGCCAAATATGAGTGTGAGACAATCCTGCTCGCACTCAGGTAACACTGACGGAAGAAAAGGAGGATTGGTAGAGAAACAGTTTAATAGTGCCAGTCTCTGCCTTTTCAGGCAAACAAAACAATCAAATTCACAGATTTCCTCTTTACTGTGCGAGGCTCCCTGTGGCATACACGTCTTTCCCAGGACCCAGCCTACTGCAAGAGAAAATAAACAGGTTATTACCATGCTTATGTTGTGTGATTGATCTCCAGCTGGGACACTCCCATCTCTCCACCAGCAGCCGGCACTGTAACCACACCACACTGCCACAATGAGTTTTCCCTTTTTTGACTGGTGATATACAGTATAATTGTGATGTTCCTGTTTATGCCAAATAAGTATTCCCCCCTGACTGTCTTCTATTTCTATGTGGGAGTATTTTAAGGAGGGTAGACTTCGCTCAGTATAGTTACTTTTAAGGGGTGGTATTGTTTCTCCATCTTTCATGTAAGATAATTAGATCAGAGTTATTTATACTATCTATAAATTCAGGGTATGTAGTCTTCAATCCAAAACTTGAGGAGTTCAATCGCTGAATATTCCAACTACTAACTGAAAAGGATTCTCTTATTTAAATATGCAGTGCTTCACAAGAACGTATTCAAGATACAATCAAACACATTTGAATAAAAAGAAAATAATCTGTATTGTACTAAACTAAATTGTAACTGTACCAAATGGCCAGTTTAACTTACTAACTTTGGTTAAGAGACATTATCTCCTCATTCGTCACAGTTTTGCTCTAGGATAACCTTTGTTCTAGAAGCAACTGCAGCATAGGTGTCTCTCTGTAAGAAAAAAACCTGAATCTGAGTGTCCGCTCATGGAGGTCGGACAGTTGGTCCGGGTTGCAGGAACGCCAGACTCCTCCCCCGGTCCAGAAGGGACATACTGTGTACCAGTCTGTATACAGGGGGTATCCACCAGGCTGTTGGACAGTGGTTGTACGCAAACCATAATCCACCAGCGTTTGGTTCGGCCAGGGGCATTGCAAGAAGTATCATGGTGAGTAAGTTATGTGCATGGTAATATTCACAAGTATCCAGTGGTGACTCTTGTCATTTCTTTCAGGCCAGGTGAAAAAAACATTAGGGCCAGTGTTAGAACTCGCCTTATGCACCTCCTGATTTTTAGAAACAAATTGGCCGGGGTTTAATAGGCTAGCGGGGAAAGCTATGGGGGTGCGTTCATATGCAGTAGGGACATGTGAGTTGTGTGCAGTGTTTAGTGGAGACACGGAGGAAGCGGTCGTTGTCGAGGGGGAGGGGAGGAGAAGGCTCATGCCTAAGCCCCCCCGAGGTGCCGTTTCAAAGGATTGGCATGGACCTCATCTGGCCATTAGACTGGAGTGCACGGGGATATCGCTTTGTGTTGGTCCTCGTGGATTATGAATTTATCAATCACAACCAAAATCTACCTCATTCTTCCAAATCGTTGGGTCATCTCTATATAGTCTATCATTAGGTGCCTAAATTGACCATCTGGTGGGGGAATGTGTGCAATTGTTATATTGTGCACACACTTATATCCATGCAACGTTCTGTCAACTGTAGCTGCTAAATATGGCATCCACCAGACTGACCAATGACCATGCACACTTCTAATAGTAAACTGCAATAATGAAATGGGCAACACAATATTACTGTGGGGTCTTCTTCACAACCTCTTTTGAGGACTGTCATGCATATTCTTGACCACCCCCCTTTTTAGTCATTTGGATTTTTCATAAAGAACGTCCTTTTCTTGAGCCATTATTTGAGAAGAGAGAGTTGTAGAGGCTCACAATCTGCGTCAAACAGTAATCGGGCCACGTTGGTGCCTATTGCTGCTCGTTTAGCAGCCTCATCTGCAAAATTGTTGCCTGTGGCTATTCATAATGATATTTCGATGTATTGTCCATCTGATGTGATGTGAGAATATTGTTCTTGGTGGTCTTCCATTCCTGTATTTGCAACACTGCGTTTACCATTGGACCATGTCCATCTGCCTAAACAAGTCAGGAGTAAAATTGTTCACCTCTGTACTTTCCACGTCACCCATCTGTTCCCTCTGCCAAGGACAAGTGATAAGAGGATTTAACCCCTACCAATCCCTGTAAGGATTCACTCCCATCACCCCCCACAAACCCCATCCAGCTACCTCTTCTCTCCAGTCACCGTTCTCCCTCCTCCCCCTCTGGGAGTTCAATGGCCAGATGAAGGAGCTGGTCACTGTGTAGTATAAAAATCTCTGAAGTTGGTCCAGGTGTCTTCAAAATCTTCACCACACTATAACACTATTTTTGCTTTTGCTTTCAGTCAAAGGGGTTTCACTAGAACAAAGTTTACTGAAGAATTAACACAGTACAGCAAACCTGAGTCGGTCCATGAAGTGACTGACTTTACACAGCTTATACTTTTATTTTATGCATTTCTTTATCTGTTCTGCTACTTCTCTTGTGTGTGGGAGAGTTTTGTATCCTCCTGCTGACCTTGACTTACTTTTTACTACCTATGGTTGGACACCATTATGTTCTCAGAAATGTATTGACTACCTTTCCCTAGGTTTGGTAAATATTCATATCTCAATTCTTTACTGATAAACAGGTGTAGTCCACTCTACTTTTTCACATTTGACATTGTTGTTCCAGAGTTGTTTTTATACTGGTGTCAGGCCATTGGCTATTTCTAGCTATTATCTTTAAAGTCA
The DNA here is from genome assembly GCA_943593645.1 of Bovichtus variegatus. Classification (NCBI taxonomy): domain Eukaryota; kingdom Metazoa; phylum Chordata; class Actinopteri; order Perciformes; family Bovichtidae; genus Bovichtus; species Bovichtus variegatus. The sequence goes on along the minus strand of CALSCE010010638.1, from coordinate 4,174,049 downwards.
CATGGCTTTACCTTCTGTTTTACACCATTAGTTCTCAGGGCCTGCTGTATGGCGTTAAAAAAAACTTTAATGATTAACATATACAAATACAGTGTGTTGATGCTATTCAGTTGGGATCTGCTGTTAGCTCATAAAAAAAATACACCACAACTGCTTGAACCAAACTCACACCCGCACTACTCCCATTTTCTCTCCCCTTAATCCCAAGTGGGACTTCAGCATCCTCCTCTGTCTCTCCAGCTTGATACAAAAAGGCATCAAGCTCTAATTAATGTGCTGGGTCTAGGCTGCAAGACTAATGGCACTGGTGACTCTCTGTGTACACACATGTTGCGCTATCTGATCATTCCTTTGAGAACTCTATCTCTGTGCACAGAAATGATCAAACGGAGGTAATCACAAAATGGTATATCACTGAAAACACCAGTGAACTATTTATTAAGGCTTTCTCTTCCACACTTGCCCTCTCTAGAGTATCAGTCTATGAGCTTGTTGATCATTTCAATTAAAAAAGTCCAAATGTTTAGGTGATGGCTCTCTCTGGTAATAAAATATCTCTATGGAGAAATGCCATGCTGGTAAGAATATAAAAAAAAAAAAAAAAAAAAAAAGTGTCAACAGGCTGAACCCAGATGGCAAAAATCTTATCTCCAGGTTCATTATGACATCTATAAAGAGAGACTAGCTTTTATAATCTGGAACTGAAAAATGCAAGGCGGTCCTTCTTCTCTGACATTATTGCCAAAAACAATAATAATGCACGTGCCTTGTTTGCTACTGTCGACAGACTAACAAACCCTCCAGTGTCAGTAGCCTCTGAGCTTCTATCCACCAGGGCCTGCAATGAATTTCTCTCTTTCGTCACGGACAAAATTGAGAAAATTAAGCAAGCAGTCAATGTCTCAATATCAGGTGCAGGTTGTGTGTTGTCTCTGTGTCCACTTAAAATCTATTTAAATACCAAGACACAACTTTATCCAATTCAAATACCAAGACACAACTTTATCCAATGAAATCAGGGAAATATGCTCAAATACAAGTGGTGGGGAAGTGCATTGATCAAATCAATGATTAGATCCATCAGAATGTTCTACAATTCAACAAAGATAAAACTGAGATAATTGTTTTTGAAGCCAAGGAAGAACAGCGCTCACCTTCAATCTGCAATGTTAAAAAGAGAGCGGGAACAGGGGACTGACGGCGCTCGACAGCGGGAACAGGGTGGGGGGCAGCCATGGAGCCACTGTGACGGTTCAATCTCTTCCTCAGACGTTTGGAAGCCTGCTGAACACTCTTGGGACCTCCCAAAGCCAGGCGAGATACAAGAAATGGATCAGGGGCATTGAGAAAGTCCCTGAGTGTGTCCAGCAAAGAACTCAACAACCAGAGCTTCTCCATCACTGCCCTGTTTGAGATCCCTACAGGGGGCTCTCTTCCATTCACCGAGGAGGCATGCCAGAGTGGAGGAAAGCTCCAAAACCTCCTGGTCAAAATGTCCTGCTGGGTCTATCTTGTGGCCAGATTGTACTGTTACGGGGGGTGTATGGACCCAAATGCAGCAAACAGGAAAACCAGGAATAGTGAACAATAGGTTTATTCACCGGAACTGACATATATATACATATACACATATATATATATATATATATATATATATATAT
>CALSCE010010638.1:4025837-4067327 GCA_943593645.1 Bovichtus variegatus | reverse complement strand
CACACACACACACACACACACACACACACACACACACACACACACACGGTGTTACACAAGTTTCAAAATCTTCTTTCCTCCTCCTAATGTCTCTGCAGAGTTATAGCCCAGCCCTTATGATGTTGCTATCTGTTCCTAGTTATGTAATGTTCCTGAAAGTATTGGCATAGGTAGTTTGTGGAAGACGTGTGCATGCTTGTTGCTTTACATAGTACAACAGACAAAGACAATTGTTAATCCCTGTAAAACATTAAAGTGACCTAGCCAAGAGGGCAGCATTTACATTGTTACAATAAACACAAACAATACAAACTGGCACACTGTGTGTGTGTTCGTTCCTAAATGTTCATAGTACAGGCACCATGTGAATAGTCTGGGTACCAAAACACAAGAAATACAAACTATCACACAAATGAATGAACACCATATCCAGTTAGAAGGCAATACAAAAACATGAACATTAACACTGCCAATATTATAGAATACTCATAAAATATTAACACTAAACTATCAACTGAATTTCCTCACATTGCCAACCTTCTTTTACTATTTGGATCCACATTTAAATTTTTGGGTCTATGCATATTCTGTATGTGTGAAATCTCAAATTTCACAATATCAATAAACTTATTTCAGACGTCCAACTCATCTCCTCCCTTTAAGGAATCACTAATGTACCACAATCGTTTAAAGTAGCAATAATAAAACCTCTTCTTAAAAAGCCCAGTCTTGATCCAGAGGTTTTAGCCAACTATAGGCCGATACCTAACCTTCCATTTCTGTCTTAGATCCTTGAGAAAGCAGTCGCAAAACAGTTTATGTAGAAAAAACTGTTTTTTACATGACAATAGTTTATTCGACAGCTCTGGTGAGAGTTACCAATGACCTTCTATTGGCATCAGACAAAGGACTTGTCTCTGTTCTTGTCTTGTTAGACCTCAGTGCTGCTTTTGACACTGTTGACCAGGACATTCTGCTGCAGAGACTGGAACATTTCATTAGCATAACAGGAACCACACTGAGCTGGTTTAAGTCCTATTTATCTGAGCGATCTCAGTTTGTACGTGTTAACGATGAATCCTCCATGCAAACCAAAGTCAGCCATGGAGTCGCGCAGTCTACTTGGACCTATTCTATTCACCTTTTATATGCTTCCTTTAGGCAATAATATAAGTAACCACTCTAGAAACTTTCATTGTTATGCGGATGATACCCAATTATACAGTATGTATCAATCAAGCCAGATAAAACCAATCAATTACCAAAACTTCAAGCATGCCTTAAGGACATAAAAACTTGCAAAAATTGCAGCCTGCAATTTTTTGATGTGAAACATAGACAAAACTGAAGTTATTGTACTTGGCCCCAAACGCCTCCGAAACGTATTGTCTAATGACATAGTAACTCTGGATGGCATGAACTTGGCTTCCAGCACCACCGTAAGGAACCTCGGCGTTCTCTTCGATCAGGATATGTCCTTTAACTCCCACATAAAACAAATTTCAAGGACTGCTTTTTTTCATCTGTGTAACATTACAAAAATAAGGCATATCCTGTCTCAAAAAGATGCAGAAAAAGATGCAGAAAAACTAGTCCATGCATTTGTTACTTCAAGGCTGGATTACTGCAACTCCTTATTATCTGGTTGTCCTAAAAAATCCCTTAAGACTTTTCATTTGATTCAAAATGCTGCGGCACGTGTATTGACAAGAACTAGGAAACAAGATCATATTACTCCGGTATTAGCTGCTCTGCACTGGCTCCCGGTAAAATACAGAATAGAATTCAAAATCCTTCTCCTGACCTACAAAGCAATTAATGGTCAGGCTCCAGTTTATCTTAAAGATCTCATAGTACCTTATACACCAACTAGAGCATTGCGCTCCCAAAGTGCAGGGTTACTTGTGGTTCCCGGAGTCTCTAAAAGTACAATGGGAGCCAGAGCCTTCAGCTATCAAGCTCCTCTACTGTGGAACCAGCTCCCAGTGTGTGTTCGGGAGGCAGACACCCTCTCCACATTTAAGACCAGGCTAAAGACTTTCCTCTTTGATAAAGCTTATAGTTAGGGCTGGCTCAGGTTTGCCTTGGACCAGCCCCTAGTTATGCTGCTATAGGCTTAGACTGTCGTGGGACTCACTCCTCTCCTTCTTTCCCTTTCCCTATCTTTCTCGCACTCCTCTCCCTCTTTATTCATGTCCCTTAAATGCATGTTACTAACTCATCATCCGGGGCATCATCCCCAGAGTTTCTGTGTCTCTCATTTGGCAGGCTGCCACTATTAAAGGCTACGCCTGGATCATGAATCGTGGCTGCACCTGTTGCCCTGGTCCTGCCTGACACCTACGTTTTTATATTTTTTTTATTTTGGAGGCACTGACATCCTCCTGGATCCATCTTTTTCATATATGATCATATCATCATTTCTGTCACATGGATTGTCTATGTTGTATTTTTACTATGTTGTTTATTCTGCACACACGACACCTATTGCACATCTGAGGAGGATCCTCTCCCAGGATGGACAGTCTCTCCCTGAAGTTTCTTCCATTTTTCCCCTTTAATTGTGGGGTTTCTTTTGGGGAGTTTTTCCTTGTGCTGTGCGAGGGTCTGAGGACAGAGGGTGTTGTATGCTGTATAGTCTGTAAAGCCCACTTTGACAAAAATGTAATGTGTGATATTGGGTTATATAAATAAATTTGATTTGATTTGACTAATGTCAACACAGCAGGGAGCGGGGGGTGACCCTCAGGGAAGACTGCAAGCTTACAGGTGGATGCAGGGTGGAGGTGGTGCTTTGAAATGCAGCAGCATGAACGTAGTTTGCAGCAGAAGAGTATACATCATTAAAAAATGATGGCGTTTTCTGCAGTGTTGTGTTTAGTTTAAATTCCTCCACATACAGTTATTTATCAATGAATGAAACCCTAGCATGTTTTAAAACTGGCATTGTCATCACTCATTCATATCGGTCTGCTAAATGTAAAAAATAAAACAACCTCACTAAATTCAATCCAAAATTGCGGTTTCCTGTCTGGAACCTGCCCCACATGAAGGAACACACACTGCCTGTCCTGTTTCTTGGTGTGACGCTGTTATATTAATGGCATCACTCACACTGGAGCGGTTTTCTTTTTGTTATTTCTTTCTCCAGTGAGAGGTGCTTTGTATTTTATGACTCAGTGGTGTTGTTGGATATTGATTTTTTGGGCCACTTGGGGCAGTACAACAGATTGTAAACAAAACACTGACATATTGTCACCTTATAAAGTTGTTATATTGCTCATGTGTTGCCCAAACATGCATCCAGCTGAAGACGTGTTTTGGGTCACCTGCTGAATTCCAATACTATAAAGTTCAATATTCACTCTTCTAGCCCTGCTTTGGTCACTACAAACCCCCGTGAAAAAGATCTGCTTCTTTTGCTGCTAAAAGCTCCAGTATTTTCTCTAGCTAATTGCTGACTGTGTCTGCCCAGTTTAATCATTAACAGTGCAGTCTATTTTAAAGTTTAAAAGTTGGACATGCACTAAAATATGGCCATACTCCTCTAGTAAAGTACATTTACAAGTTCTCAGAATTGCAGTCAACTTCAGTAATTGTACTTATGTTTCACAACTGGTTCAGATGGATTCAGCAAAGTGTAAGAATCTATTTTATACAGTCTCTGGTGAGAATACTTGACAGAAAGGCTGAGACATTGCTGAATGAGTACGACAGCAGAAACAGAATCAAGATGAAAAAGGAATAGTGAAAGCTGAACATAAAGAGTGTGTGAATCAAGATGAAAAAGGAATAGTGAAAGCTGAACATAAAGAGTGTGTGAACAAACTGTCATGGTTGTAAACGTTTCCTCACATCTATCCAAGCATGAAAGTATCTTTACCCCCACAGACTAAAAGTTTCTGATCATGGTTATGCGTTTGTGAAACAAAGCCCCATTTGTTATCTCTGACCGTATGGGATGAATATACTACATATTAAAAAAAATAAAATGTTTTAAGTCGAAACCCCATTTCTGAAAGCTTAAAATCTCTTTAAAAGTATTTTTTAGTATATTCATATTGCAGACAGTTCTTTCAGAGCTAAATTTACTATTCCCATTTTTCTACCCATACAGCTGCGAGCTTGATTTCTGGCATCCATTCGAAGCCTTTCGAAATATGACTTCACATTCATCCCATACCACTGTGTCTCATAGTGTGGAAGGTTTTAGGCAAGTGTTTCTGCAGATTTGAATGAAAATGGCCCTGACCAGCTGGGGATGCTGCAACAAGATGTTTAATAACCGCAGCAGTGCTGATGAAGAAGTGTTTTAGGTATTTCTCACAGGTTAAAGATTTCTGTGTCTCCTCACACAGCCATACTCACATAAAAAAGACAGCACGACTCGCTTCGGACAAGTGTTTTCCCTCTGAGCTGGATTAGATAAAAGAGATTTTACAGAACATGTCAGGGAATACATCAGTTTAGATGTTCACTCCTGAGCAAATAATGCTCAGAGTACAGTACAATATAAATGAATGTAGTTTGCTGGTATGGTTCCAAACTGCTGATGATGTAAAGTAGTGTAAAGCCAGAGGAATGCTGCCAGGGAACAGAGCTCTCACTGTGTGCCAGGGAAATATCTTCTCTATCTGCCTCTCTGTGGTATGGAAATATTCCCCATGTGTCTTCCATAAAGCCTGTACAGTCTAACAGAATTGAATCATGCAGTATAAGTGAGCACACATACTGTATGTACTGTACGTGCACACACTTGAATACTTAATAAGACGTGATCTTTGCTGCACAAAAAATCCCTGCTTATGTTTTCTACACACCCACAGAGCATCCTGTTAAGTGGATCTTTTATTCAGCTGAAATGTCATACAGTGAGAGCCGTAGGGGTCGCGTGGTTGGGGCGGGGGGGTGGGGGGGCAGGGATAGGGGTCAAGGATCAGCAGAGTCAAATGAAGCAGCTGATTGTACAGTGGGACAGTAATCCTGAACATCAGAAATGAGTGAGTCGGTGGCGAGGCAGCAGAGAGGCAGAAAGGTCAGAGACCAGATGGGCACGATCAGTCGTGCCGTGTGCTATCACATTGTTTCATATAGACACACACACACACAAACACAATCACACACACACACACACACACACACACACACACACACACACACATACACAAACACATTTTTATTTATTTTTTTATTTACTTTATTTTTCCTCTCCTTCCTTCCTGTTTCTTTGCTCACACACTTGCATACCTTGAAATTGTTTTCAGAGGGATTTGAGTCAGGAACTTATCTTGGAGGATGTGTTTTGGTGCGCTCTAGTGATGCAAATTTGAACATGCAAATTAAGTTAGAATGTTAAAAAGGAAGGTTGTGAACAATCACTGTTTTTCCTACACACGGAGAAAGCTGTTACAAGGTGTCCCGTAAGATGCAAAACAGTTGGGCTTAAATGTTTTTGAAGCACAAATAACAGGCTGTAGGTAAATGGACTGCATTTATATAGCTCTTTTCCAATCTTTGCGACCACTCAATGAGCTTTTACAGCATGTCATGACATGAATTCACCCATTCACACACACATCCATAGAGAGGCAGTGGCTGCCATACAAGGTGCCTGCTGCTCATCAGGACGCTTCAACATGTTGACCACAGAGGCTCCGACTGGTGGACGACCACTCTACCTCCTGAGCCACAGCTGACCCGGGAGATGCCTAACAAGTGCATTATATTCTTGGGCTTGGATTCGATCAATGTTTAGTCCTAAAATTACCAAAGCTTTCATGTTTTTTCAAAAACACAACAACATCGCCGCCTACAGGCAATTGCTCTTCAACACATCTGACAGCAGGCTGAGGTGTCTCCCATGCATGTGTAGGAATATCAAAATGTATTTATATAGCCCAATATCACAAATTACGTATTTGCCTCAGGAGGCTTTACAAACTGTACAGCATACAACACTCTCTGTCCTTAGACCCTCGCAGCACATCAGGAAAAACTCAATTAACAAGAGGGAAAATGGAAGAAACCTCAGGGAGAGTAACTGAGGAGAGATCTCTCTCCAAGGACAGACAGAAAGGTAATAAATGTCATGTGTAAAGAATAAACAACGTAATAAAATGACAACAAAGACAATCCATATGACAAAAATTATAATGTGAACGTATATGGAAACGATGGATCTTTAGTAGTAGCAGTGGGCGTCAAGCAGGACCAGGGCAACGTGATCATGACCATGATCCAGATGCAACCATTAAACGTGGCAACCTGCAAGATCACAAAATCTCTGGGGGGATGATGCCCCGCAAGCAGAGTTAGTAACATGCATATATGAGTGCATACAGATAGAGAGGAAGAGGGGGAGAGAGGAGCTCTGTTAAGTTCCCCGACAGTCTAAGCATATAGCAGCATAACTAGTGGCTGGTCCAAAACATGCCTGAGCCAGCCCTAACTATAAGCTTTATCAAAGAGGAAAGTCTTTAGCCTGCAGTCTTTTAGGCTCTGGCTCCCATTGTACTTCTAGAGACTCTAGGAATCACAAGTAACCCTGCATTCACTGAGTGCAGTGTTCTAGTGGGTTAATAGGGTTCTATAGGCTCTTTGAAATTAGCTAGTACCTGACCATTAAATGCTTTGTGGGTGCGCCACATACGTTACAGCAATACGTTGTCGTAGAGCAAAGTGAAAGTAATTACATAAAGTGGTGTAATTTAAATATAACCCTCTTGTGTATTTTTTCCTTAGATTCTGTTCTGCTTTGAAACAAAACAAAAACAAAAATTAAGATAGATCTCTTTAAATATCTGACACCTCACAGGGACTGGATTTCATTATGACAGGTACAAATGGGTTGATAATAGAGTGTGTGTGTGTGCCTTTAGCCTGCTCTTAAATGTGGAGAGGGTGTCTGCCTCCCGAACACAAACTGGGAGCTGGTTTCACTGGTGAGGAGCCTGATAGTTGAATTGTGGTTCCTAGAGTCTCCAAAAGTACAAGTAAATGGACTGCATTTATATAGCTTTGCAATCACTCAAAGTGCTTTACAACACGTGTTAGCATTCATCCATTCAAACACATTCATACACGTTCAGAATCAGAATCAGAAAACCTTTATTCGTCCCACAGCGGGGAAATTTACAGTGCTACAACAGCAAAGGGACAGTGCAGATAAAAGGTTAAGTACAAATGTATAAGTATAAAATATAAGTACAAAAAACACAACAACCGTGGTAAGTAAGTGGCAGGTTGACATAATACAGTAAGTGAACAGTGAGAGTAATACTCTAACAGCCAGTGGTAACAATAATACATAGTAAAAAGAGATATATTGCACATACGTATTCATACATTCACACACATTCATACACATCCATACAGAGTCACAGGCTGCCATACAAGGTGCCACATGCTGAGGTAGATGATGTGATGTGATGTGTGCCATCAGGAGCAATTTGGGGTTCAGTATCTTCGACCGGTCGACGACCACTCTACCTCCTGAGCCACAGCCGCCCTGCATTCACTGAGTGCAGTGTTCTAGGATAGATACTAATGAGGATCTACCGTAAGTTCAGTCAGGAAGACTATTCTTTTGCATGCTAAGGCCTGTAGTTTATTTCTCAAACATCCATTCACTCCTCACACATGCTCACTTTTAATATCCTGCTGTCATCGTCTGAGGCTATCTGTCATGTTCATCAGCTGTTCTACTCAGCTGGTCACATCTATCCAATAGCACAGCGCCACACCTACATTGTTAGCATATCATCTTGCTGCCTTCTCTTTGTAAATAAGTGTATCTCTGCCTCTGGTGTCTGGACTCCATGAGGGGTTTATATTGCTGCTGCTCAGGGTAGACGCTCCTGAATTACAAATCTCCATGTAGAGTCTAAGCATCAAATACTTTCTGTCAAGAATTTATCATCACATCTGTAATAATAAACAATATCTTGAAATTACAATAGTGTACTACCTACTATCACAAAATCAATGTACTTCAATTGTGTAAGAAGCCATTGGTGCCAGATGCATGATGACAGACATCAATCAAAAACCTTGGAATGACAAATTAAGTTTCCAAAGAGAAAGCAAAATGATTTTCCTCATTATGTTTTTTTGTTTTTGTTTTTCTTAGCTTCCTGGAGCTATTTCATATAGAGCTATATTTCATAATTTTTTGATGTACCATCTCATAATTTGTTTTTTCATTCCATACATTTAATCGACTTTATTTTGTTTTCCTGAATACACAGTAGTGTACATCAAAAGCATTATTTATGTAAATATAAATTGGGGTAGTGAGAAGAATATTTTTATCAGGTTGTTTTTTTTTCAGAACGAGTTCAAATGTAGCTTATTCTTTTGTATCTGCTGTAGGCTTTCACAATAACCCAATGGTTTACACAGTCATAGAAAGGACAAAGACACTAATAGTGTCTTGTTGAACACAAGAGGGCCCCCTAAACCTTCTACAAGAATCAGAACAGTATGTTGGCCATAGCTGTGGCAAAGCTCATTCCTAAAAGAGGCTGGAAGCCCCCCAGTACCACTGTCTGATCAGCTTGAGGTTCAGGGCTCAGTGGCACCTCAGTGGGGATGAGGGACGTGCAACTTTCACACTCGCCTCTATTGAGTGCTTGTCCATTCCATATGAATCTATTGGTATAATTAGCCTACATTATTCAATATGTTTGTCCAGATTCTAATTGTTATGGTAATGTTGTATAACTTGTTTTTTTAATGCATACATTGCCCTGCATGCTTTTTTTTTTAATGCATTTAATGCCATATTGAAATTTCCTGATGCTGATATGGTGAGATGATTATGATGAAGATCATAATCATTATGTTGGAACACTATTACACCTCACGCCAGTGTCACCATTATGATGGGGTTCTGGTATGAGCAAGTCTGGTTATTTACACATATTAAAGATAATTAATATTCATAAAACTATTAATATTCATAAAACCATAAATAGGGGTCGATTATAAGTGGCACTACAATGAAGTAGGTGCATTAAGCTCAAAAATACATTAACATGGCTATCAGAAGAAAGAGAAAGAGAAAAACAGTGATAGAAATGCATGTGATTCAAGTTAGAACTCCATTTAGTCAGAGTTCCAGTTTGTAAATAATGTAAAAGGTGTAAAGCCATAAAACAGAGGAGATGATACGTATGTCCTTCACTAGATAAACATGTGACCCCCATACAGTAGCTGTCCGGGTTACATCAATGGACATACAAATAATATTAAGCTTAATACAAACAGTTGAAGTTACTACAGTATGATGAAATTTTCCATTACACTACGTGGCATGGAGGAGGTCCGTGGAGGGAGAGGAGCAGGGCAAACACTTCTCTGTGATGTGTTTTTATCAGGTAAGTTTTCACACCTAGGTGCAAAAGGTGATGTCACGTTGCAGGAAGTGAGGGAGGGTCTTGGCACAATGGTTGATGGGAATTTCAGTTCTGTAGCTCAATCTCCATACTGTGAGGATACCAACAATTATGTTGGTTAAGTCTGTCTGTCTGTCTGTCTGTCTATCTAATTAATCGATCGACTATCATGGGTGACAACATCAATGCAAGCCATACAGTCACCAGTCACCATTACACCGGTTGTATGTAATGTACAGTGTTACAGGATCATTTTTCGAAGTTACTTCTTTTTCATTTGTGAAAAGGAGGGAAAAAGAGTAAAAAAAAAGTTTGGGCACGCAAAAAAAAATTCAGGCTCAGGTTGAAGTGTTTGTTGTTTTAACATGTTCACCTGCCAAGAAAAGAAATGAAATAAGTTATTAAGATTACCATGGTGAACACTTTTATTTTTTTTTACATGTTCTTAAGTCAGTTCTTAACACGAGAGAAAAAAATATTTTCTTTAAATGTTTTATCATTGCTTACGTTTTAGGGCTTGCATAAACTGCCCCTCACAAAAATATTTAAACCTGGTTTTATTCGTTTCGAGGCAATAGAGTCTGCTTTATTTCCTGTGTCAGGTCTTTCTTGAGTTTTCTGGCAGCTGTGAGAAACGTGAGGATGTGGCGGGGGAAGACTTCTCATATTTCACTGCGTTCCTCCGTAAACACAGGGGCTTTTACTTTGAAATCCTTTTTCCCAGACGCTTGCGTGGAGCAGCGCGTTCCCTTGGGAGGGGAGACTGGGCTCGCGACAGTCTGTTTATCAATTTTACATCTGCAGCGGAGAAAATGACGGTATGGTGACGTTACCTGTGCCACTTAGGTAACTTTTTACAGCAGCACATTGTCGTTAGTTATCTGTAAAAATATTTTTCTAACTGAAGTTGTTAAGTGACCACAACATACTATACAACTTCAGGACCACCGGCTCTGTGTGTGGAGATTCACCGACCTCCACTCGGCGGGATATCTTGGCGTTGAAGGACTTCACGGGAGAGGCTGAAGTGGATGTAAACCATGGTAAGGCTGTTTTCATACTAACGTTTCGCCTTCAGCCACACAGCCTGAAAGTAGACGGGACACTCATCTAAGTGCTGAGTCGTCACAGTTCAGATATGACTCAGACTATCAGCTGTTGTCACAAGCATTAAAGTAGTGAACAATGTGTATTCTATATTATTATCATGGGACAACAGAACTATATGTGCTACAGTTTAGCTCATTATTTTTCCTCGATAAAAGTACATTTGGACTAAAACAAAGTTAATGTACCCCACTTCATCCTGTATAACCTGTATAACTCTATTTTCAAAAGTTGGATATTAGAGCTGAAAAGATTAGACGACCAGTCAATTAGGCATTCAGCAGAAAATTCATTGCCAGTCATTTAATTTCCAAGCAAAAATGCAAAACATTTTGTTGTTGCAGCTTTCTATTTGAAATCACTGTAAATCTTTGGATCTTTGAATTTGGGAGACAAAATAAGCAATTTAAAAGAAGTTTTGAAAATTGCTGATTTTTTACAGTCAAAGGATTAATTGAAAAATAATGGGCCGATTTAATTGGCATCAAAAATAATTGTTTCAGTCAAAGAGGGAATGATAAGAAAAGAAAGCAAAGGAAATGCACTCGCTCTGGAACTCTATGCACATAGCGATATATTCCATTCTATAATATAATATATAGGTACACAAATCACTGTGTCACCTGACATTTGCATACTGCAAAGGTTTTTGTAAAGAGGTCAACTTTGAAAATAGCTTGATTGCAAGCCAAACAGTGTTTTCCTATCTCCTGACTATCATCCTCTCCTGACTATCGTCCGTCTTTTAAGCAGTTTCTATAGTCTCACATTTCAAATTGGTTCCATATGTAGAGCAGACAGGCTCCTGGTTTGAACTGCCACATGGAAACCAAGTGGAGAACGCTCTGCCCACTTTTCTCTTCTCTTCTTTCCTTTTCCTCTTCTCTTCTCTTTTTTCCTTTCCCTCTAGTCTTCTCTCCTCTTCTCTTTTCTTCTCCTCTCATCTCGTCTCTTATCTCCTCCTGTCTTATCTCATCTCTCTTTCTGTTTCCGGTGAGTTTTGTCGGGTGGATTTTTTGGAGGAATGGCGTCCTTCGAGACTCCACCTCCGTTTATCTGGCAGGGAGTGCAGGATAATACCCTCTCTGTGGAGGAGGTTCTGCTGACTGTCGGTAAGCATGTAGGACATGGCAATATGTTTTTTGCCTCATGAATGAACAAATCTGTGGTTGTGTTCAGGATAAAGGATCTGCATGTCCATCAGCAGATCGAAAGTGTCAGGGAACTGTCATTGAAGCGCCTCCTGCCGCTGATGCTGCACCTGTCATTGATGCGCCACCTGCCGCTGATGCAATGGAGCGGAATATGCGGCTGATGCCGCATGCGGTGCGGAGTCCTCCATGTCGGCCGTTGTGGCCGATACCGTATCCGTTGCTGTGTCCTGTGCACATGGGCTTGTAGACGGGGATGGAGTGGCTGATCTCGGTGGTGCGGGCGCAGTAGTCGGTGACGCTGTTTCGTGCTCAGAAGCACAGTTCGATAGGGAGGAACAGAGCCAGACTGAAAATCAACAACCTTCAGTGGCTGCAGAAAAAGTGAAGTAAGTAGCAAGTGTGGCAGACATCAGTGAGGGACAGGGCCTGCTCAGCAGTCAGATACGGTTGAGGAAGAGGAGATGGACTATGATTCAAGTCAGACACTGCTTCCGTTGCAGAAACTATTCTAAAGAGGAACACAGATCTGTAGACAAAACATTTGTTGATGAAACATACAAAAAATCTGTACAAGTCACTGACTTGTACAGATTTTTCCTTCAGTGACACTGACAAGTTCATTCGATCTGTTATTATTCTAAAAAAAATCTGGTGGGCTTTGACCTGTTAGATGACAGAAAAGGTTTTTGTTTTTAAAAAAACATATCACAGTAAAACTTTTTTTTTTCAGAATTGGAAAAAGATCAAAAAAGTAATCATGATCATGCAATGCAAGGTGTTTTCCACTCAATCCTGTCACTTCTGTCCTATTCTTACTCTCTCTCTCTCTCTAAAACAAGTTTTACTGTCGTATTGTCGTGACACCATCTCCTGGAAACCCATCCACCAGCCTAGTCCTGCTCCCCCTCCCCCACCTCAGCAGGAATCTGCTCCGTCCCCCCACAACCGGCCTTCACAGAGACCCCATCCTCTCCCATCACTACATACATCAAGGGAAGAAGCCGCTCCTGACTCACCATCCACGCTGAAGCACTGTAATGATCAGCAGTTGCCACGCACCAGCCTGCTTCAAAACCTCCACCATCATCCCCGTCCCAAGAAAACCAAGGATCACAGGATTTAACAACTACAGACCCGTCGACCTGACCTCTGTGGTTATGAAGCCTTTTGAAGGCCTTGTCCTGTCCTACCTCAAAACCCTTACCGACCCACTCCTGGAACCCCTGCAGTTTGCCTACAGAGCCAACGACAACGCAGCGACAACGCTGTCGGATCCTGTTTATGGACCTCGGCTGTGCCTTCATCTGCTGCAGAACAAGCTCTCCCAGCTGCACGTGCCCGACTCCACCTGCAGGTGGATCACAGACTTCTTGTCTGACAGGAAGTAGCATGTGAAAGCTGGGAAAACACCGATTCCCCTCAAGGCTGCTCTTTTCCCTGTACACAAACAGTCACCAGTCTGTCAAGCTTCTGAAGTTTGCGGACGACACCACTCTCATCAGCCCACCCCTTCTCCAGGTGGGCTCTGTTCTCCTAACTTGGCTACTATTTCTACCCCTCAGAATTCCCTTGCCACTGCTTTCCCTGGCTGTCCACCTTCTGTGCTGATTGTCAGCACCTCTATGGTCCGACAGGTGTTGGTGAATGGCGGCCAGACATTCTGCTTTCCCGGTGCCAGCGTACAGTACATAATATCCAGAGCTGCACAGGTCATCCAAGACCATAACTCTGGCATATTGGTGGTCGTACAAACGGCATTACAAAAAAAAGCAGATGGTAATTTCCGGCCCTGTCTCCCCAAATATCCCCTTTGTGGACAATTTTACTACCTTTTTAAATGGACCTCAGCTTTAAAAAAAAAAAAAAAGATGGCTTTCACTCTTCCCAGGTAGGCTCACGCCTTTTATCAACGAACATTCACCTGACCATGCAATCTTGCAAGGCCTCTATCTCTAACAGCTGACAGCCAGAAATCACTTCCCCCAAATACAGTCAAGACACAAGCTTTTATTCAACAATACATGTCATAGTTTCAAAAAGAAATAGTACCAAATGGTCTTGTGGTGCAAATTTGAATAACCTCTGCTAATCCACCACAAAAGACAATTTTACCAGTGACCTTGAACATGGCAGATCTCTTTTAAATAAGGCATATCTTATAAATGACCCGATTTTAGATAAAAACATTGACTGCATGTTTTAACTGAGACTTGGCTTACTACAGACAGACTTGCCTCACCACCAAATTGTTATTTTGCATACTCCTCTAGGGAAGGCAAAAGAAGTGAGGGTACAGCAACCATCCTCTCAGTGTCACTTCATTTTAAAGACACCACATTTGATCAATACACATCCTTTGAACACCAATCCAATCCATTGTTTTAGCAGCCATCACATACTGTGTATGATAGTTTACAGCCCACCCAAACAATGCTCATCATTTATTTCAGAGTTTTCAGATGTACTATCAATTATCTTATGTTTACATCGTTTTTAAATATATATATATATATATATATATATATATATTGTAAAAAATTCATTGCACTATTTGTACATTTTAGAATTGTTATACTGTCTCCTACTGTGTATTGCAACTGTTGCACAACAATTTCCCTCGGGATAAATAAAGTTCTTTCTTATCTGATCTTATCTTATCCACAGCACCCAGAATTCTTTATTTTAATTCTACCTATTCCGAGTAAATTTTGGCATGAACATGGCAAAGGAGCACTCTATTCACACTATGGACTAGCACATAACATGCACATCTGTGCTGAGCCTTGGAATTATTACTTATAATGTGTCGCCATAACCAATGTATAAAGTCAAGTTCAGGTCATAAAATTCACCTTTGAAATGTATGTAAATTATGTTCGTAAGAAAGGATGTTAATAAACTGCCACAACAGTCTAAAAAAAAGTAGGAGACAAGATGGAAGTTTAGTTGGTTTATATACAAAATTACATCACAAAATACAGTTCAAGGAAAAGCTGGAAAGAATATTTCGTTCAAAAATGAAGAAAAATTAGATACCTTATTTTTTCAGACTGACTAAAAAAATCAGTTCTGTAATTGTGCCCCATTCAGCCAATTTAGGATCCACCCCTGCTGGACCATGGCAGGATCTGCATCTTTGAGCAAGGCTTCAGCGTTCTGAAAGACATAATTGCAAAACATTCAGTGGCTCACAAACCATGCCCCTTATAGCATATACAATATACAGTACTATGTATTTAAGCATTTTACAAATAATTTCATGCTCCGCCCCTGTGTGGCTTTAAGTTTAACCCCCAAACAAACAAATACAAATTATCCTCAATTTCCATTATTTTACATATACCTTTTTGTAATTCCAGATGGTATAGTTAGATCAGAGTACTACTGTAGAGTACTAGAGTAGTAATTTTGGTGTTCCAAAAATTCACAATGACGCACTGAATAACAAACATTCTTGTGGCAGGACTTCAAGATAGGCATGTATTATCTACCTGTGATACAATTAAATACAAAACGAAATCTTCATATACAACTTCATTAGTAAGTAAGTAGTGGGTACAGGTTGAATATTTTGAAATGAACCATTCAGTAACATTGCTTTACAATTTAAATGTTGGATAAATGGCATATTAAAACTAAAACAGAACAGATATTGTGTTTTTGTCTAAACTATTGTTATCCAATGTTAAATAAGTAAAATTGTGCTTTCATAATTGTTTCTATTTCTGTTAACTTTTTTTTAACGTTTCTCCATCTTTGGTCTTCCTCGTCTGTTCTTCACTGGCGTGATTTTGAGAGTCACCTTCATGTCATCAGCATCATTCATGAAAGAAAGTCTTATTATCACATGCACCGGAACAAGATTGCCTCTGGCTCACTTTATGTTCCAATATGTGCAGCATCTCTATCTGACTTCAACCTCTTCAGACTAGTTGTCACAGTTTCTCTCCTTACCCTGCACCTCTGTATGTTTCCACTCACGCCACCTCCACCTCACCCCACCTCCACCTCACCTCACCGGCCAGTCACTTCCACCTCATCAGCTCACCTGAGCTCCAGCTGCATCTCATCTCCAATCAAGCCAGTATTTAAGCCTCTCCTTCTCACACACTCATTGCCAGATTGTTTTTCGAATCATGCAAGCCTCTCCAGCACTTCATTCCGGACTGATTTCCTGCTGCCAATCCTGCCTGCCTTTGACCTTCCCGGCTCGTCTGATTCCTGATCCTCTGGCCTGTCCCCTACTGGTTCGTCTGCTTGGACTTTTGTACGTACCTGTGTTGATCTGTCCTGACCTGTACCTGCCGAGCTCTGACATTAAACGTCGATACCAACTGTTCCTGGTTTCCTGTGTGCTGCATTTGGGTTCATACACAATCCGTTACAGAACAATCTGGCCAATCAAGTGCACACCACTTCACCACAGTCCCACCTCGAGGGGGTCACATACAACGGCCCAACCTCCACCCTTTTTATGAAGTTTCTCGCTCTTTATACTACGTCACCTGACTTCCTCCTTTGATCCCGTCATAATTACTACGGTCGCTAGAGGTCAGTATCGTCTTCTTCTATTCCTTTTTTCAGTTATCAACGGTGTGAATATATGATAAAACCTACTAGTGATCGTAGCAGGCCCCTTCTGACCCACATCTCTGAGGCTGATAAACATTGATAGCACCCATTTAATTGGCTGATAACATTCAAACCTGAGTGGAAGAGGAGGAGCTCAGTGATTATACGGGTTGAATATAAGGAATCACTTCTAGGTAGTTGTGGGGAGGGGAAACTGGCAAGAGTCATTCAATCTGTAGGTTGAGAAATATCAAAAGGATTATGGCTGGACATTTGGAGAAGGGAATACATTCCTATCCACTCCACATTTTAGAGTGTTTTTTGGTATGAGATAAAATCAATCGGTGAAAATAAGTAAGAGATGAAGTGTATTGTCCGTGTCCTGGTCCTTTACACTGGGAAAACAGTATGTGACAGTGTCAGGGATTTCAAATGATCATATGATGGAATCGCCGAGCAACAGGAACCATGGTTGGTTGTTTTCGCAGCCCTTGGGGAGACCTGAGTAGGATGCAACATCCGTAGTGAGCAAAATGTCCAGTGGCCAAAGCAAGGGCTGAGAGCTGATTGCGGAAGAGCTTTGTGGACGTTAACGCTTACTTTGCTGGGGTCCACAGCCGTGGATGCTTGCCATTTCTACCAATGTCCATGATGTGGAGGAATCCTGGTCCAGACCAGCAAGCTGTGAGTGAAGGGGCTTTTGTCGTCTGAGGATATCATCCAGCATGCTCTCTATGACACGGCATTCTGCCTTGATGTCCGACAGTAAAGACTGGGTACTGGCAGGTCGGGGTGTGTTGTGGTAGCATTAGTAGTAACTTCATGCTGCTGGTTTGAAACAAATAAAGCCATAAAAACGAAGCCAGATATAATCCAATAAAAGCAGATAATATCTATTGGAGAGTCCACAGGGTTGTTAATAGTAATAAAGTTTAGAGAAACTCTAAGCTACATTAGCTGCTAGTAGTTGCATAGAACAAGAACAATAGACATTATATTTTACTCTGCACGATGAATTTAGTGCTTCTCTGCTCTCTACTGCTGCTGGCCTTTCTGCTTGGTCTTTAGGTACACTTCATCTTGTACAAAAGGAGTAAGCTATAGGCTACAAAGAAAATGGACACATGTACACGTGGTTTACATTGTGGGGCTGTTTTCTGCAGATACTTTCTGTTTGTCCTGTGTAGTCTCCCATCACAACAGGTTGCGGTTGCTAATGTTTGTGCAGGACCAGGGCTGGCTATATATCGTTAAACTTGCAGGTCAGACCATCTACTTGTTTGCCTGTCGAAGTAGAGTTTGTGTTCCTCCTGCTCCTCTCTCAACTGCCTCCACCTTTCAGCCGCCATCCCATCAGCAACTGTGCTGGTAATTATCCAACAGTGAAATTAAGGGGTCGGCATTATTACACGGATATAAAAGTCTGTACTGTTCTTTCTGCTCGATCATTTGACTGGTGGTGACTTGGACTAGATATGATGTCTCTGAATTCCAAGCTTTCTGCAAAGTCTTTGACTTAAGCACTCTTACAGCTCATTATTTTTAAGTAACCCAGTGTCTCTGATTTCACCACTGTATAAGGAGAACAGTCATCTGCCAATGAAGTGTTTACACCATCTTAGGTCTTCACTGAAAAATGTTAGGAATTCGGCTTTGAACAAAACAAGAACAGCCACAATGAATGCTTACTGCAAATAAGTCCGGCATGGACGTTTAATAGTCTTGCAAATGTAGAGGTAGATTCCAAAGACCAATAAAGCAGCAGTGGGAATGTAAATATAATACGTTTTAAGAAGTAGTAAGTAAAGTTGTGGTTCTGACAGCTGTGATAGTCTTCATTTTTATGTACAGTGTAATTTTGTCTTAAGTGTATATGATTTGGCCACCGCCCAAATTTAATGTTTAATGTTGTTTAATGTTAACACTATTAACCAATGTTCCAGCTCATGCGGCACCTTCCTCGGAATGTGCACTTGGGAACAGATTCAACCAAAGCCATGTGGAGCAATGATTTTTGTGCCGCGGAGTAATTACTTTCAGAGCTCTGATCTGATGTCTGGGTTTCATTCTACACGCAGAGATGAGGAACATAAAGCACTGCAAACTGTAAGGGGAAAGAAATCAACAGCATGTTAGCATTGCCTCAATTAGCTGGTAGCATGTCTGATGAAACCCATAGCTTAAGTGTGGTTGTAGTGAAACACCACCGATGGACTATATGTGATTTCTAGAATGGTGTGAGGTCTGATGGGAAGCTGGTCAGTACAGTGGTGTGTAAAGCGGGAAGTGCATTGATTGTATGTCTGGACGCTTAGTACAGCAGAACAGTGATTCTTTTTTGAAAAATTAACTTCTTTTAGAAGAACCAAAGATTGCTCTTCATTAGAAACATGTCTAATTTCACTTTCGTAATTCCTTTTAATGGCTGCTTTCCAGAGATGAAAGTTGCTGACAGGAGAGCAGGACAAAGGACTGGCAGAGATGGTCACTGTGACATCATTATATAGCTGTGTATTCATGCGTGTGTGCTCATATCACATCAGTTTATATTGCTTCAGCTTTTCCACAACTCATTGATGTTTACATCTGACACAGGTATGTTTGCTAGTACATAATTGCTGCCTTCCCTTCTTCACTGCAGCTTTCCTATATTGATACCACATCCTTTTGTCTTTTATAGCTGAAATTCCAAAAGTATAGTTATGATCTATGTCATTTGGGTCTGGCCTTTCAAGCCTAATGCTGCATGTGGGTTGCAAAGGTGCAACAAAATATCAGTTCTTAAATAAAGTAATGAAGTCAGAAGTTCTCTAACAAACAAATAAACCTGAAACTACTATTTCCTGCATTTATATAAACCTAACTAATAATGCATTATGACGAATGGTTGAATGCTCTTTATGTTTTCCATAATAATGCATTAGTCTAAAGCCCTGATCACACAGTGCGCAGCCTACAGTTTTAAAAAAAAAAAAGAGCAGCATTTGGTGTCTTTTTTTAATTGTTGCTAGGCAACAACGGATCTCCTGTCCTTAGCCTCTGCATTGCTCCTAGTACAACACAGGGTAAAAATAAAGTAAGCTAACAGCTAGGCAGTTGCTTGATGTTACCCTTTAACGAGTTGAGGCAACAACTTGTTTGGATATGTCTCGCAGCTTGTGTACGCCGACGTTGAAAGTGAGCTTACGTTAAACCACTTGTCCTCACCACCACAGAAGGCCCGCCTCTCAATTCATTTAATCAGACAATGGGAAAAAGCTTGAATGATGTTGGCCAGCTTCAACATGGTTCAGCTCTGAGATGAGGTTTTATCAACTCGAGGTGTTCAAGGCACTCTTGAAAAAACGCAATGCGCTCAGCAACGCAGCGAGCAAAATGCTTCACTCTTTGAAAACAATCACAAAAAGCCACCCAAGGTTGCTAAAATGTGCTCTGTCTGATCGGGGCCAAATAACTGCTATACGTTAGTAAGTCAGTCATTAATAATACACCAATCCCACTTAAAATCACATGTAGTTTTATTGATAAAGACCTGACGCCTACGATTATGTTTTATTTGCAACTTTACCACAGCCTTTGATTAAGTTATATTTAAAAATAAAAGTATAGAAAATATAAATTATGTTTTTCTGAAAGTGCAGAGAAGGGTAGCAGTAGTTTTCAGCCAAGAGTAGTGCTTGCAGATTTTTCTGGCGTGTGTGTTGCTGAGGACCCGAGGGAGTCCTCTCCGTTCAACAGTAGCACAGTGGTGACCTGATGTCTGTATCAACTGAACTTTATTTAAAACAACAAGGAAATAATAATGCTGCTCTAATTACAGACCAAATGTACCGATAAAATTCACCATCTCTTTCTAAATCTGTCCAGCATCTCCGGTAATTCGGCAAACACATAATCCACCAAAGACCACATGTTAAAGTATTATTTTAATTCTTTCCTGGTATTCACCCCTCTTCTCACCGTACACCATCATGTTTCTCAACGTGAAATGGACAGTAGTGAAAGCAGTCTGATGAGAGTGACATTCTTTTTACTAACACCACTTTGACACAACACAGCGCTGTCTACAGTTACTGTGGTGTCTTTCTGATTTTAGCAGCTTTTCCCTCATCAACTTCTCACAGAAAGCCTCTTGCTGTCTCCTGTGCTGCAGTACCACTCTTTGCCTGAATGGTTACTGATGCGCTGGCGGGGGTGCTGTTTTTGCTGGTCTATGGTGTCAGAATACATGGATGTGTCTTGGTTTTATCAGCGGAGTTTTCGCACGTAGGTGTGAAAAGGTGACGTCAGGTTGTAGGAAGTGAGGGAGGGTCTTGATTGAAAAGATCATGGGAAACTGAGTCCAATAGCTCAATCTCCATACTCTGAGGATCCCAAAAATATTGATATCATCAATGGCTTTGTTTACACCATCTCTGGTAGAGACATTGATTTTGGTTGTATATTGACATGTCATTCATCAGATCAGGTGACTTCAAGGCCATGCATCTACTTAGACGTATTTTTCGTCTCTTCTCTCTTTCCCCCCTTTTCTTCACAAAGTAAATTATAATTCATATTTTTATTCAAGAAAAATAATGTACTGGGCATACTGTAAACTTTATAAGTATTTCCTTCTTCCTTTATTTCCCTTTGTGTTTGGCGAATCAACTTGCATACGTACTAATATGTTTAGATGCTGTTTGAAAGGTTCCATCCACAATGAAAGGCAAAAACATTTTTTTTTCTTCTTCTTCCCTCTCTTGCAAACAAAATTTCACAGAGTCACACCCTGTTGCTTTGTGCTCTCTATCATCACTTATTGGGCTTTAATACAGCCTGACACACATTGTAGTTCTCGGTGACACATTGTTCAGTTTAAAACGGGGACTTAATCATGCCAATTAGATTTTTGCCCTAGCACCTAGGGACTATTTTCTGCTGTAAAAAGGTTTAAAAAAACGAATAAGTAAGATTTAGATATTCATAAAGCATCTTTATTATTATGACAATAAAAAAATGCTTCATATCAAAGAGGCATAGCCTATGTCATGCATGCTCAAATTAGTCCTACAACTTTAGTTTTACTTTAAACAGTACTGTAGTTGTTTGTCATTGTTAGTTTACCCTTTCTGAGGCTGAGAGTTCTCTAACAGCCACCCCGCACCTTGGAGAGCGCCGCAGTGCACTGCCCCCCGCACCGCTTCATACCACGCCAGAAGCTTTTCACAAGCGTTTTTGCCTGATTTTATTGATTTTGTTATTTTTCTTGATATTTGTGCTTCTACCATAAGTGAGTAGACTACGTAGTTAAATTGTTTCTTTTTTTTGTCTGTTTTAATTGTATTTATTGTTATTTCCTACTTTGTTGAGCTGTAGCCTACAGACAAAGTTAATACCGTTAAAAGTCCAGTTATAAATGGCCTGTGGTATGAGCGGTGTACCTTTTTCATTCTAATACCATCATCCTTTAATGGGCCAGCTTGTTCATCTCAGCTTGCAGCCTCTACTCTTCATCTCTGTATCGTCCAGTGAGGCAGTGACAGGTAATGTGGATCCTTCTCAGAGCTCATCATCGGGGGCTGCTTTGGTCGCCTCCACGTCATTTACTTAATCGTCTTCAAAAGACAGCTTGAAGACACGTCTCACTGTTCTTGGAATCTATGAGATCATTGGGTTTTGGATCTTTCCACAATGAATCCATGTCAGAAACATTTAACGGGGCAAAAATCATCTGCACATGGAATTTGTGTTTACTTTTCTCATTGGGGTCATTGTCTAAGGGCTGTAGCTGATGAGTTTGTGTGCTGCTTAGCCAAAGTTTTCAAGTCAGCAAGCCTCTCTGAACGTGGAATTTCATTTCCTGATCCTGAAAGCATTTGCTTCACTGGGAGGAAATCCCGCAGCATTTGCTCATTCAACGAGCTGTCAATTTCTTAAAGTACGGTAGATCGCCCTGCGTGTTCCTCAAGATGGCCTTCAAGTTCTCTAAACTTTGTCTCATCCAGAGAGTTTATCAGATGATCTGAAGGGGATACTACAGTCTCAACAACAGGGTGGTGGTAGTCTAGTGGTCTAGTAGTCAGGCTTTCAATAAAACACCGGAGTGTTGTGTTGTGAGTGGAGAGTTGCTCCAGAGGACTGTCCCTGTAGTTAGTTCACTGTAAATCGCTCTGGATAAGAGCATCTGCTAAATTACCTGTAATATAATGTCCACAGAGCAGTAATGTAATAGCAGACTATACAGCAGGTATAAAGGAACATTATGACTTGATTAAGATAAGATAAAACAAGATAGAACTTTATTTATCCTAAGGGAAATTGTTGTGCAACAGTTGCAATACACAGTAGGAGACAGTAGAACAATTCTAAAATGTATAAATAGTGCAATACATTTTACAAAATATATATAACACAAAAGTAAATCTAAAAACAAACAGTAAATAAGAATAATTAACTAAAAAGCAGGAAAGGAAGAGAGAGCCACAGTTGCTGCCTGCCGCATCCACAGCGCCGGAAGTGAATCCTCTTATGGTTGTTTCTTTGACTCTTAAAATGTCTATATGTGACATCAGCTGCAGCACCTGTGTGTCTCAACCTAATGCTGCATACCCCTACAGCCCACAGATAGGAGAGAAGAAGAGCAGGGATATTAAAAGAGGAAAGAAAGAAAGAGCTGGCTGTCAGGAGGTTGCTCCGGGAAGATAATATACATCCTATGTCTAGTACATTTCTGTATATTCTGCAGGTCAAAGTGCATGACAGTATAGCCATGAACACTTTTGTGTGCGTGTGTCTCTGTTGACCTTTGCAGTGGCTTGGTTGGGTGTGTTTTCTGTACAGTATCAGAAACACACTCATGTTTACACATTCACACTAAGCAACACAAAGCTGTACATGCTGCTATACTATGGATGCTCAGCCAAAACAAGTGAGGGACATGTAGGATGACAGGAGGGACGGCACTCCACTGGAAAAACAAGTAAAGCGGTAACACATTAAGCAAAGGTTTGGCATTTTAGCTTGAAACAATTAACTGATAATCAAAATAGTTGCCTCTTAAATTTCTGTCTATTGATAACTGATTAATCATCTAATTGTTGTAGATATAATGTCGTAGACTAAAAGTAAACAAATATAAGCAAGATGACTTGCCACTGCAGTGAGGCAGAGGCAGGCAGTCTTTCAGATGTGCTGTAAAATCCAGCCCAGCGGCTTGAAAAAGTAAAAAGCATTTGGAGGTCAGCAGAGGCTGAAAACCCTCTCGGCAATGATCCCATTTATTATAATGCAGCAATGATTCAGTGACATTGCTCCATGTAGCACCTTTGATTGATTGTGTACTGATTAGTGTTCATTGTGAACTCTCTACAAGGTGCTGTAGCCGCCGCAGTACACCTCCACCTTGTGGACCACCTCACTATAACATAATAAAAATGGTATTTACAATGGTAAAATATATATTTGAGTCCAAACCAATCTCACATTGGGACCCTGCTGTTTATATAAAAGTGTATGTATGTATTTAGAGGAGCTGGCGACACAGGGAGCCGGGCTGAGGGCATTCCAGTCCAGGGGAAGAATAATGGGACCCTTTGACAGGTGGAGGGATATGGGAATGTTGTTAACGGCTCTAAGATGTGGAAGACATCTCAAGGGTCTGATACATTCCTTCACTCTACATCCACCTAAATGGAGGAAAAAAGAGGGTGAAGGCAGTCAGAGGCAGCAGTTATCTGGTGAAATTTGAAAACTCCTATGGCTGTACTTATAGGTGAGAATAACAAAAACAAGGCATGCAAATAGAGCTTAGACAGTGTGGTTCAGGTTTCAGTTGCTCAAGTCGATTGGGCATGAGTCCAATCTGTGTGAATGAAAGGAAGCTTGGTTTTAGGGATAGATGCTCTGTGCTTCCTCTATTAATGTTTATGTTTCCACTGAACATGAAGTCAGTAGGGTTCCATAGAACCCTGTCTGCCCTCGCACTATTGTATTGGTCCTTTTTGTTCAGAGGCTTCTTCAAACCCTGAAATACTGAAAACTTAAATAAATCTTCATAGACAATATTTTGGTTTTATTATTTGGATGTTTCATAGATGAACACGTGTACTGCCTCTGTTGAGAGGCATGAAATGGAAGAAGTGCATAATATGTCAAGTACTACACAGCCTGACTCCACAGTAAATAAAATACTTTTTGAATTCCTATAGAAAAATCACTTTTATAGTATACAGTAAGCCATATTGGGGAAGTGACATAGTATTGTTTACAATATGGCTTTTTCCTCTAGCTGTGCATTGCTTGTATACACACCACAATCGTATTGGTCTGGATAAGTCCAATTCTGCTGTAAGCTACAGGAAAAACAGAGCTGGCTGACAAGCTTTATATTCTGATGCTTAGATATTCAGATTTGTGCAGCATAAGTATTATGTTTTAGCTATGATCCCTCTTTGTCACAAAATGCTCAAAGGTCACACATCACTGTTGTGATCTCACAGAACAGCACAGTTAGTTTTATCTGCTCCCTTCTCATTGCAGAGTGTGACTTATGAACACGTTCGCTCTCAGTGCAGCCTTTGGTTACCCCACAGGAATCTGGGCGCTCCATTCTGTTTAGTGCAAATGCTATCTTTGCAATTTATGGTACCATTCCATTATAATCATGGTTCTGTTGGTCCCTTCTAACTTGCGCTGTCTTTCTTTGTTTTCTATTTTTTTTCTTCCAGGCCTGGCGAGTGTGGTCAAAACTCTGCTATGGTAAAAAATGGCTGCTCCTCCTCTCGCCCCTCTTCCTCCTCTTCCTCACGATCTCTGTGATGACGATAACCCTCCCCCTGCCTTTGCCACGTGCTGACTTTGACTGGCGGTCGTCCCGAGCCCTGAGCTCCACCAGAGAGTACACATCCAGGCCCAGAGTCGTGGAGCCCCCTTCAGTGCCTGCCTTCCAGCAGCAACTCACTTACATCCACAGCAGAGAGACATCTAAACATTCAATGCCACCTAAACCAATGCCACCTGGTGAGGACAATAACAACATCACAGATAGAAGTTACACAGACTTACCCAGAAAAAAACACAAAAACAAAGGCATTGCTTCCAAAAGAAAAGTGATGGCAGGCACCATCCAGCATCCAAGCAGTCATCACCATCCCCATCTCCCACAGTTTACAGTCAACAACACTGGGCCAAAGCATAGAATTAAGCCTAGCAACCACAGAGCTGTGGTAAAGCACACTGTGCAGACCTACATTCATCTTAAAAAGAGCAAATCCACAGCAGCACATATCCCTGCTCCAGCAGATACCCTGGTAAATTGCAGTCGAGCTGCAGACAGACTGGCAGGCAGATGTGATAGGAATGCAGACACACAAAGACATGGCAGCCATAAAAGTGAAAAACTAGCTGAACATTACAAGGCTCTGGAAAAACACAGAGAAGCAACAAAGAACTCTGGGAAATCTGACAAAGTCGGTAAGGAGCAGCAAAAAAAGCCTTCCAGGGATCTAAAAAAACACCATAATCCCTCTGAAGATAAGAAGAAGAATCCTGGCTCAACTCAACCCAAACCAGATGCAGCCATAAAAAATGAGGTTGGCTGGTGTCGGAGCTTTAGAGACCAGGACTTCCCAGACAGTGACCACAGGAGGATCAGGATTAATCTAGATCTCCGGCCTCTTTCCTGGCTCAGTGAGGATGACATCCAGAAGATGGAGCTCTTAGCTGGGGGTGAGGTGGTCAGTAAGTCCAGGGTGCCTGCACATGGACAGGTGCTCCGAGTGGCGCTGGATCCTCCCACACAAAAGCAGGTACACGGTTTCACGACATGGTTTTTACAAACTATTTATCTCCCAACCCCATAAATTGTCCATAAGGTCTGTGCTGAACCACTGTTGGTTGATCATCATGATGTGTTTCAACAAGTCACCTATGATATAGTTCATAAGTCATTAGTCATGTCAGTTAAATTTTACTTATAAAGCCCAAAATCACAAGCTTGTCTCAGAAATCTTTGAAACATATGACATCGTCACGCCAGGCCAAAGTATTTTAAAGATGTTTTTAATCTAAAACTCATTATACAAATTGCGAACTCTTTTAATAGAATAACTCAATTAGATGTTGTGTGCGTAGTGTTAGCGAGTATGCGGTCGAAAGAGAGACAGAGAGAGAGATTATTTTTGATATCAGCTTTATTTAACTTTATTTGCCGTTCTTCATCTTTTACTCAAAGTACATTGTGCAAAAGATGAAGAACAGCAAATAAAGTTGATTTCCTCTGTTACAGAGTCGCATGCATCCAAGTACTGCACTGCGTGGCCAGTAAAGGCCTTAAAGATGAAAGAATAACGACATGGCCCCCTGCCTCACCCAACCTGAACCCTGGTAAGAACTTGTGGGCTTCTTAAACAGGAGATTAACAGTGAAGGTAACAGTTCGGCTCTCTGACCAGCGTCTGGGAGGCTGTGGTTGTTGCTGCACAAAATGTTGATCGTCAACAGATCAAGAAAGTGACAGACCCCATGAGTGGAAGGCTCGTGACTGTTATTGAAAAGAAGGGTGGCTATGTTGGTCTCTGATTTCTTTTTTGAAATGTCAGAAATGTTTATTTGTAAATTTTGAGTTGTTTGCTTATTATTCTCACTTTAACAGATGAAAATAAACAAGTGAGATGCGAAGATTTTCGTTTTTCATTTAGTTGCATAATAATAGTGCACACATAGATATTCTCCTAAGAATGCCAAAACCTCACTTTTACTTTCTTAAATATTCAGGTTTGAGGTTTATTAACATTTTGGATTGACCGAGAGCACCGTAGTTGTTCAATAATAAAATGAATCCTCAAAAATACAACTTGCCTAATAATTGTGCACACAGTGTACAGTCATCCAACCAGGGAGCTGGAGGGGACTGGTGAATCTGCTGCAAGGTGAGAGGACAGAGAGAGTCCAGAGAGGAGGACAGAGTAGAGAGGAGAGTGTCTGTGACAGAATTGGCTGAGAGGACAGCTGAGGCAAGAGAGGAGTGAGAGAGGGAAACACAAGCTTTACATTCTCATATTCTACTTCCACCTTCAGTAAAACACTTGGAATGATTTCCTCCACCTCAAAAGAAAATATTAAAAAAAACTGCCAAATAAAATCCCTCCTCCTCTGCTGCAGCTGGACTTGTGGCTTAAAACAGCCTCCCTGTTAAAAGCCCTCTTCCAGTCACTTTCATTATCTTCCATGCTGTGGGGCTACCTGTACAAACATTATGTCCATATTTTTAATCTTCATGAGTTTAAAAAGAGCAGCTTTTCCAGTTTCTTTATATAGCCCAATATCACAAATTACACATTTGTCTCAGTGGGCTTTACAGACTGTACAGGATACGACATCCTCTGTTCTTAGACCCTCGCACCGCACAAGGAAAAACTCCCTAAAAGAAACCCCACAATTAGTGGGGGAACATGGAAGAAACTTCAGAGAGAGACTGAGGAGGATCCTCTCCCAGGATGGACAGACGTGCAATAGGTGACGTGTGTATAGAACAAACAACATTGTTAAAAAAAAATACAATATAGACAATTCATGTGACAAATATGATGATGTGATCGTATATTTAAAAAAAAAAAATGGATCTAGGAGGATGACAAAAAAAAACTTGCGGAGAAGCATGATGCCTTTTTAAAAATCCTCTTCAATGATTTAGGCTTTCACTCTCACTATCAGTTTCCTTAGTCTGTATGTTTCCTGGACTCACAGCACACCCTCAAATGTACCTGTATTCTTTGTCAGAGGTCTGGCTGACTCAGTGAACAGTCTGAGATCACTGAAGTGACGCCGACTGCTGGGAGTCTCGCTCCTTTAGTGACCTCCAGAAACTTCTTGATGTCAGCTGGAGAAGAGAGGCCTTGCTTCTCCTGAGTCAGAGTGAAGTCACTCTCTGACTCAGCTGACACTCTGCTTGCTCTCGTGACTTTAGAGCAGGGGTCCCCAAACTTTTTCCTGTGAGGGCCACATAACTTTTCCCTTCTCTGATGGGGGCCGGGGTCAGTTTGTAACAGAAAAAGTGTGACGATCGCAGGGGTGCCTAAACGTAAACATTTATTGTTTTCCAGAAAGCCACACATAACCAAATATTAATAACCTTTTCCGGGATCTTCACAGAAAAAAAAGTCAGGAAATAAATAATAACACTATTAATGAAATAAATAACACTATTTGTGAAATAAATAATAACCAAATAACCCTCTCTGGGTTCTTCACAGAAAAAAAGTCCATTGAACATTAACTTTCTACTTTGCCGAAAATATCCTCCCCCGTTGTAGTCCCTTTGAGACTTTGGAGGGCTGCCAGCTCCTCGCACATCTCAAAGTTTGCGCTAACTCCACGAATAAAAATGAGCAGCTGCGCTGTGTCTTGCACGTCCGTGCTCTCATCCAGTGCTAATGAAAAAAAGTCAAATTCTTTCGTCTTCTGCTGCAGCTGGGCATATACATTACCCCCGATTTCTTCAATGTGTCTGGTGATTGTACTCACCGACAGACTCACGGCATTAAAGACATCTTTCTTCTCGGGACACACCTCTTCCGCGACAGCATTCAAACATTTCTTGACAAACTCTCCATCAGTGAAAGGTTTACCGCTGCTTGCTATCAGTTGAGCAACCCGAAAGCTGGCCCGAACGGATGACTGGTTCAGCTGAGCTTGGCGTACAAATGTATTCTGCTGAGCTAACAGTCCACTTTTTAGCTTTGAGAGTTTGTCTGCTCGCTTTGAGAGTTTGGCCTTGCAAGTTATCATACTTGTCTTTGTGACGGGATTCATAGTGTCGGCGCAGATTGTATTCTTTGAATACCGCCACCGCCTCTTGACAGATGAGACAAACAGTCTTTTCTTTGCATTGAACAAAAAAATAATCGTTTGACCACTGCAGGTTAAATACCCTGCATTCTGAATCAATTTTTCTCTTACCTAACCTTTTCGCCATTATTCCGTTCTATTTGACAGGGGCTAGTCTAGGATTCGCGTGGCCAGACTGAAAAAAAAATCATAATGCGTCTCTGGTATTGTTCAGGGGGCCGGGCCAAATGTGGAGGCGGGCCGTATCCGGCCCGTGGGCCTTAGTTTGGGGACCACTGCTTTAGAGGTTTAGCATTACTCTGTATGGAGTCAGAATATTTTCTTTGTTGAGAGATTTTATAAAACTCATCTGACATATCCTCATTCAAGTACTCATCACCCACTGACTCGTTATTGTTCATGTTTTCATTTTCTTCAGTCATTTTATTTCCTGCATTCTAACACTCAGTCTTTTTCATTTTAAAGTTTTTTGACAGTTCCATATCCGAAACATTTCATATTTTTTTTATAATTATAACCTTCCACTTTGAACGAGAAAAACTGTTTCAGATCACTTTTGTTGTCTTTTAGGATCATATACTCTGTGACTTGTAACCTAAAGAAACCATTTTTATTTCTGAGATGAGCTGTCCATAGCGAGACAGCTGTTTAACCAACAACTAATTTTTAATAAATGGGGGGGGGGGGCATTAGAAATCACAACTTCAGTGGCTGGGGTAACGAGGGGCAGAACAGGAGTAAAGGTATCATGACTTACAACACCTTTGTCCACCACCTCACTAACCTTAGCCGTGCTTTCCAAAAACATGACAATGCGTTAGTCATTCCTAACGCGGCTGTACCCCCACAACTCCCCCCACCATCCCTGCCTCCTCCACAGAGCACTGCACTGGAGATTGATCGCATGACAGCTTCTCAAACTCGGCGACAGCAGCCTCCACCACGTGCATGGTGCTAAGCACGCTGCCCCCACACACACACACACACGTACGTATATTGTCCCTTAAACACACACCGCTATCTAAAGAAAAGAGAAATAAACGCATAAACCTATGGAAGGAAAAAAGAGAAAACTCACTTTCGCTGCAAACAAGCAATTCCACGCTCTCAGCTCCACTCACACTCTGCCATTCTCCCAGAGAGAGAGAGTTTTTATTATTTTTATTTAAACACTTTACTTATTTACAAACAGTTCAAAATAAAGTGCTAACATGTGAAAAAAATCCATTTAGGTTTTCAAATTAAAATGATCCAATAATAACTCTACTAATAATCATTATTATCAATAAGACCACAATGTCTTTGTAGCATGAACGCTGTCTAAATCATCAATATGTTTATATAATCTGAACTCCAGCCAGAGTCGTCTGTTATAGAGCCAGACTGCACTGGCCTCCTGCCCTTCTCTATTTTCTACTCGTTTTTTCGGTTTACATAAATGGCTATTTTTGCTTCACCTGAGAGGAAGTTTAGGAGCTGCCACTTTTCCTTGTTAGACTTTTTGTAGGCAGATCCCATGATAAAAACAGTCTCTGTAAAACTTACACCAGAGAGACTAAAAAACTATTTTAAAAGAGAGAAGAAATGTGTCTCTTACACTCATGAAAAACAGTCTTGTTAAAAAAAAAATGCAGGATTAATAACAGAAATAAAAGCGTTAGAGGCGATAGCACCATGTAAAATCCTCCACTGGAGGTCGGCAGTCTGCTTTTTGAGGGGAGGTTTATATAAAATCCTCCACTGTGGGCCAGGTCCACTTTCTGCACCCAGTCTGTTACTACACACTGTAGAGGGACTGAATCCAATCCAAAATCGTATTGTGGCAGACTTTGTGATATCTACAAATATTGCACCATTGTCCAAGGAATCTATATGCGTGTGTGCGTAGGAAGTGTCTTGTGGAACGAGAAAGAGAGAGAGTGACTGTGAATTTGGTGGTGTGCGGTGCAGAGGAGTTCAGTGGTGAAGATATCAAGTGAATGTACAGTAAAGTTTGCAGTTTGTGCACAAATGCTGCAGCTCCTGAAAACTAACAGAATTTTCCCATGTCTTGTTTGCATCTACTTGCATTTGAGTAGAGTGATGGGGGGCGCATAGAGGCATCATTGGACAAACGCTTGTGTGCAAAGCATCCTGGTACATTTAGGCACGGCCGGCACAGCTTTCTCTGTCAATATAACGCACATTTAAGAATTTATTACTTCAATCAACTACATTTACCCTCAACACTGATTGGACATCCACATAAAAGTAGGCACATTTTCCCTTTAACTGCTGGCTAAAAAGTTATTATTTGATTGTTTTATATACATTCACATTATTATAAGTGAGGCCATTTCAACTAAAATATTTATGGCTCTAGCCTGAGACACTAGACATTGGGTGTGGTGTCTAAGACTAAGTGCTGTTTTAGAAATAAATAGTAAATGAAAAGCATTATAAAACTGTATTTCTCCATTACAGCAGCCGTCACTGAAGAGGGATTCACCTGAGCATGGACCTGCCCACAGACATCCAGAAACCCACAGTGAGTGCTGCCAGCAGGGGCATTGCTCCCTGATCAAACGCACTGATGACTGGTTTGAAGTGTTAGCCTTCCACCTGGACAGGGTGCTGGGACTCAATAGAAGTCTCCCTGCTGTGCTGAGGACTTTCCACAGTGACATTTTACCTTATCGATATATCAGCGGCACCCCCAGACCTGTAGTGTGGTGGGATCCAGATATTCAGCACCTGGCTGATAGAGACAATGACCAGAACTCAGTACCCCTCAGCTGGACCCAGTACCAGGAGCTGCTGCTGGTCCACTGTGGGACTGAAGCAGACCTGAGGTCAGCGCCCTGTGTGGGAGTCGACCACTCAGAGTGGGGGAGACTGGCTCTCTTTGACTTCCTATTACAGGTAAAAATCTTTTTTTCTCATGCTGTAGGAGAGAGGCATAAGCACAAACATGCACAAGTAAGTGGAGCCTAGAAAGGATTGGGTGACGAGTCAGGATTGTTGAGATGGAGGATTCTAACATGAAACTAGAAAGAGTGTGAGACACTGATTTCATTGCAGTATTTATAATAATGTTCGGTTAAACAGTTAAGCTCAGAGGTCTCCAAACAGTTCCCTCGGAGGTCTGAACAACAGCACAGCAGCAGTGCACCAGGTAATGTGGCACTTGAGTGGGAGTGGGAGTTTTAAGGCCTGGTCAAACCATATCGTGAAACAGCAAAGCTAGTGAGCACATTCATTTAATTAATTATGAATCAATTAATAATTGGTGACGTGGTGACTACTTGCAGGGCTAGTTGGTGAACTACTGTAGTTGGTGAGCTAACCGCTGATCCGCTAGCCAGACAGGAACTACCAAGTTTTTCTGCTGGCATGTTACTATTTGCAAATAGTAGCAAACAGCTGTGTGAGCTGTTATTACAGTGTTTAATGATGCTGTTTTAGGAGTTTTTATTTAGTACAAGAGCACACTTCTAATGTGGTAATTGGCTATTAAAAGTTGCATTTGTTGTCTAATGACAAAGGCATTGCGCTGATCTGATACTTTATCCTGACATTGTCTTCATCTCGTGGTGGCCTTAATTTAGCCCTAAAATAGTAATTGAAATTGGGTTGCGTTTAGTCCGTCTTATTGGTCCAAATTTAGCCGAAGATGTCTGTTTCGTACCACAGATAGCCCTGATACAGCCATGAAAAAGATCACAATGCCGCAATTGGGGAATCTTGATGAAAAAGCATGTTGTAATGCTTAAACTACACCCAAATTAGTCTTTCTGAACATTTTTAATGATAGGTGATCTGTTAAAAAACGTATATACTTTCCATATACATATATGCCATACAAATACCTTCTTTAAAATAGAATGTATCTCTAAAAATTGATTTTCACGCTGCTTCATGGCACACGCACAGACCAGACACCCAAACGACAGGATATGAATGCTGACAGCAGTATGGTACAGAAAGCCGGATAGGCTTCTTTTCTCTCTCCAGTTCCTCCGCTCTGTCTGTCCCTACTGTCAACCCACAGCCTGGGATTTTCTAGCCACTCTTTCCAACCTCCCATTTTTATCCAAGGTACTGGAAAAAATAGTAGCCGCCCAGCTTCAGGACCATCTCAAAGCAAACTGCCTCTTTGAAAAATTCCAGTCCGGTTTCCATTCCGCCCACAGCACCGAAACAGCTCTGGTCAGGGTCACAAACGACCTGCTGATGGCGTCTGACGCTGGTTCTCCATCTCTCCTCATCCTGCTGGATCTGACTGCAGTGTTCAACGCCATCAGATCCTCCTTCAGCGCCTCCACCACACCATCGGACTCTCTGACTCCGCCCTGAGCTGGTTCCAGTCCTACTTTTCTGGAAGAACAGAGTAGGTCTCCTTGGGAGGTGTAAGGTCTCAGACGCACCCAGTAACCTGTGGTGTCCCTCAAGGGTCGGTTCTCAGTCCCACTCTGTTCACCCTCTGTATATATTTTATATATAGCTGTGATGACACACAGCTGTATATAAAAAACGACCCTATGCCTCACTGTCAACATCTTCGTCATATTCACCATCATAATTAAACACCTGCCTTGAGGAGATAAAGGATTTGATGAAAGAAAACTTCCTTCAACTAAATAGCTCCAAAACAGAGGCTATTTTAGTTGGCACACCACACCAGGTCCAGTCTTCCCCCATAACTCACATCAACTTTTCTGGCCAAGACATACCCCTGTCACTATCAGTTACCAACCTGGGTCTAAGATTTAACCCTCATCTGACCTTTGACACCCACATCAAACATCTGTACAAGACCTTCTACCACCTCAGGAACATTGCAAAACTCCGTCCCACACTCTCCCTGTCAGATGTTGAACAACTCGTTCACGCCTTTGTCTCCTCAATGTTGGACTACTGCAACGCTCTCCTCATCGGGACTTCAAGCGGGAGCCTTGGGAAGCTCCAATACATACAGAACAGCGCTGCTAGGATCCTGATGAGGGTGCGATAATATAATCATATCACACCTATTCTCCACTCGCTCCACTGGCTCCCTGTCTCATTCAGGATTGAATACAAATCTCCCTCCTCACCCATCAGTGCATCCATGGAAATGCCCCTACCTACCTCAAGGAACTCCTCTCACCACAAACGTCCACACGCAACCTCCACTCCACAAACAAAAACTTGCTCCACCCCTCTAGGACCAAGCTCTGCACCATGGGGGATCGGCCTTCTGTTCACCAGCTCCTCACCTGTGGAATTCCCTCCCAGACCACCTGAGGGCTCCACAGGCCACTGACTCCTTCAAGAAGGGCCTAAATACCTTTCTTGATAAAAAAAGCCTTTTCTTAAACCTTGTGTTTTTATTTTTGTTTCTTTTATGCCTCTGTTTTTGTTGTTGTCTTGTTGTTGCTTTAAAAATAAAATGTATTATTATTATTATTCTTTTGACAGTCTCTCAAAATTCGAAATAGTTACAGGTGATTGGTCATGGAGGAAGAGATGGGTGAGGAGAGGAGACATACTTGAACTGGGTAAGTAATGTAATTATAATTTATTTGGATAATACAGAAAGCGTGTGTGACTAAACTTTAATCGAGCTAATCAATTGCAAAGGAAGCAGAATAAGCTAGTTTTCCATTAGCATTTAATACTAGCGCCAACATTAGCTAGCACATTGTACTCGAGCAGCAGAGTTAAACTGGATGTCTGACGCTCCAGCTGGGTTTGTACTGGGAGGTTGGTCCATTTGAAGGGGCACAGACAGACAAGAGGTGTGTGTTGCTTGTGTTTTAACTGCAGTTCCTTCATGGTTTAGTCATCTTAAACAAAAAACTTATCTTAAAATAAAATTATGACGTATATTAGCATATAATATAGGCCTATACAGAAAGAATAGACTCATCCTCATTCTCTGCTCAGGTAGACATTACTCCATTATATCTTTATATAGCAGACAGTTGTTTGCTGCTATATTATTAAATTAAAAACCTTTAAATATGAGTATTAATTATCTGAATTATGGATCCCATTCATCAGGGGAGGTCAAAATTAGTGAGGAAAATGGTTCAAAGATCAAAAAATCCCCATTAAAAAAACGGTCAAATGCAATTAATGGGAGCATCAGTGAATTTTTGGTTAAAAAACTGATTATTTTATTCTACGAACATGACATTAAAAAACAACTTTGATAAAATAATTCTATATAAATTGCCCAAACATAACTTGAAAAGTATAAATGTATCATGCAGAGAAGTAATTAGCTATACTCATTGTAAACCACCCCACACAGTGTTATTTTGCTTGCGTCCCCTCCGGGTGAAAATGTTAATTGTAAATTAAGATAAGCATACACATTTATTATCTATTCAACAGTTTAAAAATATAAACTGCATACAAAAATGTGATACATACATGCTTGTCATGCTTTATGTCTTTGCAATGAACCATACAATGTAGTTACTGTAATAATGCAGCATTTGGTCCCATGCTAGAACAATTTTTCTTATTCAAATAATACTCTAATAACATGTCTTATTTAAAATGACTAGCAATTAGTAATTATTAGTAAGTATTTACCAAAAACAGTAGTAGAAATATGCAAACGATGTTATCTTGTGAATCACAAAAGTGTATTTGCAACTTCTTCTGGGATCAGCAGACACATGTCACACAAGTGCTTCCATAACTTAAATCAGCCAAATCTGATTAGCTTTCAATAAAAAGTAAAATTTATGTAACAAGACACGTCTTTGGAAAAAACATCAGGGAGCAAAAGATGATGATGTAATCTTTTTTTTTTTTATACCGTTAGTTGCAAATAGATAATGTGGTTTGTGGGCTTAATAAGGACGTTCACCCTTCTGTTTTGTTTCCTGCTTGATTTTCAGAAGAACATTTACTAGTTTCTCTACCCTTATTGCCAAGTTCTTTTCAGAATGTGTAGCTTCCCCACTTGAAAGGGATGGAAACATCTACCCGAAGTTTGTTAACTGGATTCCACACAAAGACCAAACTGCTTTTTCCTTTTTTTTCCTTTTATTTTTTGCAGGTTCCGCAATTAGTTTTAGACAGTTCCATTTTCCATCAATCGGTTAGACAAGGCATTAGGTGAAAAACCTTTAAATAGAAAAAAAAACAGAAGAGAATTCATATATTACAGGTCATTTCAACGAAATGTAAATAGCAAAATACACACATCTGTAATAATCAAAATATTCCATTTCATCAAGCTATAGCACCTAAATTCATTAATGTACAAATGCACTCACGTTAAATGAAAAATAAAGTTAATGCACAGCTGCTGCCATAATCTTACCAGGTAATGCATTTAATTTCAACAAGTAAATACGTACTTCAACGTCATTTTTACTTTAAGTACTTTTAACATTATTTTTAAATAAAGTAATATAATTATGCCGTAATTTTTAAACTACCACAAACAATTTAAGAAAATAAACAAGCCATTCTGTGGCGGCTTTGACTCAGGAGGTGGAGGTCGTCCACTAGTTCGAGGGTCGGTGGTTCGATCCCCGGCCTCTACAGTCAGCAGGTCAAAGTGTCCTTGGGCAAGATACTGAACCCCAAATTGCTCCCGATGGCCAACAGTGTGTGTGAGTGTGTATCACTGATGAGCAGGTGACAACTTGTACAGCAGCCTATGAATGTGTGTGAATGGGTGAATGCTGATGTGTTGTAAAGCTATATATAGCACTTTATATTATCAAAGTCCATCCATTCTGTAAACATGTACAAGGGCTCAATTCCCCGAACCCCACACAAACAGGCTACCAATCATCACGTCACAAGCTTCAGCGTCTTACCGGCTGCCTCTCCGGTCTTTGTAGATAATTCCCCTCTGCACAGTCTCGCTTTGGATTTCTGTACCGTCAAGAAAACAGCACCCTCTCTCAGCGCCACTCCGCGACGCCAAGTGATGCTCTTTTGTATGGGCAACACTCAGATAGAGTGGTTCCATCCGGTTCATCGTATTAGTATCTAGAAAGCTCTAGTTTGACTTGACACTCATAGTGTCTTGTTTTTGTTTTTCTCCTTTTCTTTTTTGATTGCATAAGGAGCGATTTAGTGGGGAGGATATGGTAATTAAATAAGAACAGAGGACATTGTCAGCACTACAGAGAAGGTTCAGGAACAGATGTCTACCATGTACCCTTACCTCAGTGAGCCCAGGCACCGACACTCTCAGCATACATGTTCTACTGCTGAGGACAGCGTCAGGGAGTGGTGGAAACTACACTGCTCAAAAAAATAAAGGGAACACTTAAACAAGACATCTTAGATCTCATTTAATGAAATACTGCAGTTGTAAATCGTTATTCAATACACAGTAGAGTGCGTTGAGAACAAAACAACATAAAAATGATCAATGTAAATCAAAATCATCATCCCATGGAGGTCTGGATTCAGAACCATACTCAAAATAAAAGTGGAAAATCACATTGCAGGCTGCTCCAATGTCAGCGAAAATTCCTCCAGACAAGTCAAAATGACGCTCAGTAGTGTGTGTGGCCTCCACGTGCCTGTATGACCTCCCTACAGCGCCTGGGCATGCTTCTGATGAGGCGGCAGATGTTCTCCTGAGGGATCACCTCCCAGACTTGGATTAAAGCATCAGTCAACTCCTGGACAGTCTGTGGTGCAACGTAGCGTTGGTGGATGGAACGAGACATGATGTCCCAGATGTGCTCAATTGGATTCAGGTCTGGGGAACAGGCAGGCCAGTCCATAGCATCAATACCTTCATCATGGAGGAACTGGTGACACACTAAAGCCACATGAGGCCTGGCATTGTCATGCATTAAAAGGAAACCAGGGCCCACTACACCAGCATATGGTCTCACAATGGGTCTGAGGATCTCATCACGGTACCTAATGGCAGTCAGGGAACCTCTGGCTAGCACATGGAGGGCTGCGCGGCCATCCAAAGAAATGGCTCCCCACACCATTGCTGACCCACCACCAAACCGGTCATGCTGGAGGATGTTGCAGGCAGCATAACGTTCTCCACGGCGTCTCCAGACTCTGTCACGTCTGTCACATGTGCTCAGTGTGAACCTGCTCTCATCTGTAAAGAGCACAGGGCACCACTGACGAATCTGCCAATATTGGTGTTCTCTGGCAAATGCCAATCGCCGTGCACGGTGTCGGGCTGTAAGAACAGGCCCCACTAGTGGACGTCGGGCCCTCATACCACCCTCGTGGAGTCTGTTCCTGACAGTTTGAGCGGAAACATGCACATCAGTGGCCCGCTGGAGGTCATTTTGCAGGGCTCTGGCAGTGCTACTCCTGTTCCTTCTTGCACAGAGGAGGAGGTAGCGGTCCTGCTGCTGGCTTGTTGCCCTCCTACGGCCCCCTCCACGTCTCCTGGTGTACTGGCCTGTCTCCTGGTATGTCCTCCATGCTCTGGACACTGTGCTGACAGACACAGCAAACCTTCTTGCTACAGCTCGCATTGATGTGCCATCTTGGATGAGCTGCACAACCTGGGCAACTTCTGTTGGTTGTAGACATCGCCTCATGCTACCTCCAGGGCTGCGAACACTAACCAAATTCAAAAGTGACCAAGACAATAGCCAGAAATGACGAGAACAGAGTAATGGTTTGTGATCACCACCTGCTGAACCACTCCTTTATAGGGGCAGTCTTGCTAATTGCCTCTCATTTCCACCTGTTGTCTGTTTCAATCGCACAAGAACAGGTGAAATTGATTCACAATTAGTGTTGCTTCCTAACTGGACAGGTTGATTTCACACAAGTGTGATACACTTGGAGTTACATTGTGTTGTTTAAGTGTTCCCTTTATTTTTTTGAGCAGTTGTATTTGCACTGATTCATTGTATATTTTACATTTTGTTCCTTTGTAATTTTACATTTGTTGTTGTGGCAGTGG
Source organism: Bovichtus variegatus (assembly GCA_943593645.1). Classification (NCBI taxonomy): domain Eukaryota; kingdom Metazoa; phylum Chordata; class Actinopteri; order Perciformes; family Bovichtidae; genus Bovichtus; species Bovichtus variegatus. The sequence goes on along the minus strand of CALSCE010010638.1, from coordinate 4,028,377 downwards.
CTCAGAAGATAGAACGTCGTCTGGATATCTGAAGGTTCTCAGTTTGATTCTGGCTTTTATATTTTTATTTATTGATATTATCTGCAAAGACAGCTTGAAGTTGTGGTAAATTGGTTTATTTTTTTAAATTATTGTTAAAGTGCTTTAAGTGGAAAAATGCCACAGTGCTGAAAAATAAAACAAAACATTTGTACCGTAATGTGTGATATTTTCTTTTTGTTAAAATGGATTTGTGATTGTAGTCATTCACAACAAAAAGACTGAAAACAATGACACTTATTTTATGGTTACTGCTTTGTCAACTACTGTTTGTATGGTTTTTAGAAAGGTTTTTTAATTTAGTGTTGAAATGAAGTAGTGTACAAGACGTTGAAACAAATGGACATCTTGGATGTCAGTAGATGTCGTCTTTTTAACGACATGAAAAAAACTCAGTTTTCACTTTCAACTGGTCGTTTCTTAAATGTCTTTTCAACTATGTTTTGCTGGGTGGGTATGGTTTAAAAACTTCACTGGAAATGGAAGAAAGCTTTAGTCTACAGCAGAAATGTACTGAACTGAAAAGTAAGTTATTTTAAAAGGATCCCATGTCGTTTACTAAATCAGATTAACTAAAAGTTATGTTTGCATGAATATTCATACTTGATATATCATATACAAGATATCATACTTTGGAGGTAGGTTTCAGTTTTTTTTCTCAAGATTGTTGTTTTTATATCTTAACATTTTTGCATTGTACACATTTTTTCCAAACTAAATACAGGTGAATAAATAAAGAAAGGCAGCAGGTAGCTTTACTGCTTTTTTTCTCTGCAGTATGTAGTTTTTTTCCAAGGACAATTGTGTTTATGCTTTTTAACAGTTAACTTTCTGATGAAAGTAGACAAGCTCGAAAGGAAACCAAAAACCAGGTTGCTGACACCTCCGGCTGTCTCCATCGATCACGTCATCCTCGCTTTGCAGGTTGGACTGGTCAATCGAAAGTCTCCCAAGCAAGCTAGCTTGCAAATTTGTATGAAATAAATTGATGACATTACCCTAGGTGTGTAAATTGAGCTGATAAAACCAAAACACATCCATGTGTTCGCTCTCTTTCTGCCCTGCGCTCCCTGCGCGGTTCCCCGCGGCACAGTCCCAGCGGAAAGCACGCCACTGCAGCCAACAGCATCAGATGACTCTCTGATCACCAAACTCGTTCGTAATGACAGAGGATGTGAGTGCCTGTCCAAAGTAAACAAGTTCAGTAGCAGTGGCTCTCCACAGCCGGCTAGCCTCCACAATAGGAGTAACAAGTAGTTAGGAAGGCGCTAACTGCATTCTGCAGGATAACAAACGAAGTGACTGGTTTTCCTCCATCTTGAACACAGCTGACAACAAGGACTTGACCGGCAGCACGCCGCCTGAACAAATACAGCATGCCTGATTTTCTGTACCTGTAATTTACCTGTAATGTAATGTAAAGATGGAGTATAAATAATTGGCATTCTAGTTTGATTCTGTTTTCTCCATGAGAGACAAGTGTTGAACCATGAGATTGCATTGGAATTAAAACCATAACACTGTAGCTTGCCAATAAGCAAGGTATGATCAATAGTGTCAAATGCTGTGCTGAAATCCAACATTACTGTTCCCACTTACTTCATATTAGCCATGCCTGTCATATGTGCAAGTACAATGCTTGTTGAATGGCCTTCTCTGTATGCATGCTGAAGTAGGGAAAGTAGATTGTTGTTTGAAAAGTAATCCATTTCTTGCTTAAATACTATTTTTACTATATTTTCCCTCACTTTGTACGGCACGCGAGTCAATTTACAAAAATAAATAAAATGATTGGTTTCACAGTTGTAGACAAGCAATTTATTTGAACCAAAGCCCCATTTGTAGTTCATAATATACACCGCTAGAGGGTGCTACCCCCAAGTTTAGGAGGCCTGCAGCCATGTGCAGGTTGTTTTGTGATGTGATGTTTTTGTTTTGATCTCGCGGTCTTCCTCCTCTAGCGAGAAAAGAAACATGAGCGCACAAAGAAAAGAAAACTGGACCAAGAAAACCGTATCTTTCAGCCAAAATGTGTAACAGATTATTTGTTTACAGAATTCAAAGGCAAACCTATGTGTTTAGTGTGCCTTGAAACTAAATCGGCAATGAAGGATTACAACTTAAGTTGCCACTACATCAGGAACCACAAAAACAAATACGACAAGTACACAGGAGCTGCCAGAGCCGCCATCGTCGCTGACCTCAAAGGGAAAATATACCGGCAGCAGACCCTTTCTGCCAGAGCCACGACTGCACAGGAATCCCCTCTCACGGCGTCTTATACCGTTTCCCTTGAGCTTGCTAAAGCTAAGAAGCCCCTGTTGGATGGCGAAATGGTGAAGAGATGTGCAGTCGAGATGGCTAAAGCATTGGGAGATGACAACATGGCTAAGAATTTTGAAACCGTGTCTTTGTCCCGTCGAACAGTGACTCAAATAATTTGACATTCAAAATCATCCATCCATCCATCCATCTTCAACCGCTTATCCGGGGTCGGGTCG
>CALSCE010010638.1:3990139-4010837 GCA_943593645.1 Bovichtus variegatus | reverse complement strand
ATATATATATATATATATATATATATATATAAATTATGTATATATATATATATAATATAAATTATATATATATATCTTATTCTAGATTGATATTAAATTCTCTTTTTTTTTCTGGCAATATTAACTAAATAAAACTAGAGACCTTGTGAATTGAGCCAATGGATGTGTACAACCCCAACATCTTCCACTAGGAGGGTTAGTGCAGCCTGCCCTTTTTGGCAATGGCTTCAACAGCAACAAACAAACTGGTCCGGTAACTCTCACAGCTAAGGACTTTGTGTGCTCTATCTTATATAGGTAAATGACCGGCTGGACAGGTACTGCTGTGGTTTTGAACCTGACCCAACAGAGCTCTGTGTGGAGAACCTGCTGCACGCTAAGTGTGGCAACACCAAGGACCTGCTGCTGGTTCACATCCTGGTATGTATTGCAAACCTGTGAGCCAGTCTTGCTCTCACCCAGATAAAATGACGTAAAGGAGAAGGATGTTCAGTAACTAAGGGTTTAGTGGTTTAATGTGTGTCACGTTAGCCTTTTCAGGCAAAACAAAAACCCCACGCTCCAACACAATTTCTCCAAAGCGTTCACACACAAACACTCCCCACATGTAGCGGTTCATTCTGGGTTTTTTTGCGGCTGACCAGCCCCCTGACCAACCTGACCTGAAAGGGTGCCTCAGATCCGGTCCAGTGTCAGCTGGCATTTAAGAGGGTTAACCCTTTAACACCTAAGCCTCAAAATGTCTGCCTGGACTTTTTTGCTTATTTTGACTATAAAAAGGTCAGAAAATGTCCTGTGAGTAAGTGCTTTTGCCCATTTTTCAAGAATACCTGGAACTTTCAATATCTGGCAGTTATTTACAATTTACTGCCTGTTATAAGAGTGTAATAACAGTTTAAAATGAAGAAAAACACAACGAATTTGACTTTAGAGTTTTAGTGAACAAAAAACACTGCAATAGTACATGAACAGATTTTGCATGTTACATTTTGAAATATGAGAAGTATAAAACTATTTACAATAAAATTTGTGAGTTTTTGTCTCTTAAATGTACAAAAACAGGCCATAAGATGGAAACTATGTACAGGCGTTTTTTTCCACACAGGGTAATTCTCTTCATATGCAAAGGCCTTGGTGGTACTGCCAGTGACAGTTCCTCTCTGGCTGCAGACACAGGCCCACATCACAGCCCTCACACTTCCAGGCAGTGCTCCTCTTGCAGAGTGTGCAGCGCCGTCGCCCCATGCTGGCTCTCTGAGCTTTGGTCTGTCCGCTGCTTGTGGAGACAGGTAGATGTTTATTACCTGGGGTCTTCTGAGGGCCATTTTTCAAGTCCACTCCAAGGAGGTGTGCAGTGAGCTCCTCCTGGAAATGCTGATGGACCATAGGATTCTCCTGCTGCAGGCTGGCACAGCGAGCCTTGTGGATGACAAAGGAGTTTGTCAAAGCAATGTCAACCAGAAAACAGTGGTGGGCCATCTCCTGGTTTTCCGGTGGACTGAATTTGTTCCAATCCTCTGGTCCAAGGTGTCCCCCCCATGTACTTACCCCCGCTGTTCTCCGCTCTGTTTCTCCGCTCTGTTGTGTGTATTCTCCACTGCTGTGTGTGTATTCGCTCGGAACAAAGGGGCTGTTTCGCGGGCTTCCGGGAGAGGCGCAAGTGAAATTACCGTAATGAACCCATATTGGCTGTAAAGTGAAGAGTCTCAGCTTTCAGAAACCGTTGGAATTTTTCCGATAGCGCAAACAGTGATGTAATTACGGTAATCCAAAGTGCGCTTGCACATTGTGTCGCCGGCGACACACTCGGTGTTAAAGGGTTAAGCAAACCCTCTGTGGGAAGCCAAACTTTGCGCTTCCGTTTTGTACCAGGAGATGGAGGGGGTCGACCGCCCCATACTGTACATTAGCCGGAAGCTCGCTCAGCGACAGGTGAACTACAGTACGATGTAAAGAGTGCCTCGCCATATGGTGGGTGGTCGGCGGCCTGTGTTATTACCTCCTGGGACGCCCTTTCACCCTCTAGTTGAACCATGCCCCCCACCAGTGGTTCCACCGCATGAAAGATGCCAATGCCCGGATCACTCGTTGGTATCTGGGGTTACAGCCGTTTGAATTCAAGGTGATCCATAGGTCAGGTAACCGGATGGTCGTGCCTGACTTTCTCTCGCGCTTGGTGGAGAGGGGGTGTGGCTTGCGGCCGGCAGGCTACCAGCCTGAGTCGGGCGATGGGGGTATGTGGCAGTGGGGTGAGGTCACGGCGCCGGGGAGCTGCTGCGTGTAGGAGAAGGGCCGGTCAGCGTCCTCTAAGGGGAGGCCTCTCAACCACAGCGGTGTCCATTCAGTGTGCTGCCCAGCCAGACTACGATGGCCCTCCTCAGCTGGTCATAGGTGTTTCCTCTCCGGGGAAGCCCAGCTGGCAGGCTGTGTGCCTGCTTCCCCGGAGAGTAGGGGCAGCCCGCTCCTCCCTTGGCCACCCGCACACCATGCCCTTTGAAAATGTACACCTCCGAGTTATCCTCGGAGGTCATCTTCTGCATCCTCTTTGTGCGGTGGTCAGGCCGGGCTGGTCACCGCTTCGCCCACTTTCCGACATCCATATCAACGCACACACATCAGTTTAGGTGCATACATTAGCTGCAGTGCTCCATAATACAGCAGCAATGCTCTTAGTGGAAACCAGGATATAGCATGTATTTGTCCCTGTGAGCGGGTGCGCTCACACAGGGAAACCACAGAGGGAGAATGAAGAGACGGAGCGTTCTTTGGGAGCGCAAAACAGTTTATTACAGGCGGCTCTGTCTCTGTCCCAGTCTCGGTCTCCATCTCCGCCTCGTCTCCGCCTTGTCTCCGGCTCGTGTCGTCCCGGCTCGTCCTGTCCTGTCCGGTCAGGTCCCGTCGCTCTCCGACATGAACCCAGCCTACTGCAAGACAGAACCAGGTCATCGGCGTGCTTTTATTGTGCGACTGATTACCTGATTCCGTCCAGCTGCCTGGCCTCCAGCTAGCCACTCCCATCTCCTCCCCAGCAGCCGACCCAGCCACCACACCCCACTGCCACATACCCCCACCGCCCGACTCAGGCCGGGAGCCCACCGGCCGCAAGCTGACCCCCCGCCGAGCGCGAGAGAAAGTCAGCCGCAACCATCTGGTTACCCGGCCTGTGGATCACCTTGAAGTTAAAGGGCTGTAATGCCAGATACCAACGAGTGATCCAGGCATTGGCATCCTTCATGCGGTGGAGCCACTGGAGCGGGGCATGGTCCGACCAGAGGGTGAAAGAGCATCCCAGGAGGTAATAACGCAGGGCGCCGACCGCCCACCGTATGGCGAGGCACTCTTTCTCCACCGTACTGTAGTTCACCTCCCGCTGAGCCAGCTTCCGGCTAATGTACAGTACGGGGCGGTCGACCCCCTCCACCTCCTGGGACAAAACGGCCCCCAGCCCGCTGTTCGAGGCGTCGGTCTATAAAACAAACGGGAGAGCAAAGTTAGGGGAAAACAGGAGCGGCTCCCCACAGAGAGCTTGCTTTACCCTCTCAAATGCCAGCTGACACAGCTCCGTCTACTGGACCGGATCTGAGGCACCCTTTTGGGTCAGGTCGGTCAGGGGGCTTGTGAGCTCCAAAAACCCTGGAATGAACCACCGGTAATAGTCCGCTAGCCCCATAAACCTCCTGACCTCCTTTTTTGTCTTGGGAGCCGGATAGGCAGCAATGACCGCGGTCTTCTCCAGCTGCGGCCGCACCTGCCCGCCACCCAAGTGGTACCCCAGATACCGTACCTCCCTCCGTCCAACCGCACACTTCCATGGGTTAGCCGTGAGCCCCGCTCTCCTCAGGGACTTGAGTACTGCCCCCACCTGCTGCATATGCTGCTCCCACGTCTCACTGTGGATGATGACGTCATCCAGGTAGGCAGCAGCATATGCCGAGTGTGGTCGCAGCACCCGGTCCATGAGCCGCTGGAAGGTGGCAGAGGCTCCAAATAACCCGAACGGAAGCGTCACGAATTGGTACAAGCCGTACGGTGTGGAGAAAGCCGTTTTTTCCTTAGACTCTGGAGACAGGGGAATCTGCCAGTAGCCCTTGGTCAAATCCAGTGTCGTGTAAAAACGAGCCATGCCTAGCCGATCCAGGAGTTTGTCGACCCGGGGCATCGGGTAAGCATCGAATTTGGACACCTCATTCACCCTGCGATAGTCCACACAGAACCGTACTGACCCATCGGCCTTGCGCACCAGTACGACGGGACAGCACCAGTCACTGTTGGACTCTTCCATTACGCCCATCTCCAGCATAGCCTGAAGCTCTGCCTGAACAATTTTCCTCTTGTGTTCAGGCAGCCGATAGGGCCGTGAGCGCACCGTCACGCCCGGGGGCGTCTCTATGTGGTGGTGTGTGAGAGTGGTGCGCCCGGGCAGGGGGGAGAACACATCAGCAAACAGCCTTTGCAACGCGACAACGTCTGCCCTCTGACTCGGTGAAAGATACCTGTCACAAGAGACCGGGGCTGATTTGTCCGTCTTTTCTACCTCCGGTCCCAACTCATCTTTCTCCATCACCGTTGTAGCCAGAGAGGCAGATGCCACCTCCCTCCATTCTTTTAGGAGATTGAGGTGGTAAATCTGTGCCGCTCCCCCCCTGTCCGATCGCGCCACCTCATAATTGACGTCCCCCACTCGCCGTGTGACCACAAAGGGCCCTTGCCACTTTGCGAGTAATTTGGAGCTAGTGGGAGCAATACAAGCACTTTATCTCCCGGTGTAAATTGACGCAGTCGCGACCCTCTGTTATACAGGCGCTGCTGACGCTCCTGAGCCTGGAGCAAATTCTGCCGTGATAACTGACCCAGTGAATGGAGTTTTGCTCTCAGGTCCAGCACGTATTGAATTTCGCTTTTGCTGGTGCTTGGACCCTCCTGCCAGTTTTCTTTTAGCAGGTCCAACACACCCCGTGGCTTGGTGCCAAACAATAATTCAAAGGGAGAAAATCCCGTGGAGGCCTGGGGAACCTCCCACAATGCAAACAACAGAGTGTCTAACCATTTATCCCAATTACGGCTGTCCTCGTGAACGAACTTACGCACCATGTTCTTATGCGTTTTGTTAAACCGCTCCTCCAGCCCGTCTGTCTGTGGATGATAGACACTAGTCCGGATGGAGCGGACGCCCAGTAGCGCACACAGTTTGCGTAACGTGCGTGACATAAAGGACGTGCCCTGGTCAGTTAAGATCTCTTTCGGGATCCCAACTCGGGAGATCACGTGAAACAGTGCCTGCGCCACACTCTTGGCCGAGATAGTACGCAGCGGCACTGCTTCGGGATATCGTGTTGCGTAATCCACGAGAACTAACACAAAGCGATATCCCCGTGCACTCCGGTCTAATGGCCCGATGAGGTCCATGCCAATTCTTTCGAATGGTACCTCAATTAATGGTAACGGGCGCAAAGGCGCTTTTGAGGTGGCCGGCGGGTTAACCAGCTGACATTCGTTGCAGGACGCACACCACCATTTCACGTCCGACTGGGCCCTGTGGAGAGACAGAAGGGATATTAGGGGGATTGGCGGCTGCCGGGGCACCGGCGGCACCGTGGACGTGCAGGGGGCTAGCAGCCGCTGCCCCCACCGGGAGCCTCCTCCTCGGGGCTGGGGTCGGCCGGCCCGCTGGGACGCTCGGTAACCCGACTTCCTCCCTCATGCTCCGCCGGGGAAGGGAGAGATGGTCCTCCGCGAGGACAACGCCGGCCTCTAGGCTGATGGGCCGGTGGCACTGGACCCAATTGGCCGTGGAGGAGGGTAACCCGGCGACAAACTGTTCCAGTACCACCTGCCCTGCGACGTCCTCTGCGGAGTTGCTCCCTGGCTGCAGCCAGCGTCTCGCCGCCTCTGAGAGCTGCTGCACGTAGGTGAAGGGCCGGCCGGCGTCCTCGAAGGGGAGCCCCCTGAACCGGTGGCGGTGTTCCTCCGGCGTGCTTCCCAGCCGGTCCAGGATGGCCCTCCTCAGCTGGTCATAGGTCTGGCGAGAGGACGCCGGCAGACTGTGGGCTGCCAACTGTGCTCCCCCAGACAGCAGGGGTAGCAGCCGCTTCCGCCGCCGTGCCCTCGAAGATGTCCAGGTATGCCTCCGGGTCCATCCCTCCCGAATGGCCGGTCGCTGCAGCAGCTCCTGCAGGAGAGCACGGTCCTCGCGCTGAGCGGCCGCAATCTGGCTCTGCTGCCGCTGTAGGGTGGCCGTGCCCTCCTGCATCGCGGCGAGGAGCTGGAGTGTTTGCCCCAGCGGACTGGGTGGGGATTCCCCCTCCGACATGGTCCCTGTTCAGGCGCCAAATGTGAGTGGGTGCGCTCACACAGGGAAACTACAGAGGGAAAATGAAGAGACGGAGCGTTCTTTGGGAGCGCAAAACAGTTTACAGGCGGCTCTGTCTCTGTCTCTGTCCCGGTCTCGGTCTCGGTCTCTGCCTCGTCTCCGCCTTGTCTCCGGCTCGTCTCGTCCCGGCTCGTCCTGTCCTGTCCAGTCCGGTCCCGTCGCTCTCCGACATGAACCCAGCCTACTGCAAGACAGAACCAGGTCATCGCCGTGCTTTTATTGTGCGACTGATTACCTGATTCCGTCCAGCTGCCTGGCTTCCAGCTGAGCCACTGCCATCTCCTCCCCAGCAGCCGACCCAGCCACCACACCCCACTGCCACAGTCCCATTGGCCAAACATGAGGAAATGTGTCAATCCGATGGAAAATAGTAAAAAGTACTATTTTTAAAGGCAGGGCTCTAGATTAAAGGCCTGATATAATATAATTAGTGATTTTATGCTGTAATTGCATTTGAATCAGAGAGAATATATAAAAAATGGACACCCACACGCACGGCGAGTAATGATCCTGGGAACACAAGACGAAAAGATTAGTATTCAACACATAGGAAACTCAGGTATGTTGATCTGAGCAGCCGAGATCCAACCTACCGGGGTAGATGCAACAACAATCTGGCGATTAGCGGCTGGAAGTCCAGGGTAAATAATAAAAAGTGAAGACTGCTGTAGTTTTGGCCACGCCCATGTCACACACACACACAACACATACACAGAGACAGGGAAAACACTAGGAAGACAGATGGGACCGTGACAATAACAATGCAATAAATTATTTCATACCACTACCGCTCTCTTTTATTTGGTGTTGTGTCAGCAGTGCTGGCTAGCAGTTAACTAAACTCAACACCAGTAGCTAAATGCACTTTTATTGCAAAATATATTTTTAAAATGTCTTCAAAATCAGCTGCTTGGATCGATCAATTAACTGGTTGTGATGTTGGACTAAGACATGTTCCATTAATTTATGTGCACAAACTCATAATTAGAGAGCAGTATTGTTTCATTTGTGCATACAAATTAGTTTTTTTCTTCATAACTAAACAAAACAACATATTATTTCACTGAGAATGTATCCAGTACATTGGAAAAAAGATAAAACTTATGAATAAAAAGGTGCGTGTGTATGTGTGTGTTCAGGTGAGGAAGGCAGATCCCTCCAGACTGGTGTTCATAGACAATGCCGGCAGACCACAGCAGTCCACCAACAACCTCAACTTCCGGCTGGTTGAAGGCATTGATGAGTGAGTACAGAGCACCGTTTTACAACAGCGGCATGCACATTTTAAATATTTTTGGCTTCATTCCAGCACACAGGCGCAATACATCACACACCACAGAGTCAGAAACTCTATCGGGCTCTCAGCAGGCACTGATGTAATGAAATGTTTCACGAGAAAATGAAATGCAACAAAATATTTACTGAATTTTTGAAGCGTTGGGGTTTGTTACAATGTCTTTTTGATTAGATTAGTGTGGTTTCAATTAGCCTAGAGGTGAATATGCTGAAAGAATTAGGTCTGATAGAAACTCTCCTTTGTCTGGTATTTAGGATTACTAAACCGCTTCGTAAAATGCTCTTAAATATCTTAAGCCTAGACTTGAAACTGAATGGAAACAGAATGTTAATGTCTTCATTACTGAAGAATATGGAGCAATATAAAAGGAGAATGAGTTATTTTCCAGCGGTAGAGAGTGCCTCTTTTCAAGTGCATTTTTATAAACTTTGCTCAAGTATTTGTTTTAGATTTGATATGTACTGTACATGATGGATGACATATTGTCACGATCTTTCAAGGAGGTAAGGTAACTGGGAGGACCCAAACGCAGATAACAGACGGTCATTTAACAAAAAGAGGGCTTTATTATAAAAAGCTTACAAAAACAACTAACTACAAACAGACAAAAGCAAAAACTGAAAATACAAACCAGGCTGGTACGAGGAAGTATGAGGAAGTACGAGGAAACACGGGGATCAAAGACATGGGAGTCATAGAAGACGAACCGACAAGGATCAATGAAACAAGACATGACACATATTTTAGGCGTAGCATGTCTGAGTCATCATGATTTTAAATACTTGAAGCAAACTGCTTGTTCTCTCTATTTAAATTTGCCAAGTTGCAGGAGTTATTTCAGGCCTCCAGCATTCTGCAATCGGTTGTCCAGCATTCTGCAATTCCGATCGGGTGTCCGCACTAAGTTCGGCACAGTCCGCTGCAGCTCAGAGCTCCTGAGCTCAAACGCTCCTCCAGCCTCAGCCTCCCAGTAGCTTGGATTACAGGCGCGCGCCACCGCACCCGGCCTACTGCAAGACAGAACCAGGTCATCGGCGTGCTTTTATTGTGCGACTGATTACCTGATTCCATCCAGCTGCCTGGCCTCCAGCTGAGCCACTCCCATCTCCTCCCTAGCAGCCAACCCCACCTCCACACCCCACTGCCACAATGACAATGTGAAAAAAGATTTATTTAGATTTTTGCAAATTTATTAAAAATAAAAAACTAAGAAATCACATTTACGTAAGTATTCACAGCCTTTGGTTAATACTTTGTAGATCCACCTTTGGCAGCAATTACAGCCTCAAGTCTTTTTGAATATGATGCCACAAGCTTGGCACACCTATCTTTAGGCAGTTTTGCCCATTCTTCTTTGCAGTACTTCTCAAGCTCCATCAGGTTGGATGGGAGACGTCTGTGCACAGCCATTTTCAGATCTCTCCAGAGATGTTCAATCGGATTCAAGTCTGGGCTCTGGCTGGGCCACTCCAGGACATTCACAGAGTGGTCCTGAAGCCACTCCTTTGAGATCTTGGCAGTGTGCTTCGGGTCGTTGTCCTGCTGAAAAATGAACCTTCGCCCCAGTCTGAGGTCAAGAGCGCTCTGGAGCAGGTTTTCATCCAGGATGTCTCTGTACATTGCTACATTCATCTTTCCCTCTATCCTGACTAGTCTGCCAGTTCCTGCTGCTGAAAAACATCCCCATAGCATGATGCTGCCACCACCATGCTTGACTGTAGGGATGGTATTGGCCTGGTGATGAGCGGTGCCTGGTTTCCTCCAAACATGACGCCTGGCATTCACACCAAAGAGTTCAATCTTTGTCTCATCAGACCAGAGAATTTTGTTTCTCATGGTCTGAGAGTCCTTCAGGTGCCTTTTGGCAAACTCCAGACGGGCTGCCATGTGCCTTTTACTAAGGAGTGGCTTTCGTCTGGCCACTCTACCATACAGGCCTGATTGGTGGATTGCTGCAGAGATGGTTGTCCTTCTAGAAGGTTCTCCTCTCTCCACAGAGGAACGCTGGAGCTCTGACAGAGTGACCATTGGGTTCTTGGTCACCTCCCTGACCAAGGCCCTTCTCCCCCGATCGCTCAGTTTAGACGGCCGGCCAGCTCTAGGAAGAGTCCTGGTGGTTCCAAACTTCTTCCATTTACGAATGATGGAGGCCACTGTGCTCATTGGGACCTTCAAAGCAGCAGACATTTTTCTGTATCCTTCCCCAGATTTGTGCCTCAAGACAATCCTGTCTCGGAGGTCTACAGACAATTCCTTTGACTTCATGCTTGGTGTTTGCGCTCTGACATGCAGTCAACTGTGGGACCTTATATAGACAGGTGTGTGCCTTTCCAAATCATCTCCAATCAACTGAATTTACCACAGGTGGACTCCATTTAAGCTGTAGAAACATCTCAAGGATGATCAGTGGAAACAGGATGCACCTGAGCTCAATTTTGAGCTTCATGGAAAAGGCTGTGAATACTTACGTAAATCTGTTTTCTTAGTTTTTTATTTTTAATAAATTTGCAAAACTCTCAAGAAAACTTTTTTCACATTGTCATAACGGGGTATTGTGTGTAGAATTTTGAGGTAAGAGATTCATTTAATACAATTTGGAATAAGGCTGTAACGTAAGAAAATGTGGAAAAAGTGAAGCGCTGTGAATACTTTCCGGATGCACTGTAAGTGGAGGGGAGCTGGGATGGCAGAGCTGGCTGTTGGCAGCTGGCTGTGTGGGTGTATCAGGAGCTGCCAGGGTGTTGTTGGGCTTGGTGCACAGCAAAGAGGGTGGGTCTGGGACACTGGCAGGGAGAGTCTGTGTCTCTGTACTCATTGTGTGGACTGATAAGAGTTGGTCTGTCAGGTGTTGGACTTGCCTGGTGAAGCTCCTTCCTCCATTCTTAGCGTCCTCCTTCACTTTGTCTAACTGTTCTCCTGTTTGAGTGTCTCTACACTTCCTCTGAGGTCAGATGCCAAGGCCTCGTTGTCTCTCTTGAGCTACTGGAGCTCTTCTTCAGAATCAGAATCAGAATCAGAAATCCTTTATTAGTCCCACAGCGGGGAAATTTACATGGTCACAGCAGAAAGGTAACAAGAATGCAATAAAATTAAGTGGATAATTAAACAAAGGGCAAATGCACACAGTAATAGAGAGCTAAAAAATAACAATAGTAACAATTGGTGAGTAAGTAAGGAAATATTGCACATAGCAGTGTAATTTCACAGTCTGAATTGGTGAGTGCGTGGTGGTCTACCAGGGGCCGTGGTGATTGTACAGTCTGACCGCTGCAGGAAGGAAGGACCTCTATCTCTCAGTGTGACACCACAGGTGAAGCAGCCTGTCACTGAACAAGCTGCTCAGTGCTGACAAAGGCCATCATTCTCCTGTCTCCCACCACCTCCACAGTGTCCAGAGGGCTCCCCAGGACAGAGCTGGTCTTCTTTACCAGTCTGTTAAGTCTCTTCCTGTCAGCAGCCGAGATGCCGCTGCCCCAGCAGACCACTCCATAAAAGATGGCTAATGCCACCACAGAGTCAAAAAAGGTCCTTAGGAGTTCCTCCTGCACTCCAAACAACCTCAGTCTCCTCAGCAGATAGAGTCGGCTCTGACCTTTCCTGTACAGAGCCACAGAGTTATCTGACCAGTCCAGTTTGTTGTTCAGGTGAACACCCAAGTACCTGTAAGATTTTACAGTCTCAAAGTCCGTTCCCTGGATGTTCATTGGTGTGGGGGGGAGAATGTTGTCGCCTTCTGAAGTCCACTACCAGCTCCTTGGCCTTCCCTGAGTTGAGCTGGAGGTGGTTCTTCTGGCACCAGAGGGCAAAATCCTGAGAAGTTCTCTGTACTCCTTGTCGTCCCCATCAGACATGAGGCCGACGACACAGAGTTGTCAGAGAACTTCTGCAGGTGACATTTTGCCATATTTTGGGTGAAGTCTGCAGTGTAGAGGGTGAAGAGGAACGGTGCCAGAACCGTTCCCTGGGGGGCCCCCGTGCTGCTGACAATTGTGTCTGACTGACACTCCCGGGTCCTCACGTACTGTGGACGATTGGTGATCCACCCGCGAGTGCTGTAGCTTGTCTCCCAGATGCAGGGGCTGGATGGTGTTAAAGGTACTGGAGAAATCAAAAAACATGATTATCACAGTGCACCCAGCCCTCTCCAGGTGAGAGAGAGATCTCTCCATGAGGTAGATGACAGCGTCATCCACCCCAATGCCAGGTTGGTAGGCGAACTGTAGCGGGTCCATTGATGGTCTCACAAGGGGCCGAAGATATCCAAGGACCAACCTCTCCAGGGTCTTCATCAGCTGCGATGTCAGTGCCACCGGCCTGTAGCTGTTGAAGTCCTTGGGACGAGGGGTCTTTGGCACAGGTACCACACAAGATGTTTTCCACAGCTGTGGTACCCTCCCTTGTTTCAGGCTCAGGTTGAAGAGTAGCTCCACTATCAGGATTTGAGGAGCCTAGAGCTGATGCCATCTGGACCTGCAGCCTTTCTCACCTTACCCCTCTTGAGCTCTCTCCTCACCTGGTTCGTTGTGAGGGACAAAGTGCAGGTAGCAGGTGGGGGGTGTAGCAAGAGACAGAGTGGGTGAGTAGGGTGACTGAGAGCTATGGATTGAGGTAGGAGGGTGGGTGGAGGTGGAGATGGGGGAGGTAACAGGGTTGTATCCTGGCAATACAGACAATGGGGGTTGCAGCAGGGGGGAATTGGCCGGGGGAGGGGTGCCTGACTGATCAAATCTATTAAAGTAAATGTTCAAGTCATTCACCCACTTTAGGTCCCCCTTGGGCAGGGAGTCTGGTTCCTTGAACCCAGAGATGGTTTTTAGGCCTCTCTAGACTCCGCTGACATCCTTCTGCTGCAGCTGCTCCTCCATCTTCTTCCTGTAGGTGTTCTTTCCCTCCCTGATCTTCCACCTCAGCTCCCTCTGTACAATCCTCAACTTGTTGCCTGGCCTAAAAGCCCTCTTTTTGTCCTTAAGCAGAGCCTTTATCTGAGGATGAATCCATTTTAAAGCTGCAGTTGTCTAGGGGGCCAAACAGCCTGGCCTGGGTCAGCTCTTTGAATTCAGCAAAGTCCAGCTCCAGCAGGTGTTGGAGGAGAGAAGTTCCCTTCAGGGCCAGATGTAGAGTCAGGACCTCCTCGCCAACACCGTAACTTTTGTACAATTAAATAGCTATTGGAGTCTTTGCCGATTTAAAAGTATAACAGGTTTAAAAGGAAATTCACTGGAGGTGAACTAAGTTTGATACAATAAAGTTTATTCTTTAAAAGACAGAGATAAACCCGGGGATGTTACCAGTAACACACTAACGATAACAAATGGGCTGTGCTTGCATTTTATCAACAACATGTCCTGCCCTCATGGATGGGAAGTGGGCGAAAAATGCATCCCCCTCCTCTAATTATAAAAAAAAAAAAAAGAAAGTTTGTTTCAGCATTTTTATAATGGTGTCACGTTTTAGGTGATCCCACACCTGGTCAGACTTCATTCTGACACCAATATCTTTGGGGTCCTCTCAGATTTGCTCTATGTGCAGTCTTGCTAACAAGTATTTCTGGCATTTGAGGGGCCCGCAGTTAAACATGTGTTCATGACTCCATTAAGTCTGAGACTTATCAAGTCATTTTTTTAAAACATGTGTCACAATCCCAGAGCATGTATTACAGGCCTGGTTATAGTCACATTGTCTTCTTCTAACACTAAACTGATATTGAATACATTGATTAACCATTATTATATTTTATTATATTATTTATGTATTACAAAGTACTTACTGGAAGAAATGTACTACAAAACAGGGCCATACTCTCCTTCAGCTGGTTGTTGGAGCTGGCAGGTGAAGGGGGGGTGGTTTCTACCTCAGCTTTCAACAGGGGGAATGCCTCAAAAAATGAGTCCAGGCTGCCTTCATCCTCTTGGACCGTGACCTTTCCTTTGGTGTTGTATGTGATGGTAAGCAGTGGGTCATCTTTGTCAAGATGTTCCTCTTTACAGATTTTTTTATTTAAGCATTGGCTCAGGAGGCATGTTTTAACTGACAGAGGGACGCAAGATGGAGGCCAATTCATTAATATAGATGTTAAACAGGAGCCTTGTTCACCCCACATTCTTGAGAAATGAATGTTGTTCACTTGTGTTTATTGTTTATTGTTAATGTTGTTTGTGTACATGGATTTTTTTAAGTCAAATTTTTTACCCCCTACATCACTTTGAAGTAGTTTGTAAAGTAAACCGATGTGCCAAATTAAATCAAATGCTTTTTTTAAATGAAACATTTAAATATTTAGTTTTTATTTGGATTTACATATTTGTCCACTAGGGTGTGTAGGGTGTAAATGTGGTCTGATGCGCAATGATTTTGTATGAATCCAATCCAACTTTTGCTCAGGACACAGGTCTATAAACCGGGAATTTATAATGCTACAGAAAACCTTCCCCAGGTTACTGTTCACACAAATACCTCTGTAATTATCAGGGTCAGATTTATCTCAGTGTGTTTTAGCATCTCGTTTAGGATGCAGTCAAGTCCACTTGCTTTTTTTTTTGGCTTTAGGTTAATTAAACTATAAATGAATTGAGAGAGAGAGGGTCACACCCCCATCAGCATAAACAGGAAGGAGGTTGAGCGTGTCACCACCTTCAAGTTTCTGGGTGTCCACATCACTGAGGACCTCACCTGGGTGCTTAACACCTCGACCCTGATTAAGAAGGCTCACCAGAGTCTCTTCTTCCTGAGGAGACTAAGGAAATCTGTCTACTCAGATTCTGGTAAACTTCTACCACTGCACCATCGAAAGCATCACAGTATAGTATGGCAACTGTTCAGTTGCGGATCGAAAATCACTGCGGAGGGTGGTGAAAACTGTCCAACGCATCACCGGTACTCCTTCCATTCAATCGAGGCTGTCCAGCACAAGCGGTGTATGTGGAGGGCGCGCAGCATTCTCAGGAATACCTCCCACCCCAGCCACAGCCTGTTTGCTCTCCTGCCATCTGGGAGACGCTACAGGAAACTCCGTGTCAGGACCAGCACTTTCAGGAAAACCTTTTTCCCCTCAGCTGTCACCTGGTTGAACTCTGCACCAAAGTGATAGCACACACTCACACCTGGATACCCAGTGACTTGACACTTTTCAATTATTTATTCATATTATTTATTCATATTATTTATTATAGTGTGTTCACATGTATTGATATTTATACTACTATTTATAGTGTTCTCTGTTTCATATCTGTTATATTTATATACCTGTATTATACGTGTACATTACACTGCACTTTACTGCTTCTTTTGTGCTTCTAGTTAGATGCTAACTGCATTTCGTTGTCCCAGTACTTGTAAACTGTGCAATGACAATAAAGTTGAATCTAATCTAATTTCATCTAAATCTGTTATCATGTAATCTACTGTAATAGTGCCAAGAGGTGAGCAGAAGGTGGGTCTTCCCAAAGAGTCATCTCTAAACCTATCGTTAACAATGTACAGGCCGAAGCTTATTTGACACAGCTGGAGCAGGTCTCTTTCATTCTTGTTTACCTGGTGGTCAGAATTATGGCGAAGAAGGGTAGTGTTGTTTTGGGGAAAGTTTTGTCCAAATAGTTTGAGTCTGGACAGGAGCCAGTATGTGCATTGGGGTCTCCACAGATCAGCACATTTCCCTGGGCTTAAAATCTTCAGATTTGGTTGTGGAGATGTGGGAAGATGTCCTTGTTGTAGTAGGGAGAGTCACAGAACGTATATTGTACATAAAAATAAATCTCTTTCTGTATATGTGATGTTTTTTGATATTTTGATCCAAATGTGGGACGGCTCAGATTTTATTATTGTCATATAGTTTTGATAGTTCTTATTTGTACCAAAGTATAATGCCTCCTGAATCTCTCACTCTTTTAATTGCTGAGTTTTTGATTAAGGACACAAAGATTTCTTTGTAATTTAGGGGGCAGTGGATGTTGGAATCAGATCCACACCAGGTGGAGGATAAGAAAGTCTAAATCTTGTGTGTTTTCTTTGAATTCATGGGTTTTGTTTTGGTGGAGGGTGGTAAGGTCCATGTAGATAGCTGCGATGCTCTCTCGCCGGTGGGGAGAGGAGTGGTCCTGTTACAAGGTGGCTATCTCGTATGCTGCTCATGGAGGCTCCACCCTGGGTTCATCCTAAGGCTACATCCTTACCCCACAATTTTCTTACAAAGGTGGACGTGGTCATGGATACTGTAGATGCTGAGGGTGGGGTGATGTGCCAGGTGGACATTGGGCATGAGGGCACATCCACAGGAGATCTCCACATTTATCCTGTGGATGGTGAGAGACTGGACATCTCTTCTGAGCAGGATAGTGGAGACAGTGATCTTGGAGTTTGGGAAAGTGGGAGTGGCCTTTGGCGCCACCCTCTTCACAGATTTAGCTATTTTCTCCTGCTGTGCACACAGATTGTTAGTTCCTGTGTGCACAATGATGTGGCTTGGTTTTCCCAGTTTAGACATTGTGAGCAGATCGAGGGCATTTTCTGTTCTGGTGCACTGTATCTTTTTTTTACTGTGTGACCAGGAAAGAGTTGCTCTTCATCTAAGAATTTTCCATGAGAGTCAGTCAGAATAATTACTTCAGCATCAGTTGGAGTTTTTAATGTGGTGAGGCTGGAGCAGCGGGCTGCTGGTGGAAGATTTGCTTTGTTGTATGTTGGGTAGTTGGGTAGCTTTGTTGTATGTTGGGTAGCTTTCTCTCAGTTGTTGTTCACCGCCTGCGTGCCTTGTAAGCTTTGTTAGCTTGTCCTAGCTTCTTCCTTGTGATCTTGTACGTTGTTTTCATTACAGTACATTACAGGTCATTTAGTAGACGCTCTTATCCAGAGCGACTTACAGTGAACTAGCTACAGGGACAGTCTCCTGGAGCAACTCAGGGTTAAGTGTCTTGCTCAGGGGCAAAATGGTGGCAGCCTGGTATTGAACTTGCAAACTTACAAAGTGTTCTATTTGAAAGCCAGACCACTAAACCATTAGACTACCTCCTCTTCACATTTTAAAACATTTTATGACTCATGACTCTCTCTCTCTCTCTCTGTCTCTCAATTTTCAATTCAATTCAAAGGAGCTTTATTGGCATGAACGTTTCAGGACACAGTGTTGCCAAAGCATCACAATACAAAAGTACGCAATATTAATAATAATTAATGAAAAATTAATATTAACACTACACTAACATAACATTAAGATTGTTGTAAATTATCCTGTAAATTAGTTGTATATAAATTATCCTGTAAATTGGTTAAGTGTTTCCAAAGGAAAACATAGTGGCCTTTGGTGTTTCCTATAAGTTGTGTATAATATTATGAAGCACTTTCAAATGTACTGCGCAAATAAACCGTTTTAATATTACTAGCAATACTAGTGATAAGGCTCTACAACTGCCAACAATTCTGTCCAATACTGTTATATTGTGTTGAACAGAGAACATTACAGCCTCTAGGGGCTGCTGAAGAGCATTTACACCTTTGCAGTTGTATGAAAGCTACAACACATCAAATGTAATGCTGTTTCTGTTTCAGGTTTCCAGAGCAAGCAGTAGCGGTGCTCCAGTCAGGCTGTCTGGAGAGTCTTCTTCTACACTCCCTTTACACAGACAGGGAATTCTGGGACAGCCAAGGCGGGGCCAGCGGCCTCAGGCCTCTTATCCACACTATAGATCACATAGGGAAGATTCTCCTCCAGCACATCAGAGACAAGAAACAGCTCAGAGACCTGTGACTGAGCTGAGCCAAGCCAACAAGTTAAACACATCATTCTGGTTGTTAATCAAAGAGAGAACATTCGGCAGCAAAAGAGGTTTTTAGTGAACAGAAGCCTAAAGAATTGTAATGGTTCAGCTAACGCGGGAGCAGAGCAGACACTTAATACAGCATACACAACGACAACCTCAGGGAGTATGGACAAGTCTATCACAGTCCACAGTCCAACTGAAATCACAAAAGTCATCCTGTTTGCAGTCCAACGGGAAGTCGAACCGGATTTTTAAATGTATTATTAATATTTGTATGACTAAAAGTAAAAAAAAACGCTCCTTTACGTTGGGTTGGTCAGTTTGCATGTTTGACTGACAGCGAAGACACAATGTAAGCGTTAGCTGTTAGCTCACAGTGTTGTGTTGGAAGTTAGAAGATGCTAAATATGGGCCATAGTGGATGTTGGTTTGTTAACATTGGTTAGCTCTCGTTGTGTCAGGCTACTGTCACCTTGACCCTGATGATGATGATGATTACCATTTTATGCAAATATGTTTAGAATGAAATTAATTATTTAAATATTTGCAAAGGATTCTAAGTTGACAGAGTTCTGACTAGTTGTATGCACAGACAGTGTATGGGGTGAGTTTTTTTTTTTTTCAAAAGAGCACAACACTTTAAGAACAATGTTCTAAGTTATAAGGTGCACCTTATAACAGCGTCTAAGGTGTAACTAATGGCTTTATTAATGGTTAATGGTATAGTAATTCACTAATATTTTTATAGATTGTTTTAAGCCATTAATAGTGGGTTGTGAAAAGTATCTCTGGTTGGTGACATTAACAGTCAAGTCATTAGTAGATGTTCATGAATTTCTCACTCAACACCTTAAAAAGTATGAACACATTAAAGGCATACTATGCAGCAATTGTCATGTAAACACCCCATGTGTCACTCTGACACCATAAAGGTTTGAGAGCTAGAGACAGACGGATAAAGGTACGAGCTAGAGAGACATGAGTGAGCTAGAGAGAGACATGAGTGAGCTAGAGAGAGACAGAGGACAGACAGAGAGACAGACAGGAGCGAGCTAGAGAGAGACAGATGAGTGAGCTAGAGAGAGAGACAGAGGAGAGACAGGAGCGAGCTAGAGAGAGAGAGAGACAAACGATTGAATGATGGAGCAGCGCAAGTGAATCAGAGAAAATAAAATGTTATTTTCTGATTTTTATGTTTTTAGTGTTACATTCTAAAGCACAAATAAATACACTAACACTTCCGCACAACCCTGCAGGCCTGACACATTGAGGAATTTTGGACGAATGCAGCCGAAGTGCTCGCTTAATCCAGTCCACTGCGGCCTCTCTGCTCTGCATGTGTGGCATGTGTGACAGGTCAAACAGACTTGCAGCTACATGACACAGAGAGCAGAGGAGAGAGACGGAGACAGCAATGTAACCTGGTCACCAAGACACAAGCACACACTTCTAGTGTGTCGTAAGTGATGATTGAGATGGATTGCTTTTGTACTGAGTCTATACATTACTTTTTTTTTTTTTTTATTAATATTATCTGCATAGTTTAACACAGTGAATGAAAAGTGCATACAAACAAGTGCATACAAAAGGGTGCACTTAATCGTGGGTATAACATACACAATAAAAAAAAAAGAAAGATGGTTGCCAGTAGGTTTACAGCTTTTGTTAGTGCCATGATTTTGAACAATAACTCACATTATCTTTCCTGCTTAAAACTCATACTTATCTAATTTACCCGTGTTTGGAACATGGTTGAAGTATAAAAAATTAAGGCACCACGATAACCACAATAGTAGTAGAATGGACATTCCTATTCAAATAAATGTAGAAGGATGTAGAACGGTGGGCATTTTTATGTATACCGTTGCCATTGTAAAGATTGCAATGGGCTAACTTCCATATAACCAACTTGCGGCAAGTCGCAGCCTCACTAAGGTGAGATTTGTCAGTAACAACTAAAACGAGGAATGGAGTATTAACGTTATGAAGCATAGAGAGCCAGAGTAAATGAGTAAAATTGAACAACTTGTTGCCAAACTCTTTTGAAGAGGAGGAAAAAAACACACTGGCTTGAAATTAAATTAAACAGAACTATGCAGGCCTATTTGAGTCCTCCCCATATTTGTTGAATCAAATATAAATATATATAATATAATAAATACAGAAAAGAATAAAAATATATAATATAAAAATGAAATGAATAAAAAAAGTAGCCCACTTTGAAATAAATAAAACGTTATAGCTGCAGTCTAATAGCTTTAAAAGAGTAAACATAAAAGATAGGCCAGTTTGTATTTAATTATGTCCGTTTCAGTGTGTTTTCATCCACATGGTGGTGGTGTTGTGTATTTCTTTGGCTTTTAAACAATTCACAACAGCCTCACAAATGTCCTCCCCCCGTGTTTGGCCTTTCAGCAGGATCAACGCAATGATTTCTTCCTGCAGCCCATCACAGTTCACATACCTGCAGAGCAGCTGTCTGTTCAGGATCGTTCACATCACTGACACAGCAGACTGAGTGTGCAGGAGCTGCAGTGATGTCCTCAATGTGTGTCTGCTCATGTTTGTTGCCATTTTAATGGCCCTGTCCATGACGGTCTTTGCAGAGAGACATATCTCTAATTTTCTGAACAACTTAATGTTTGTTTTTGAAGTCCAAAAATAAATGCTGTGATATTTTTAAGAATGATTCTTTCATGTATTCTCCATGTGTGAACGGCTTTCCACGCCTCACTATCTCCTGAGCGACCACAAAACTAGCAGCGGACGTCATTTCTTGAAAGTATGCTTGCTCTCCTCCACTTCCAGGAGCAGTTCAGAAATCGCTCTTTTTCGCGCATCTCCAGCTTGGTACTTTTCAGCAAATGCTGTGTTTGTTTTTTGTTGTATACTAATTTCACGCCACATGTCAAGCACACAGGTAAGCCAGCATTGTTGGCAGTAAAAGTAAATGTATCTATCCACGAAGAATTAAACTCTCTATTCACCTCCGAGACTTTTCGTTTTTTGGTTGTATCCATGGTTAGCATACCGAGCTAGGTGGGTGTCGAAAACGCAAGAGTAGCCACCTGCAGGGACAGGCACGTAGTGGCAGGAGAATATGACGCATATTTTAGTGGACGAAATATAAAAAAATCTAATAAAAATGTACTTCAGTGTGACAATATCACCTCGAACTCCGAAATGAGGTGTTCCTTTTGAAAAATTGTCCACTGTGCAACAAAAAATACATAAAAATAAATGTTATTTATTTACATGTTTTCTTTTTTCAATGCTCCC
>CALSCE010010638.1:3916357-3930139 GCA_943593645.1 Bovichtus variegatus | reverse complement strand
ACACACACACACACACACACACACACACACACACACACACACACACGAGGATGAGTGGGTGAAGGAGTAGGCTGTGCAGAAAGCAGCAGAGGTGGAGGCGTTATCTGGTGTGATCCTCAGTGAAGTCTCAGTGAGAGCAAGGAAGTCAAGGGATTGCTAGGAGGTTTTACGGCAGTGTTGTGAACATGTGCGAGGCCTGTAATGTCTATGAGAAGACACACATCAGGAATGGGAAATATAGACATTTGAATAAGGAAAGGGAAGATGTTGTCAATGTTGGCTTTGCTTCCCAGTTATCCTCCCAAGACTCCTGAAAAAGGCTCCTTTGTCTTCCTGATGGAAGGTGTTGGGGTCAGACTGGATGGGACTAATGCATTTTAAGGAAAACCCTAGAAAGTCAGAGCTAGGGGGCTAAGGGAGTGGATTGGTGGCAGTAGCCCCGCACTGTGGCGACTCACTCGGCTCCTGGTTCCTCATCATTTATTGCAACTCACCATCCCCGTCTTTGGATTTAATCTTCCCTCCTTCTCTACATTTCTTCCCCTTGCAAATAAGTGCCCTGACATGCATATGTAAAAAGGAGGAATAAAAATAAAATAAAAGAAGAACATTGACTGTGTTATCTTCCTCCCTCCACATGCTTTTCTTTCACCTTTGTCCACTGGATTGCTGATCTCCTCTGGCCGTGATGATGTGTCCTTATTGGTTGTCATCTTTATTCCTTTATTTCAAATGTGGCCTGTCAGATTGGATCTAGTATCTTGGAGCTCAGTGTGGCACAAGAGATAATTAATGGCCCAGCAGCCATAATCTGGCTGTACAATGACAAGTTTCATACCATTCTCTCACTTTGCTTCCCTTTCTCAAACACGTTTTGACACACACACGCACGCACGCACGCACACACAGTTGTGTTACATAAATGCAGTTCAATGCCATCCATTCTAGTGGTAACAAAATGGGCTGTCTGCCTACTTGCCTATTCCAAACAGACTGATTACTCGCCTGATTGATGGCCTGCTACTTAATAATATCCGTCCTTCTATATATCATTAGCTAACAGGGACCCAGTATGCCCTGTGAATTACAGCAGATAAGAGCAAGGCTGTGCACAATATTGTACTGTCTGTTCTCCCAAGGGACAAAAGAAAAGCAGAGGCTGATGTGGACAATCTGCAGACTGTGTGTGTTTGTGAAGGACAGACAAAGAGGAACACAGCGAGAAGGACACCCTCTACACACACCATTTCAGAAAAGGACAGAAATAGAATACCAAGGCTGGATAATTTGAAGATATCTGCATGTGCTCAAGCACTAAGTTGCTGCTCCTGTATATTTAGGAAACTTGGTTAACCTGAGAATTCGGAAGGATTTTTATTAGCAATGTGCGTAATAGGTCAACTAGCAGTTTAAGCATTGCTATATATTCGCTAGTCAGCAACACAATAGTTGGTTAAACGTATTCTCATCTTATTAATGTACACATTTATGATTCATATTGACATATGCCGTCTCAGCTGTTGCTGTGGCTCTCCACTCTGAACTTATCAGCCACTCCCGCCTTCCACCATCTCTTCTTTCCGAAATATGGATAGTGGCTGGAATAGCCAGAAGTAAACTAAAACTAGCTTGCTACCTAGCTAGCTAGCTAGCCAGCAAGCACATATGCTAAAGGACTAAAGCATGCAACGTAGCATACTATGAGTCAAGGAAGCGAGCTTACAGCAGCTAGCTCAAAGAATTAAACTTGCACGATAAGATACTGTAAGTTTTGTTGAGTTGTCTCTTAGTGAAGGCTGCAAATTGAGTAACTTTAAATTCTGCTGTGACGCGCTGCTGTTGACAATGATTGAGTAATAAAGTTTCTGCCGTCTTGCTGCCAACTACAGAGCCTTTCGTCATGAAGTATAAGCGCAATGTAACCCTCAGTCGCCGTTGGCGTATCAAATAATGTTATTACTCCACACCCTGGGTTCGCGAGGGAGCGGACAGTGGGAATTATATGGCTCTTATAAACATTATTTTTTCAGACAATGTTTAACCTTATAGATTTAATTGTGCTCAACTAGTCGACTGGTCTAAGTTTAAACTTCCGTTTTCACCAATTAATCGTTAGGAAGATCCCTAATTTTCACCTTGTTAATATTTGTGTAGGACACAGTGTTAGAAGGGGGCTGAGCATATTCTACCCTTATTCCAAAATGGATGTGGACACAGTTCTGTTCATAACAATAAGTGTCTGCAAACATTGATGTCTGCGTGTATGGTCCCATGTCCGCACAGAGCCACGTGCACATGGACATATGTCCCAGAGACCCGTAAGACGATGGTTTGATATTAGTGTGATGACACATGCTCCACTGTAGCAGCTTGAGCTAACGTTAGCCTATACTGACAAGATGAGCTGTTTCACAGCTCTGAATCTTAGTGCTTTTAAGGTTGCAAGCTTAAAACAATGTTATTATGCATTTAAAAGTTTGCTCACCAGCTGTTTGTCGTTTACACGAGACAACTGCCGAGCTACCCTGAGGCCTACATCTTTCTTGTACAGAAACACTTGCTACTCTGTTGGTCTTTAATGAATGTCAAAAAGACACTAATGCCTAATGTGTTTTTGATGAAATCTACGTCACATGGATCCGAAAGGCCAGCGTATGTTGAAAGTATAATTTGATAAGTAAAATTTAGGCTGAAGCCTATCTATAGATATCTATATAGATATACAGCGGGTAAAATAAGTATTGAACACATCACCATTTTTCTCAGTAAATACATTTCTAAAAAAAAAAAAAAGGTGCTATTGAGATGAAATTTCCCCCAGATGTCGGTAACAACCCATGCAATCCACACATGCAAAACAAATAAGTTCAGAAATGAAGTTATGTGTAAAAAATTTTTAATGAGACAGGGAAAAAGTATTGAACACGCTTCCTGAAATGTATTTAATACTTCGTACAAAAGTCTTTGTTGGTAATGACGCTTCAAGATGCTCCTGTATGGAGGAACTAGTTGCATGCATTGCTCAGGTGTGATTTTGGCCCATTCTTCCACACACAGTCTTCAAATCTTGAAGGTTCTGTGGGCCTCGTCTATGAACTCTGATCTTTAGTTCTTTCCATAGATTTTCTATTGGATTCAAGTCAGCTGATACTGCACGGCCATTCTAGAAGCTCTATTTTCTGTCTCTGAAACCAGCTGAGCATTTCCTTGGCTGTGTGTTTGGGATCAATGTCTTGCTGAAATGTCCACCCTCGTTTCATCTTTTTAGTCAAGAATGTCTCGGTACATTTCTCCATTCATCCTTCCTTCAGTTATATGAAGTTTGCCAGATGTTCCCACCTCCACACTTCACTGTTGGTCTGGTGTGTTTGGGGTGTGTGCAGTGCCATTTGACCTCCAAATATGGTGTGTATTATGGCATCCAAAGAGTTCAATGTTGGTCTCATCTGACTAGACTATATTCTCACAGTATTTCACAGGCTTGTCTAAATGTTGTTCAGCAAACTTTAAACAAGCTTCAACATGCTTTTTCTTCAGCAGTGGAGTCTTGCGTGGTGAGCGTGCATACAGGCCATGGAGTGCATTACTTATTGTTTTCTTTGAAATACTTGTACCTGCTGATTCCAGGCCTTTCTGAAGCTCTCCACACGTGCTCCTTGGCTCTTAGACTCTTCTCATCATTTTTTTCACTCCTCTGTCAGAAATCTTGCGAGGAGCACCTGCTCGTGGCTGGTTTATGGTGAAATTATGTTCTTTCCACTTCCGGATTATGGCCCCAACAGTGCTCAATGGAACATTCAGAAGTTTAGAAATCCTTCTGTCACCAATGCCTCAGGATGTTTTGCAACAATAAGGTTGTGAAGGTCTTGAAAGCTCTTTGCTTTTACCCATCATGAGATGTTTCTTGTGTGACATCTTGGTGATGAGACCTTGTAAGAGGCATCAGTTGGGACTGAACCAGCTGATATTAATTTGCACCGAGAGGGTCAGGATTGCTTTCTAATGACTGATAGATTTCAGCTGGTGTCTGGGCGTTCCGTGCCTTTTTGCACCTCCCTTTCTTCATGTGTTCAATACTTTTTCTCTGTGTAATTCCATTTTATTACACATAACACATAATTTATGGACATCTATGGTTTAATTTATTTGCATGTGTGGATTGCATGGGTTGTTACCGACATATGGTGAAAATTTCATGTCAATAGCACCTTTAGAAATATATTTGAGAAAAATGGTGACGTGACTTATTTTACCCGCTGTATGCATGTATACATGCATGTATGTATGCATATATCTATGCATGCATGTATGAGAGATATAAATATAAAATGATAAAATAATGTATTCATATCTATTAAAAATATATATGTGGACACTGAATACAGGTTCTTCTGAGTTGCGCTGTTGACCAGCACTCATTCATTCACTTAATCATTCATACAAATTGGAGTATATCCTCAAATGCCATTTAGAGGTTATGATAATAACAGCACTTAAGAAGTCTAAGGACATATACATGTATTACATAATTCATGTGGAAACATATGCTGAACTATAACTGTGTGTTCGCTGGAAGCTTCACACCTGCATAGGCAGAGCCTCGTGACAGCCAGGCTAACAGCACACACATACAAAGGTGACAATGCTCCTTACCTCCGGCTCTGCAGCAGAGACACAGACATGTAGTGAAAAGAGAGGCAGCGTGGTGGCGGACCCTGACACTATCCGTGGCGACAACAGCGAGTCTCGTCAGTCGATGCTCCGTGCTGTTGTTTACAGGCTACTGAAGCTACAGAAGCTAGCCTAGCTATCAGGGAGAGAGGCAGCAGCTGCCTGGAAACCGCCGAGGAAAACCCGCGCTCAGATCTCGCGATGACACTCGACCTCTCTAATTGTCATATGTGCCACTGATAATTATTGAATGTTGAGCATATTTATCATGATATTTATCTGAGAAAGTCGAAAAAGAAGTATTGACATCCTTTATTTAAGTAAACGTAACAATACCACAATTCCATTGTATGCAAGTAAACACATATTACTATTAAAACCCAAGGAAGGTCAGACAGAGCATGTTTGCAGCATGCAAAATAAGAAAATATCCATGATGTATATCAGAGTTATGCTCATAATTATACCATGACGTAGTAAGCAATATGATTTGGTTTAAGTGAAGAATAGGGACTCATTGTGAGTCTTTTTGTCAAAGTTCTCAGTGGGCTCAGTAAAAGGAAAACATACAAAATAAATGTCTTAGTCCCAGAAAGGAATGGGCCGCGCTGCGATGTAATAAGATCATGTAATTTAGCAAAATAGGTTCTGCATATTTCAGATTTCTCCATTGAACAAACTCCTGAATTACCGAAGAAGCAAACTGAATTTTTTTGTTTCTGAACAGTGTAGAAATAAAGTGTGGTGACAAATCAAATACAAGGCAACGCCATCATCTTCAGTTTTAAAAAAGAAGAACAAGCAGCATTGTTTTTTATTTGCTGTGAGTATGACATCATAACCATTTCACTAGATCTTCTTGAAATATCCGTTTGCGTAAATATTTAAGGCCTGGCCTGTAGACTGAAAGCTCAGGTCAGCTTGTCTTTCAGACCCAAAATACCTACAAATAAATGACAAGGATAAAAAGGATGGCGCGTGTTAATAAGGTATAGCTAACATCTTTAGTGCTCTTTGTTATAGACTCTGACTAGTGTCTGGTCTACTGTATCCACCAAGGATCAAGGTCAGAAATAAAATGACACCCCTTTAATCACATGTTTTAGTTCATGTTCACTACTGTAAATACAGTACAAAACCTTTATCATGCAAAAAGTGAATGAGCACTGTTATGAGGGAAAAAACAGTGAAGTATATTGTGATGGAACATGTCCTCTAACTCTCACTAGATGTCACTACACGCCGTTTTTTGGGAAGACCAAGCAACACTGACCGCCAATGATCCACCGCACACGAACGTAGGCTGTGTAAAGCTTGTAGTAAGAAACACAAATACTAAAGGATGATCCCCATATCAAGTGCTGTCGCCTGGTATTCTATAATAAGCTATTTCGGCGCTATTTGGACGTCTTGCTCATCTCAAAATACACCAATGTAAAACTCTCCCTTTCATTAAGGCCAAACTGCCATCACTTTATCAATTAGATTAAAGAGATTAGATTATAGATTAAATCTACCGTATACCATGTATTGTTGTGTAAATATAGAATAATGGTTCAGCAACCTTTTTTGTTTGACGTCAGAGTTGAATGCAGTTGGAGATGCTCTCGTGCTGCCTTTCAGTGCTCCTCGTAAGGACCTAACTCTGAATATCCACAACTTGTCCCGTAAGAAACCGCGTTTTAGTCGAACAATAATTACAAGAACAACAAATAAATGTTCTCGCTGTGTTAGTTCTGAAAAAGTCCACCTTATGATAGATTATAATGGTACAAGTGTGACTTTGTATATCATGGTTGCATTAATATATTAGACATTTATGATGCCCATCTCTTCAACAGTCGAAATAATTTGTATGATGCACTTTGGTAATCCTGGCCACGGTGTGATGGTAGTAAAAATGTCGACACTGTGTTCAGGCCATGAAGGCAGCACCACAGCCCCAGTCGGCTGGGAGGATACAACGATCTGATCAGGCTGTTGCTGCCAGCGATGCAATGCCTCGTTTTACACGTGAACCCTGGTCATAGGCACTTTCTTAGTGCCGCAGTCACCTCCTGGTCATCTCTCATCATTTGCGACAAGCTTAATTAGAGAGCACCCAAAAAGGATCCAGGGTACCCGGTAGAGACCGTACCCGTGGCTTTATGTTTACCGAAGCGAAGCTGGAGGTGAGCTGAGCGAGCCTGAGTAACTTTAGCTTGCTACATGCTACTTGCTACGGCTAGCTGTGTGATACCTGGGTACCTGTGTGGTTAGCCCTATGGTCCACAGCTAGCTAAATGTGTTTGTGTAGGCATTATTGTGGGTTTGTGATTAATGCAGGCGGCCTTCTAACATTAAACAGCGAAAGATGTTACCGTTAAAGTCAGTCACACGGTGAGCTAACGTTGATCAATCAATGAACAACAAGCTAGCCCCTGGAAACGTCAGGCTAACGAGTGCTACCGCCGGTCCGGGCCCGTTATGCAGCTGACTAACGTTAGTCTGTCCAACTGCTAGTAGGAAACAGCTGCCTGTACATGCGACAACAGGAAGCCTATTGTTGTAGTTTAGGAAAGTTGAACTGGTTCATTACAGCAGCACGAGGCAGCAGGCAGTATAAATGAGCTAACGTTAATGCGGCAACCATCCTGCGAAAACCTATTACAGATGCACTTATCACAACAATATATCATCCAAGCATTATTCTCTTCAGTGTGGGGGGGGGGGGGGGGGGCTACATTCATATTTTCATTCTAATAATTCATTGAGTTGAACATGAGAAATGTTATTTGGACTCAGTTATGTCTTATTCAGTTTAATGGTCAACTTTGCCTATATAATGTAATCACTGTTTATTGAAACTGTAGTTATTTCCTCTCCTTTAGGAAGCTGGAGCCATGGGTTTCTCCCTCCGCCTTCGATGAACTGAACTGAACTGAGCTGGACCCACAAGACTCAGCCGACCTGACCCTGCCTACAGGGGGGGCTCCCCTCTCCCCATCGCCCTCTCCAACTATGGCAGGCTTCAAGCGGGGCTATGATGGCAAGATTGCTGGCCTGTATGACCTGGACAAGACACTGGGCCGTGGCCACTTTGCTGTGGTCAAGCTGGCACGCCACGTCTTCACTGGGGAGAAAGTGGCGGTGAAGGTGATTGACAAAACTAAGCTAGACACCGTGGCTACAGGACACCTTTTCCAGGAGGTCCGCTGCATGAAGCTGGTCCAGCACCCCAACATTGTGCGCCTGTATGAAGTGATAGATACTCAGACTAAGCTTTACCTCATCTTGGAGCTAGGCGATGGTGGGGATATGTTCGACTACATCATGAAACATGAGGAGGGTCTGAATGAAGAGCTCGCTAAGAAATATTTTGCCCAGATTGTCCACGCTATCTCCTACTGCCATCGGTTGCATGTGGTGCACAGGGACCTCAAACCAGAGAATGTGGTGTTCTTTGAGAAACAAGGGCTGGTCAAGCTCACTGACTTTGGATTCAGTAACAAGTTTCAGCCGGGGAAAAAGCTGACGACCAGTTGTGGATCTCTGGCATACTCTGCACCGGAAATACTGCTGGGTGATGAATATGATGCTCCAGCCGTAGGTATGCAAAACATGTAGGCTGATTATTGATGCAAAAGTCATTAAATTAATCTCAGTCTTATTTAGAAAATAATAAGGAGAGATACAGTGCGGTACTACCAGACTGGTTTTAAACTAGTTTGTTTCAGCCCATTTCTTAAAGTCTGGTGCTTTCACACAGTATTTTATCTTTTGTGATCCATCGATTGTTTTAAGTTGGGTGGAGCAGACTTGTTGCCTGTGGCACTGACTTTATCTAAATCATATTAAAGCCAGCTTCAGCACAGTGGTGTAATGAGGTTGGAAATTAGTCTAGCACCTGTTTCACACATTTTTCTCACACCTTGCTGGAACACCTTGGCTGTTAGTTTGCTTCCAGAACCTGAACTCATGTTAAGTTCACCATGGTTTGTTTTGTGTTTAGATTCCCTCAATCACCAACAGCCATCCATCATATGCCACGGCCCTGTGCAACAGAATATGCAGAGTTGGACTTGTTTTAAATATCAAGCTGTGTAGCATTATGCTGCTAACAGCACTTTACACTGGTCATTTTGCGGGCTGCTGTAGGCCATGTGCTACAAGGTCAGCTCGTCTAGCACTGATGTCCATGGGTGTCCCATTGCACTGAATTAACTGGCTCATTGATTTTCTATGAGGGTTGACAGAGTGCAGACAAACAGAGTGTGTGTCCTTCCATACTGATATGAAATCTCTCACACTGGTAGCTTAAATGATGGCAAAACATGAGACAAAGTCCAGCTCTTGAATTGGATAATGTGATGTGTACAGTTAAGCTTATTTTTTCATTCTGTGGTTGTTCATGTGGTGCTAATCCTGTAGCTGTCTGATATCGGTTGCATGATTGTTTATGCAGGTAGAAAACACTTTCAAAGGCACTTAACTGGGTATTGGGTTTGGTATTTGCTTTCCTTTTTTGGTGCATTTCTCATTGAACTTTACTCACACACACACACACCCTCACACACACAATGATCTTAAGAACTTTGATATGTTAAGTTTGATCCTGACTTTGAAGGAGGCAGTGCAGTACTTCTCCAGGCTACTTGAGCAATTGTTTATAATTGAGTGACGAGAAGCTTTACCTCATCGCAGAGCCAGGTGATGGAAGGGATGTCAGGAAACATGAAGAGGATGAATGGCTGGATGATTTTATGCTTTTAGGGTTGGGTATAGTATGGATTGTAACGATTCTGATCCCGGTTCTGCTTATCGATTTTGGTTATCAGTTCTTGATTTAGATTCTATGAGGGGTTCATAACAGGTCACTTCCTTATTTCACGGAGGAAAAAAAACATTTATGAAAACCTTTACACAAATGTGTATATATTCAGAAATCACTTCATAAGGTTTATGGGACCTGTACATTTAATGCATACAGTTTAATTTGGTTGCTGTTATTAAATAATTTGATTCAATCATAATCTGTTTATTACTTTTTTCATTCACAAGTTACAATTTTGCCTGGTCTCCCCTACTGTAATACAGACAGGGTCCAACAGTCGGCCAGTGAATGCAATCAACCAGAAGCCTGATCGGGTCGCTGCTTACAAAAGTCAATTAAAAAAAATAATTATCACTTAATAAAAATCATTCGCGAGTGACATACTGACTTCGCTGTCTGTCTCACAGTCCCGGGGATGTGAGTAGAGACAGACAGGCATGCTTGTTTACTTCATAGAGGAAATGGCAGTCAATATAAATAACATACGAGTTGAAACGCTAAAGAACAAAAACATAGGACTGGGGAAGAGCGGAGCTGCTCGAGGGCAGAGAAGTAAACCTGCGGCCCATGGCGCACAATGTCCTGTGCTCACAACTCTTATTAATTTTCCCATGGTGCTGAGACAAAACATAAACAAAATGTATCTCTTTGCGAAGCCGTAATTATGAGCTTCGTCAATGTGCGACAGTAGGGCAGTGTGTTTATCAGTTGGGCTATACTTATGAATGTAGAACTATAATAACACGGAGGCTCCAAACTCATTATTGCTCCCATATTGTCAATGGCAGCAGCGGCGCACTCTTTCTGTTCTTACCTTTTTTAACAATAAAAGCCCTCGACATAAACGCTGCATCCCTGCTTAACAGGGGTACTACAATTCACTCAGCATTTTGCTGAGAGGGCACTCAACAAAACAGTTTACAGAACTGCTCGCACTTATCTCTGCAAGGATTTCACATGTTCCACTCATCAACGTGACGGGAAGGTGGAGATGTGAACATGTGAAGAGCTGATCTTCATTAAAAGTTTCTCCAGTCCTGGATGGATATTAATGTATGAACACACTATGGTACAATAATTCACTCCTGTTGTTTTTATGGCTTCTTTTCACATCCTCTGCTGCCTTGCATTGACATTGTCTAAATATTTTCAGTGTTTTTTTAAATTAATAAAAAAAGAAAATTGTTTTAAGTTCAATGTTCTCTTATCTATTATTCCATTACTTTTCCTGATGTTTTAGATTTTTGTGGTGGTATTGTTTCAATATTGGTATCGAGATCAAAGTCATAATTTTGGTATCCACTAGAGTGAGAAAAATGCTTGTATTTCTCAAATGAGGATATAGAATTGAAACGATATCTTGAACTGAGATGTGGTGAGTGCTCACACCTTGTAAAATACAATTGTAGTGTCCAATCCCTCAATACAAATTATTTTAAAAATACTTTAACAATAGTTGCCTTCATCAAGGCAAAAGTGCGCCTTCATGCAAATATTTACAATATGTCCATATTCCTCAGTTTAGTTGTGATTTATGTAATATCACATAGTGATATTGTGAAAAAAAAAAAAAAAAAAGTCCTGAGGGTCTTTATTGTGAAAGAAAAATCAATGCCTCGCTAATGTATGGTTTGGCCTGCACTTGCGTGTTTGTTGAAATAGTTCTTAATATTTAATTTTTTTGGGTAGACCCCCTGCACAGTTGTGGTCAGCATCTGAAGACTGGGAGTCATCAGTTATCTTGTACCATTCTTCCCATTATGTAGCTCTATGATATGCCTTTCCCATTCTATGAATTCTTAGTGGACCACAATCTGCACTGGTTTTCTAAGAGGCAGTTTGCCACCCTGCACTCAGTATTATTGATAGTCACTGTTTGCATGTAGCTCACTATACTTAATTGTGCTGAGCAAGGCTTTAGTGGGCCTAACAATCTGTCCTCTCTGCCAGGGAGCTGTTGTGTGTGTGATGTGCTTCAGCACTGCTGGTAATTGCAAAGGTACTTCTTTTAGCTGTGCTGTACAGCAGTTATGTTGAGAGTACTTGGAGCCATTGATGGCCTGGCCACTCTCTGGTACTGTGTTGTCTGTGCATCACTGTGCAGTTTAGTGAAGTGTTGCACTAGCTGTTGTGGGGCTTGTGATACTGTGGTCAGTGTGTGTTTGTTGCTCTGAAAATGCAAATTGCTTTTTGTAGTGGCCGTCCGTGGGGAGCGAAGACCTTTTTATGTGCTAGGTTTAGTTACCAACATAGTCACGTGTTTTTCGGGATATTTGGAGTTAAAAGTGAAGATCATCTATATAGCATTATCGATAATCACATTCCTGGACTTGGCATTTCTTTTTTGTATAAATCACAGTGCAGGCAGGATAAAGTGCAAAGGATTCAAAGGCTTTCTTGTCATATGCACAAAAGCTACAGCGTAGTCCCAGGCTCCTCCAACAATGCAACATACAGTATACTTAAGACATAAAATGAAATAGTCATATTAAGTGCAATAAAAATAGTGCAAGAATAAGTCAAATATATACATATACGATAAAACAGAATGTAACATTTTAAATACTGTTCAGTGGAATTAAATACTGTATACTGTAATAATAAGTAGATATGTGGATTAAACAGGTGTACTATCAAATCAAAATCAAGTTTATTTATAGAGCCCAATATCACAAATTATACATTTGTCTCAGTGGGCTTTACAGCCTGTACAGGATATGACCCCCTCTGTCCTTAGACCCTCGCACCGCACAAGGAAAAACTCCCTAAAAGAAACCCCACAATTAGTGGGGGAAATATGTTCTAATCCTCAGGGAGAGACTGAGGAGGATCCCTCTCCCAGGACGGACAGATGTGCAATAGGTGACGTGTGTACAGAACAAACATAGTTAAAAATACAGCATAGACAATCTATGCGACAGAAAACATGATACGATCATATATAAAAAAGATGGATCCAGGGGGATGTCAATAAAGGCTCCTGGTGTCGGGCAGGACCAGGGCAACAGGTGCAGCCACGATTTGCAATCCAAAAGTAATCTTTAATAGTGGCAACCTGCCAGATGAGAGATACAGAAACTCCGGGGATGATGCCCCGGATGGTGAGTTAGTAACATGCATTTAAGGGACATGAATGTATATCAATAGAGAGGGAGAGGAGGAGAGCGAGAAAGATAGGGAAAGGAGGAGAGGAGTGAGTACCCCGATAGCAGCATAACTAGGGGCTGGTCCAAGGCAAACCTGAGCCAGCCCTAACTATAAGCTTTATCGAACTATAAACATATGTAAGTAGTGACACTTCACAGAGCTCAGGAGTTCAACAGTGTAATGGCCGGTGGGATAAAACTGTCCGAGTCTGGTGGTCTTAGCCTGGATGCTGGGGTACCAGGTGATGGGGGTCTTTAATGATCCTGTGTGGCTTCTTCCTACACCGCTGGGTGTAGAGCTCCTCCATGGATGGCAGCTCCGTGATGTCTGAGCAGTTTTCACCTTCTGTAGAGTCTTACGGTTGAGGACAGTTAAACTGCCATACCAGGCCATGATGTAGCCAGTCAGGAGACTCTGGATGGTGCACCTGTAGAGGTTGCAGAGTATCCTGGAGTCCATGTTGAATGCAGCCTGCGGAGGAAGAAGAGCCGCTGTCTCTCTGTCTTTGTGATGGTGTTTGTGTGATGAGTCCAGGTCAGGTCCTCACTGATGTGAACCCCGAGGAACCTGAAGCTGGAGACAGGTTGTATCAACATGTTATGTTGATCATCATCTAGGCAATCTTGAGCTGATGGAGCCCTTGATTTAGAAAAGCTTTCCTGCCTACAGGTAGTTGTTGATGACCCATATGAACAGATTTCCTGTGCTGTGCCTGTGTGCTGCAGAGCTCTTTTGCAGGTCTTGGTGTCTGCACTATGTGAGCATCAGAACTGTGTCTCTCCTAATTGCAGTCCTGCTTTCTGTCGCCGACTGCCAGTAAATGGGAAGAACAGTTAATCCATGCTTTTGTTTGGACAGGGCCAGGAGAGGATGAGAGCAAGAATGCAGGGATTACAGATTACACAGTTCTGTGTTGCTTTGATTAAAACTAACTCATCTGCTTCCACCACTGGGCCTCATTATCTGCACCATTTTCCTCCACAAAATGTTTGTAAATGTTTCTACTACTATGTATATATGTATGTATATATGTATGTATATATATATATATATATATATATATGTATATATGTATGTATATATATATATATATATGTATATATGTATGTGTATATATATATATGTATATATGTATGTGTATATATATATAT
>CALSCE010010638.1:3888069-3901357 GCA_943593645.1 Bovichtus variegatus | reverse complement strand
TATATATATATATATATATATATATATGTATGTATGCATGTATGTATATATATATATATGTATATGTATGTATGTATATGTATGTATGTATATGTATATATATATGTATATGTATGTATATATATGTATATGTATATATATATATGTATGTATATATATATATATGTACCTGTGTATATATATATATGTATGTATATGTATGTATGTGTATGTATATATATATATATATATATGTATGTATATGTTTTATATTTATATTGGCATATGATATCTATCTCTCTGATTCCAATCGTATTGTGGCAGACGTGGTGATATCTACAAATATTGTTTCGTTGTCCAAGTTATCCATATGTCATATCGTGATGAAACTCATTCAGTAAACTCTACATTGACATGTCCAGGAGACGCAGCCTATTTTTTTCTGAAATGCTATATTGTAAACAACACAAATCCGTGTTGAAATCGCAGAAGTACAGCCAGTTGCAATACCTTTCTAATATCCGTATACAACAGTAGTTCTCGTTTGTTGTCAGAACCTCTTCCACTGCTAGATGTCATGGAGGTGGTGACGATTTGATGACAGCCACATTCTATTAGTTATTTTCTTCATCACAGACTAAATGAGGACTGAGAGACATGTCCCCTTTGAAGAAGAGAGTGATAAAGGAAAGGAGTGGAAGAAAGGAAATCTTCTTGGCCTTAGTCCTCACCAAAGACAGAGCTGCTGGATTAACTATCATCACAGTGTGGCTCCCCTGTAGACAAAGCACAGTGCGCAGGCAGGGAAACGGGTGATTAAGTGAAATTATTCCTTTCCATGATCCTGATAAATGAGAGTGGGTGCTGCAGTTTGCAGTCATCACAGGCCCCTGGGTAGTCCTAGCTTGCTGTTTGGCATGCTGACGGACTGATGACTGTTTTTTACACTGCCATCTTAAACCAGGCTCCTGGTAAATCCTGAATAGCTAATGAATAGCAAGCTGTAACCTAGTGCCTCTCCTTACGTGTTGCATTAGACATGAAAGATGTAACCTAGGGTGTCCACCCTGGGTGAATGCAACCTTTCCTGTGTGGGGTGTTGGGTTTATTTACCTCCAGGCCACCACTACATTATGTCATTTTATAATGGCTAGTGGTGACAGCCTTGTATGGTAGTTATTCTCTCTGTTGTCGGATTAAGCCTGCTAAACTATGACATTCTTGAAAATGATGAAATGTGTCTTTTGTTGTGATAACACAACTGTTTTGCACATGCAGGCCTTAAAAATACACATTTTAATTAGATTTAGTTATTTTTGCTTCTGTGCAGGAAACAAAATCATAGATGCTACAGGTCCATGGTAATAGAGCAAAGTGAGCCTCCTGATGAGGAGATGTGATATGGGCGAAAGCTTTTCAGAACAAGCAGGAAATTAACCTCGAGGTGACATAGGTCTGTCATCGCCGTAATACCATTTTAAAATGTAGGCGCCGTGATAATTTTAGCACTGTTGATGAGAAAATCTACAGTTTAAATCCTTCAAACGATGAATTCTACATCTGGTCCAGTTCCTTCAACACAGCCCCTTAAGGTTATTGGTAGTGTGGCTGCTGCCGTTTCAAACTGCTTGGTGGTTTATCAGAGCAAATCGCCTGAATATAGAGTAGGAGAGGAAACGATACCAAGGGAAATCCCACAGTTGCTAATTAAAGCATCATGGTGGCGCTGTAATACAGAAAGGAGGAGGAGAGGATGCTCAGGAGATCACAGATGTGTGTGTATTGGAGAAGGGGGGATTGCGAAAAGGAGGACAATAAAAGTGGAACATGGTGAGGAGATTCTTACAGACTTTGGAGAGTCTAGAGGTGGGGAATGATGGGAGGACGATAGCTAGTGAATCAGAAATAATGAAGACAAGTGGATTATGTTGACTGCCTGAGGGCGCTGATGGGCCGCTGCAATTTACACTGAATAAATTACTCTAGTGTCTAGAGGACTTTTCCTTACTCATAGCTCTTCTACTCAGACTTGGTTTAAGTCACTGCATCTCCTGACAGCTCCACGGTCTGCTAGCGGACCGCCGAGATTTTGAATCACATCTCTGCTCTACCGTGTGCAAAGCCCCACCCTCGGTGAAACACAGGAGAGAAAGAGAGAGGAGAAATTGACAGTAAATGACAGCAAACTCAGTAAAGACTCTCACACTGAGCTGAAATGAACCGAGTGCACATAAATTATGGAAATATTAAGTTGGGTTCTTTCAGTGGGGCCGTCAGGGGAAGCGGTAGATTGTAGAGAAAGATATAAGGAATCAAATATGAGCATAAGTAGGGTGGAAGGGGAGTAGAGGAAAGAGTGTTTCCTCTAAAAGCATTGTTTGTTGAGGCCGAGATGTAAATGTGCTATTTTAATTATTTTTAACTCCTTGTTGTATTTATACAAGCAGAGTGATTCATTCTGTCATTACTGCTGCAAATATGAACTTGC
The DNA here is from genome assembly GCA_943593645.1 of Bovichtus variegatus. Taxonomy (NCBI): domain Eukaryota; kingdom Metazoa; phylum Chordata; class Actinopteri; order Perciformes; family Bovichtidae; genus Bovichtus; species Bovichtus variegatus. The sequence goes on along the minus strand of CALSCE010010638.1, from coordinate 3,898,890 downwards.
TGTTGATCATTGTAGATGTGAAATATAATTATGGAGTGCCAATGCTTTGGACAGATATTGATGTGTAGAGCTGCCATGTTGTTGTTTGTCTGAGTGGACGGGGAGCATTGCTATAGCAACAGTCCTGCTGTGAGTGAGCCAGGTGTGAGGCAGTACGCCTGCGGCCCCTGGGGGTCAGATGTGGATCAGTCTACTGTTGGCTCTGTTAGACAGGGCGCAAGGGCAGACACATGAGTCATTTTATGCTGTTAGGTTAATGAGATGTCCAGGGCAGAAATGATGAACAATCATCATTTCCATATCAGGTTTTCCCTAGTTTACTGCTATTTACATATTCTGTTTTGTCATTTTAGCCATGCGAGAGAAATGTTGTAATTTTTTAAGAGGCTAAAAATACTCCATTACAAGTCACTTTGCAGAATGACCCGTCAGTGTCACGTTAACGCGTTAATTTTCATGAATTTATTATTAAAATAACGCGTTAAAAAGTACTGCATACCGTATTATTTATTGTTTATACTAATTGTTGTTGCAATGTTACTGTAAGTTGCTGCATGTTAAATAATAACACTTTCCCATGATGTTGCCACACTGTCAGGGTTCAGGCCCTCTGAGCCTCTGGCAGCAGCAGAGGGGACAAACAGACAGACAGACAGACAGGAACAGCTGTTGCGGCACAGAGAAGAAAACCTGCAGCGCACGGCCTTACCCAGAATCTTGTGCTCACAACTCTTATTAATCTTCCCATATTGCTGATACAAAACAAAATGTATCGCTTTGCGAAGCACCACCAATTCCAGAGAGAGCGCAGTGTAGTTGTTTAGGAACCAATAAGCAAAAACTAAATTCTCTTTTTCTTTTTCTTTTAATGCGTACCCAGTTTGTGGCATTTTGGAATCGGTTCTATTGACAATTCCAGATCATTTTTTGAGCTGTATTTTCATGTGTGAGCATTTTTACAGGGTGCTGCAGGCTATAGTGGAATCATTAGCACATGGAGACAAAGTCGCATATCAGGAGGATGCTTCATGAAACCAGAATCATGACAGTGTTTCATCTTTTTATGTTTTCTAAGGACCCCACTGCTGTCGCCTGAATTACTCTCTCTTTGTCCTGAACATGGATAATGCTATCCTCCTTGGTTACTGGAGTTGGGAGTGCACTAAGTTGGAAACCTTACTGTACAGACAGAGATCCTGGACTGCTGATCCTGTGTGGTGCTTATAAAATGGTTATTTCAAACCACATTGATTTTTGCAACAAAACCCTCTTCAGCTGAGAATACATTTCCTTTGACACATTTTGAACCATTGATTATTCTAAATAGAATCAGACACAAGAGCAACTTTAATTTCAAGAATCTATCAGACCTTTTATCAATCGGACACAAGAAGAAAATATGTTTTTCAAACACAAACCCTGTATTTGACGTGGGACAATGAGCATGTGTGCCCAGGTCCTGTTTTCTCTTTCTGTCGCTTGTATTTTTCAGACTTGTCGGGATGTAGGTTACGTAAATATTGTTTAAACATAAGTTACATTAAATGCACATGTTCACAGCACACAGTGAAATGTAGACTCTGCATTTAACTCATCCTAGTATTCAGAGCAGTGTGGGTGTCCAGTGCCTTGCTTAAGGGCTCAGGAGGCGAACTGGCACCTCTGCAGGTACCAGTCCACAACTCCGTCCCGACTGACCTACTGCTGCCCAGCTACTGGTGGATGGGAAGAAAATGTAATTCAAATAAATCAATTAATCAGAATATTTTCAATGATAGTAAATGAAATGTCTTTGGGTTTGATGCTGCTGCTCAGACAAGAAATACTTTTTATTATCAGATAATCAAAGGCGTCTATCTGTCTGTCTGTCTGTCTGTCTGTCTGTCTGTCTGTCTACCACTCTTCCTCTCTGCAACGATCTGCTTTTAGCGCATCCCCCTGCTGCTACTCTCTTTGTCGCTCATCCACACACTCTACGCCCACACAATAATATGTAAACACGTGGGTTGCACTTAAACCCCAAAGTATTTTTTTGTGTGTGTGTGTGTGTGTGTGTGTGTGTGTGTGTGTGTGTGTGTGTGTGTGTGTGTGTGTGTGTGTGTGTGTGAGTGAGTGAGTGAGTGAGTGAGTGAGTGAGTGAGTGAGTGAGTGAGTGAGTGAGTGAGTGAGGGGGAGAGAGGGAGAGAGGGAGAGGGTGAGAGTGAGTGCTCTTCTGGTTGACAGCTCTGTAGAGCCTGTGTTAGTGACAGCCTAACTGCTGTCCATGAATGTGACTGTGTATGCATTTTGTATGTCTTCTAATCTTACAGCTGCACATTGCATATAAAGATATTTGATAACGCTTGTCTGATGTGAAGCTCACTAATGGGAAAACTGAAGTCCGAGTTCTATCTACTGTGCGTTATCAGTTGACATCCGCTGTGTGTAAACTGTGTGGTTAAACTTTTGAGGATTGAAATTGCGTTATCTGTGAGCAGATGGTACGAGTCACTTTATTGGGTAGTTTTTAGGTTCCTAGTGCAAGTCCTATGAATTTAGCTTGGTTGGTAATATGGAGGTTTGCACTCAACAGATTAAAGCTGGTTTATGAAATACCGTTCAGCGCATCTACTTTTACCTCTTTACACTTGTTTTCTATTTTTTCCAGAGCTGCTGTCGTCTGTGTGGGAAAACACTCTTTTGAGTTTTGGGTATATCAATGCACAATATAGACCTAAAAAATCATTAGATTATTGTGCCAAACTGTATTTCCAAGTTTAAACTCTGAAGATACATAGTTTGTAAAAGATCACTATTTAGTTCATTATGGACACACACAAAGTCTACAATAATGATGTAACCGTATTCTAGCTGTATTTAGTCTGTGCTTATCTTTTGCCGTTTCCTCGATGGGGCCTGTGACTAGTGGTCAAAGGAGCGGATCCTATTAATGTTTCCCAAAAAAAGTCCCTCCTTATTTCGTTATTTAAAAGCTTTTATTATGAAGCAGTAAAAAGTATATACATTTTACGTATGTAGGTGTATGTACGTATGTAGGTGTACGTACGTACGTATATATAAATTACGTCCCCCATAAGGACTAGCACAGTGTGTGATTTCTCCATTCTGACTGAAACCAAATGTTTGCATGTGTATATTCTTTGATCCTGTATGCTGGATTGAGATTGTGTGTATGTTTGGTTCCCTCTGCCTCAGATATCTGGAGTCTCGGTGTGATCCTGTTCATGTTGGTATGTGGCCAGCCTCCCTTCCAGGAAGCCAACGACAGTGAGACTCTCACCATGATCATGGACTGTAAATACACCGTACCGGCCCACGTCTCCTGCGCCTGCAAAGAGTGAGTGATCCATACACAGCAGTCCCACAGCGCCATCTCTGACCTGCTCCATCTACTCTGTTTAGTCTCACTAGAACATTATGGAGCTTGGTGAGCTCTATTACCACTCTTCCCACTATATCCCCCTTTGTCCCACTTTACTCCTGCTGTCTGTGTCTGGCTGATCGTCAACATACTGTATATACAGTTTGGAGAACAGCAAATCAAATGAAGCTGACATGGCCTGCTGTCTGTAGCCCATGGGGGTGAGAGACAGAGCAGGCAGAAGGTGGACTGTTGCATGCAATGTTTCTGTAAGTTAATAATAATGATGTGAACGTCAATGTCGCTTCAGCCCTCGCTATAATATATCTTTATACTCAAGGATTCAAAGGCTATATTGTTATATGCACAAAAACTACTGGGTAGTTGCTGGCAAGGAAAATCTTAAAGGTTCAATGAATCTAAACTTAAAACATTTAAATAATAACATTATGAACAGAGTGTGAAGAGGTAAACAGTGTGGACGTTATGTCAAAGACGTCTATGTGTTGTGTTGCAGAGATATCTACTGAAGTTAGCATGCTAACAGCTAGCTGCTCCGTCCAGCCTGTAATACCACTTGTTCCTCTAGAGGTGATAGTGAGTCAGTGTAGCTCTAGTCTGCCTCAGTACAGAGGGAAGAAGTCCAGCTGCCTGACTCTCTCGTAAATGTTACGGTCTTGGATTATATTCAAAGTGGCAGAAACGAGAAACCCCCCGCACCACCTCTCTCCGTCCTCACAGCTGCCAGGAGGCTGTTTCTCTGAGTGTATATCTGTCAGCAGCCCCGGGAAACAGCGTAGCTTCAGTGAGCAGTTAGCTGTAGTTCAGCCACAGCACGGGGAGCTGCAGACTCCCTGCTGCTGCCGGTACACAGGTCCAGCAGCCCGCTGTAACTGCAGGGCTGCTTCTGTGACTGCAGGGCTGCTTCTGGTTCTCCTTCTGGCTGCGCTCAAGTCTCTTCGGCTCGGCCGACCCTCTCTCCTCTCCGGCGGGCTGCTCTCCTGGCTGCGCCGCCACCGGGCAGACGAGACCAATATGCGTCGTTTTCTAGTTTCTGCCACTTTGGATTTAGTCCAATAAACAAAGTAACGTAACATTCCACGGACTACAGCCCCGGTTAAACATCAGTGCTCAGTAAACACAGATGATCAGCCCCACATGAAGATTATAAGACAGCAGAGTTTTCTGACCGGAGATCAGAGGTTCAGCAGTTTGGTTGGATTTAGTGTTCTTGCCCTGCTGACTGACTGACAGGCATTACACAGGAGTAAATGCAATACACAATAGAATGAATGACTTATTGAATATAATAAATATGCCAAACTACTACAACTAAAATATAAACATTAGAGATTGTATGGACCCAGTTTGGAGGTGAAATACTGCGCCCTGTTTCTTTGGAGCAGGTGGCTCTGAATTCCTTTTAAGTCCCAGGCTCCTCCAACAATGCAACATATAGTATACCTAAGACATAAAATGAAGTAAAGTAAATAGTACAATAAAAGTAGTGCAAGAGATATAATGGTGCAAGTAGAATGCAGGAAAAAGTAGAATATACAGTTCTGGTCACCATTATTGGCACCCTTGAATTCTTTGTATAACATGTACAATATCTTCAGAAATAAATGGAAATGTACAAAGTTTGTATCATCAGAATATTTTAATAGGATGTCCAAAGTAATTCAACAAAAAAACATTATTTTTCAACTTACATGTAGTGATTTCAAAGAAGAAATAGAAAATATGACCTGGACAGTAATAAAGTTTTATTACTTTAAAAAGAATTTTAAAGTAATAAAATTCCTTAATATTTGGTTGCACACCCTTTGCCAACGTTGACTGCCTCCAATCATTTCTTGTAGCCATCTATAAGCTTCTTGCACTTGTCAACTGGTAGTTTCTCCCACTCTTCCTTTGCAATTTGTTCAAGCTCTTGAATGTTTGCAGGATTCCTTTCCCCAATGACAGATTTCAGCTCTCTCCGAAGATTTTCAATGGGATTGAGATCAGGACTCATTGCTGGCCAGTTTAAAACAGTAAATGTTTTCCTTGTCAACCATTCTTGAGTGCTTTTGGATGTGTGCTTTGGGTCTTTATCGTGCTGGAGAACCCATGATCTTTGACCCAAACCTAGTTTCCTTACACTGAGTAGCACATTTCGCTCTAAAATTCCTTGGTAATCCTCTGATTTCATAATTCCTTCAAGTAGCAGAGGCAGCAAAACAGCACCACAACATTATGGATCCTCCACCGTGCTTAACTGTAGGTAGGGTGTTCTTTTCCTTATAAGCTTCATTTTGTCGTCTATAAACAAATCGCTGGTGTGCATTGCCAAAAAGCTCTCTTTCGGTTTCGTCTGACCACAGAACATGTCACCAACCTTCGAAGACTTCTCTCATTGATTTCCCTCTTACCCCCACATCCAGGGAGGTTCTTAACAGTTCCATGCTTAGCAAACTTCTTAATAACGTTGCGCACTGTTGAAACAGAGATACCAAGGTCTTTGGAGACAGCCTTGTACCCTTTAGAGGTCGTGTGTTTGGTAATAATAGCACTTCTGATGCTCTCAGACAGCTCCCTTGTCTTCACCATTGTGAAAAAAGAACAGAGAATAACAAGTCGCTTTTTTAAGCATTAAAGTCATCATTCATTGGTTAATTCAAGTCATGTGGGTACTGACAATTTATCACAGGTGAGTTTAATTTCTAATTTATTACTGGTGAGTCAAATGTAGTAATTTTTTTCAAAATGATTTGAAGGGTGCCAATACCAGTGTCATGGCAATCTTTCAGTTTTTTATAGTTTTTTCCTCCTATTGTTTTTTAAAAATTGTTATTGTTTCATCATTTGCTGTTCTGTACCAAACATCAGTGTGTATAGACCAAAGTTGTTTCACTTGATTCACTTTTTTCAGGAGATATTCTACATTTCATGGGTGCCAATAATGGTGACCAGAACTGTAAAACATATTAAATAGAATAAAATAAAATGGTAAAAAGGTAAAATTTAGAATACTGTCCAGTGGAATTAGAGGAAGAAGAGCCGCTGTCTCTCTGTCTTCATGATGGTGTTTGTGTGATGAGTCCAGGTCAGGTCCTCACTGAGCCAGAGGAACCTGAAGCTGCTGACTCTCTCCACCGTAGTCCTGTTGATGGTGATGGGAGCGTGTTCCCCTCTCTGCCTGTAATCAACAATCAGCGCCTTAGTTTGCTGACGTTGAGATGGAGGTTGTTGTCCTGCCACCAAGATGTCAGGGCTCTGACCTCCTCTCTGTACGTCATCTTGTCTCCATTGGTTTTCTAATCCGCCAATAATAGCGGATGGCCTTGGAAAAATTTCAGTGAATGACAGAAATGATTGGGTTAACTTTGCTCGGCCATTAATAGAGGCAAACGTGTGACAATTTATACACTGAGTTTTCTATTTCTTTTACATAAGCACATTAAAACAAACATTTGAATAAGCATCCCTTGCATTTTTTGGAATGACAGCACTGTTTATAAACATATTTGGTATTTGTGTACTCCAACTTGGGGGCTGTGTAATAGAGAAGAAGGTAGAAAGATAAATAAGAAGACAATTGGAGAATGGGATTGTACAGGGGAGTGAAAATGATGTGGAAGTTCAAAGATGTCATGTTTCTCTGTTGGCCCTTCCTCTCCTCACGGTCGGATCGGTTATTGCTGACAAAGCGGTTCACTGCAAAGCACAGAAAAATGTAGTTTCACAGATACATTTTATTGTCATCAACACAATACAAAGTTACCAAATCATGACACATGCATTGCTGAAATGTATTGAGATACATTTTTCAGTAGCTTTAAAGAAGGGATGCTAATTTAGTTGTTCAATTATCCTCGCTAACTGATAATTAAGCGTTCACTAACTACATTAGTGTGTTGCATTCAGGGCTGCCGTGGTTGAAGTGCCTTACAAGCCGCTGAGCTGCAACAACAACCGATACTCATCATTTCCATCATTTATCGTCAGCTGCAGAGTTTGCGCACAACAGGAAACTGACTCCCCAGTTCACCTGTCGGGGAGAGTTATCAGCCAGGACATGTCGTCTCAACGTGTCGTGTCCACTGAAACAATGAGATGCGTCTGCCTGGCATATTGTTACTCCGTCAGGATTTATGAAGTCAGCAGTTATGTTATAGCTGTGTGTAGCAGTGCAGTGTGTGTGCAGTTTATTTGTCTGTGAATAAATGCTACAAATCCTTAAGAACCCAAGCCGAGCTCCACCTGCTGATTTAAAGTGACAGGGGTTAGCCCCGACGCTAGCAACAACTCCGGCTCACTTAAGGTGGACTGACCTTTAAGGTGGCCTCGCTATTCTCATTTGGTGACAAGCCGCTCCTCCTAGTTTTGCTTAGCTTTTTTCTTATTTTTAACTGCTAAACAGATAGCATTAGTGGGTCAAAATTATTTTTGACAGTTAACAGTTAATTATTAATATCCCTACTTCAAAGGAATGTAAAAAATACTTAAGAGTCATTAGGTATACTTTTCATAACTTTACCAGCACACACTGCATTTTTTTTTTTTACTATGGTGTTACCACTACTGATGGAAATTCTCAGGAGACAATTTGCTGTTCTACACCTGCGTGATGTCAAGGGCGCTCAATCCCAACACCATTTTTTAGTTGTGTCATAAAACAGAAGGAGCAAATATTCCGAGGCCTGGAAGTGATCATTTTAGAGGGACAGTTTAGTTTGCCACAAGTTAGGAACTGGCTCCTTCAGCTCTTGGGTTGCTCTTTAATGCTCTTGTCCTCTAGATAACACTTCCCACCAGGTCCACAGTTCTGGATCAACACAATGTTCTCTACATGTCTTTCTGTCTGTGGCCTGTCTCTCTGTCAGCAGATGTTTCTGTCTTTCTGCTCTGTTCCTTGTTGAATCACCAAAATGCAATACATACACGTCTCGGTTAATTTATTATTCACTTTGCAATCCCACACCAACCTACTTCTGAGCTTTGTTTGGTTTTGTCATCCTTGATTGATCTCTAGGGATTAGACTCTATGGGATGTTGTTTCGCACCCCTCACTGCCACGGTCACCATCGGCCCATCAACACATAGAAACAGACAGTGATACTGTAGGGCTTGTCTTTGTCACAGTGTGACGTGTGGACTGTTTTTGAGCCAATCACAACCAAATAATCCACTTATGTTCCTCATTTCCTGTTACTACTGTACAAGCTCCACAGAGTGCACACACACAAACACACACATCACTGACTCAGATGCATCTGGGATTCAGGCACTTCATTGTCTGCTGATTTCAACTGTTTGAGTAGAGAAAGTAATATCTATGTCTATTTTCATGTTAATTTTCTCTTACTGTCCTTTTCCCACACTAACACGTTCTCTGGCTCGTAGGATGGGATTCCTCCCACATGAGGAGGCAGCCCTGTGTGTTCTAGAGGTGTGAATCTTCACCGGCTTCACAATTCTATTCCATTACGATTCACCTGTCAACGATTCTCAATGCATCTCAATGTTTGCATGTTCCATTGTTTCTATATTACTGCACATGGCTACTTTTTCAAGGAGTCAGATAAATGTGAACTCCCTTTTTTTTTTAAAGTGCTTTCAAAAATCTGACAAACAGTCAATAATATAAAAGTTGCATATTTTTAATACCCGTCTCTTTGTGACTTACCTCAGTGCAGAAACATTATAGAAACAAAACATAAATCCTTCTGCAGTACATTACAACTGTGCTCTGATCTACAAAAATAAGTTTTTCACAAAGCAGCTCTGAGACTGAAAACTATCTGTTTCGACTGCACCTTCGCCAATACTAATAATAAAAATAATAATAAAAAATGGGTTTTAGATTTTCTGATTTCTGTATGTAGCACCTAAAATGCTTTGGCATATTTGAAGCTAATGTACTTCTTAGATCCTCTTGGTTATTTGCACTTATTGTAAGTCCCTTTGGATTAAAGCGTCAGCTAAATGAACTGTAATGTAAAAAAATTTAAATAGACAGGGGCCTCCTAAATGTTCATGGTGTATTACACTGTATGAATTACCCTAGCAGACTTTTCCTTACTCATAGCTCTTCTACTCTGACTTGGTTATCTCCCGACAGATGGAGATGCATCTTCCACAATTGTGTCCACACTTCTATTGTGTTCCCCCAAGGGAACAAGAAAGAGAGGGATGGGACAAGACAGCCATTTGTAGAGAAGTGTTGGATAGAGTAGCACATGTGCTGAGCGGGCATCCTTTTCCCTTTGAGCTGTATCACCAGTGAGCTATCCGTTGCTTGTAAGATGTAGTACGCTGTATTGTGTGCAGTCACTCAACAACTGAAACTTATTGGTGGGCCACAGGCCAAAAGCAAACACCTAAGATGTAAACTAGCTTCATTAATAATTAGGAAGCCTACGTATTTAAAGAGTACTTTCACATCACAGAAAATACAACGGCATAAACATTAATGTATATTGTCATTTTTATAAATTAATTCAAATTTAAAAAAACATCTGGCCACCCAGATCGAAACTTATGACGGGCCTTTGGCAGGCCTCTCGGGGATTGTTTTTACATTACATTACATTACAGGTCATTTATCAGACGCTCTTATACAGAGCAACTTACAGTGACTAACTACAGGGACAGTCCTCTGGAGCAGCTCGGGGTTAAGTGCCTTGCTCAGGGGCTCAATGGTGGCAGCCTGGTGTTTGAAAGCCAGACCACTAGACTACCACCACCTAGCACTTTACATGGTGCTAATTATTTGTTGCCCTTTATATCAGCAACCAAATGAAACATTATGCAATTAATTTACAGGTTCCATAAACCTTATGAAGTGAATATGAATATAAATGTGTGTAAAGAAAAAAAAAATGTTTAAGTACCAATAGTACTAAATCACATAGCCAAGCAAAACAGTTTTGTGAAACAAATTAAAGATTAGAAATGAAAGAAAACAAACAAACAAAAAAGGTCTTTCTTTCACTTCTTGTGTTGTTTTATATATATATATATATATATATATATATATATATATATATTTTTTTTTTTTTTTTTTTTTTTTTTATCTTAATAAAGGGCCTACTTTTTAGTACGACACGTGTCCCTTTACAAAGATAAGCATCTCTACCTTGTTGCAGCTCAGTCTATTTCTTTTCTCATCTAAGATGCGAGACGCAGAGCTGAACAGACGCTCACTGTCACTCGCAAGGTATTTATGTGCCATCTGTGCCAGTGCTGGAAAAGGGTGGTGATTGATAGCGGGGCTCTATATGTTCCATGTATGTTCTATATGTCTATATAGTCCAGTGGTCTAGTGGTCAGGCTAATAGTACACCGGAGGTTTGTGAGTTAAACTCCAGGCTGCCACCATGGAGCCCCTGAGCAAGGCAATTAACCCTGAGCTGCTCCAGAGGACTGTCCCTGTAGTTAGTCACTGTAAGTCACTCTGGATAAGAGCGTCTGCT
>CALSCE010010638.1:3773417-3810413 GCA_943593645.1 Bovichtus variegatus | reverse complement strand
CCCGACCCCGGATAAGCGGTTGAAGATGGATGGATGGATGGATGGTCTGTGTGTTGTGTTGCAGAGATATCTACTGAAGTTAGCATGCTAACAGCTAGCTGCTCCGTCCAGCCTGTAATCCTACGTGTTCCTCTAGAGGTGATAGTGAGTCAGTGTAGCTCCAGTCTGCCTCAGTACAGAGGGAAGAAGTCCAGCTGCCTGACTCTCTGGTAAATGTTACAGTCTTGGATTATATTCAAAGTGGCAGAAACGAGAAACCCCCCGCACCACCTCTCTCCGTCCTCACAGCTGCCAGGAGGCTGTTTCTCTGAGTGTATATCTGTCAGCAGCCCCGGGAAACAGCGTAGCTTCAGTGAGCAGTTAGCTGGAGTTCAGCCACAGCACGGGGAGCTGCAGACTCCCTGCTGCTGCCGGTACACAGGTCCAGCAGCCCGCTGTAACTGCAGGGCTGCTTCTGTGACTGCAGGGCTGCTTCTGGTTCTCCTTCTGGCTGCGCTCAAGTCTCTTCGGCTCGGCCGACCCTCTCTCCTCTCCGGCGGGCTGCTCTCCTGGCTGCGCCGCCACCGGGCAGACGAGACCAATATGCGTCGTTTTCTAGTTTCTGCCACTTTGGATTTAGTCCAATAAACAAAGTAACGTAACATTCCACGGACTACAGCCCCGGTTAAACATCAGTGCTCAGTAAACACAGATGATCAGCCCCACATGAAGATTATAAGACAGCAGAGTTTTCTGACCGGAGATCAGAGGTTCAGCAGTTTGGTTGGATTTAGTGTTCTTGCCCTGCTGACTGACTGACAGGCATTACACAGGAGTAAATGCAATACACAATAGAATGAATGACTTATTGAATATAATAAATATGCCAAACTACTACAACTAAAATATAAACATTAGAAATTGTATGGACCCAGTTTAGAGGTGAAATACTGCGCCCTGTTTCTTTGGAGCAGGTGGCTCAAAAATTGCACTTTGAACCTTTAAGGTGGACTATTGAACGCAATGTTTCTGTAAGTTATTAATAATAATAATTCTAACGTCAACATAATGAATGAAGCTTCGAGCTATTCGGCACAGCACTATACCTGGATAGGGATTTTATTAATGATCTTATGAAAGATGGAGACTCCAGTTGATACTAGGAGCTTTTTCTTCTCCACATAACCAGCTGTCTAATTTCCCTCAAAGTGACAGTGGAACTAAAAGCTAGTTGTTGCTGTTTCTGAGCTATAGCATGCTTCTCCTCCTCGCTGTTGTGGAGCTGTGTGTATGCAGGTGCTTATCCCCCAGGTGCAATTTGCTATGTAACGCATTGCTTATTTGAAAATATAACTTAATAACTGATTACTTTGCATTATGTTACTTGTTACAGCAAAAAAAGTAAACTGCATAACTTTGTTACCCCTACCACTGCTCACATCACCTGTGAGACAGAGATGAGCCATGGAAACAACAGAGGATATGTGTGTTAGTTGTTGGTCTTAAGCTGCTCCATCAGATTTCAACCTTTGCTTTAGTCTGCAACATCAGGTCATGTGTTTAGCTTTGCATTTCCTGAAAATAATCAACCGCCTCCTTTGTGTCAAGAAAAATGTGATACATCAATCAAAGTAGCCAAAGCAATCTGACATAGCTGTTCTCAGAGAAAATACCAGTGTGTGTGTCTCACCTGCCAGACTCCTATGTTGGCTGCCGGGTCAGAGAAGGGCCGTTTGAACACACGACACATCTTGAAGGCATCAGAGTAAAGCTCTGTGATGTTGTTCAGCACCACCAGGACAGCAGCCAGAGGGTAGACGCAGGAGAACAGACTGACATAACCAAACAGCAGGAACAGCTCCAGGTAGTCATCAAAGGTGCCCTGAGAGAGGGACGCACACACTCAGAAGGACTCTGAAGCACACAAAGGCTTTCATCTGCATAGAAATAGACCATGTACACATACCAAGTACATGCTCATGTCTGCCTCCAGACGGACCTGCTCAGCCAGAGCAAGCTCTACGTCCTCCACAGCTCTTCTTTTCTGGACGTTGCGCATCATCTTCTTGTTGCGCCTCCTCTGGAGCCAGTACGGCAGGAAGGCCTCCATGACCTGATTCAAGATCTGACTGGTGATCAACAATGTGGCCAGACTCTGCATACAGACAAGAACAGAGAGCAGGAGGGATGAGGCGAGGAAAAAAGATGTAAGGGGGTGTAAATGGAAAAGTGCTGGGATCCTCAAAGTGAAGAGACTGAGCTATTGTAGCGCCTGTCCAAAGTAAACAGGTTTAGTCCATGCAGCGGCTCGCCACAGCCGGCGAGCCTTCACAATAGGAGCAACAAGTAGTTAACAAGGAGCTAACTGTATTCTGCAGGTTAACAAATGGTTTCCTCCGTCCTGCTCACACCTCAACAAGCTAAAACAGCACAAAGACACAACGACTCGACCGGCAGTATCCTACGCCATCACAACAAAGACAACACACCTGCTTTCATTCATCTCAAAGGACTCGCCAGCTAAGCTAACAGCTGAGAGCAAAGTAGCCTTTGTATTTATGAACTGAACCTCTACTGGGCATAGTATATTATTTAGTATACATTAACTGTACACAGCTAAGTAAGCACAGAACTGTTATAAATGAATGAACATGTGTTGACTTGGTTTTTATTCACTGAGCTGTATTGTGTGATCTGTTGTATTGAGCTAACAGGTAACATTGGGTTGTTTCACCAGGTGATGTGTTAGTATTGTACACACAGAGTCACATGCACACTAACATCTTCTGAACCCGGCAACATTATCATAAACATTATGATCTTACAATAATTTGAGAATTGTACTTTTACCATAACGACACACACAGAAGGACTCAAAGCTCCCGCTTAATATGTTCATTTAATTTGTTCTACACACGCTTGTGCACACGTACGCAGAGCGCGCAGAGACACGGGAACGCACACACATTCTTTTCAGTGCACCCTCTCGCCCTTCCAGTGTTCCAACAAAAGGAAAGTTAATAAAAGTAGGAAAACAAAAAAGCCACAAAGAAAGTGAAGGCAGGAATTAAAGAGGGAAAGAGGAAGATAAATGGAAGGTAAGGAGGCAGAATGGTAGAAGAAAGAAAGAAAAGGGAAGGAGGGAAGAAAGAAAAGTGGTACGGTGTCAGAAGGGAAGTCATAAAGGAATCAAGAAAGGGAAGGAAGCAAGTAAATAAAGACAAAAAAACAAGGAAGCAAATGAAATAAAGTGTTGAAAGAAGAAAGGAGGTAAGCCTACCTGTCTGAGCAGCACCATGTCCTGCATGACGAAGGCGATGTAGAAGAGCGAGGCAAAACAGTTGAAAAAGTTGAACTATGGGGAAAGAGGGATGACAAGAGAAGCTGCACTGTGATGACTGAAGGCCGAAATGGGCAATGTTATGGAAAACATGAATTTGTCATTTATACTCACTACTAATACTTTGAGGACCAAGTGATTTTGATATGAAGACTCGAGCCTGTGGTTTTCTAAGTACACAGAGGGGAAAACACACCAATGAAGTGCAGAAATCCTCATTTCAGCCACAGCACACTTACTCATTCGTCCTACACATATGCTAATTAAGATAGCAATATATCTTCCCATCTGCATTTACTACATGTTGCCTGCCATCCAAAACGAAAGAGGAAAATATCCAAATGTTTCCATTTTTTAAGTTGTGGATGTGTTACAATAATGTTGTTTCTGTCCAATCACTGAAAAAAGGTTCCCGAGTTAGAGTATGGCCTTTCTATAAAGTAGGGGGACTTGTGAGACAGAGTAGAACTCAATTCAACATCCAAATTTAAAAATGAATGCAGCACGTTAGTACCTAGAATCAGTGGGTTCATCATTTCCTATAATGCAACTCAATAATGTGCTTCATTTCGCTGTGTGATAAACGCCTGCATGCTTTCTGTTAAGAGTTCTCTCAGCAGGACAACTTCTCCCTGTGACTTTGACACAACCGAGCTAACAAAACTACCAGAAGAGACAAGTATACGTCAACCAAGCACATTCTGAGAATCTATATTACTAGATTTCCTAAAACCTTTAACTCTCCCGTAGTATCACAGATGTCAGTGTCCCTGTGGACAAAAGTGTCAACTGAACACTCTTCTCATTATTAATTCATCTCTTGATATTTTGTTAAATTAATCACATATCTAATTAAAAAAAAGAGCATAACAAGCCCAAATATTGACTTTGCTGTGATGATGAAAGCAGCTGATTGTCACATTTGAGATGGGATCAATGATCAAAATCTATGATGATTGACTTTCTGCTGAAAAATAGATTATAGATCGTTTGAATAATAGAAATACAGCACTACTGTAATAATGTTGTTTCCATACAAGAGCCTGCTCACCCCACTCAGTGAGGAACTCAGCAGCATATCTGTAGACCAGGTTCATAAACTCTATGACTACAGCATAGATAACGCTGGGGATGAACAACAGGATTCCTGTCCAGAATGTGGGCTCCTCATCGTGGACTGACAGCGCCCAGCCCTCCATCAGAAAGTAGATCATCATGACGTAGAGGGACAGGTAGAGGCAGAGTAGGACGAAGGGCAGGGACACCAGGTAGATCCGCAGCTGCCTCTTGGTGTTAGGGTAGAGAGGCTCCTCGCGGCCCGTCACAGGGTTGAACCCCAGCACGCCGTGGAAACCAGGGCGAGGTTCTTCGAAGGCTTTCTTCCTGCTCAGCGTGCCCCAGCTGTAGGCTAGTGAGGTGCTGCAACGCTTCCATAACTGGTGGAGGAAAGGTTTGGCTCGTCTGTTACTCAGCTTTCATTACATTCTTATTCATTCAAGCTACAATGCGTTCTGCTCCTTTCATCCTTCTGGCTGCATTATCACAACTTCTAATATATTCTTCTATCATAGTCCCTTAGGTTGTAATTCAACTTCAAGTGACTTAAAAGTAGATAAAATCACTGTCCATACCTCCAGGATAACAGTGCACCAGACCAAGTTGAACACAGCAAAGACAACATATTTGTCGTAGTCCTCCCAGTCAAACAGATAGTAAGGCACTCCAATGAGAGCCATAGGCACCAGAGCAAAGGTGAAGTACTCCAGGAAGCCAAAGTAGAGGGCCTGACCCTCGCCATAGTAGTGTCTGATGTCATCTGGGGATAGAGAATGGAGAAGAGAGTAGCAGGGAGAAAGAATAATAACACGTAACATGCAAGAATATGGCAGGAAAATAATTTATAAAGTGAAGAGAATTTAAAAGAGGAATACAACATCCACATAGGTTGAGAACAACTTTGAGCAGGAAGGCAAATGTTGCATCATCATGTAGAGTAACAATAATGTGGATTGTATGTGCTTTTCATTAGGTTTTTACACAAAGACAGACAATGAGAGGTAATTGGTACATCTTCTACGTACCAAGAGGCTGAAAGGATAACTTGACCTTCTGGTACCAAGAAAAAGACAGCCTCTTAAGTTCATCCTTTTCATGGAGAGGAAACACTTGGATCAGGATCCCCTTGGACTGCAGTCTGCGAACTGAGATGTAAATAAGAAAACGTTTTTATTCTTTACATCTTTCTGCAGCCTATTCCCTTCAGTGCCAGCAGCAAACCATGCATCTGCTTTACCAATGCAAAGCATGATGAATACAAATGGTGTGTAGAGGTAGTTGACTAAATCTTTATTTGTTCAAAGTTTGAATTATTTGGAAGATGTTTCGTGGACTTTTGAGTGACATGAAAACGCCTTGCAGCCTTACTTTTGTTTGTCTGAACTCACTTTCCCAACGTACAGACAAACAGCTGTGCACAGTCTATAGCAATCGTTTCTGTTGTCTTACAGAGTGACTCAACACAAGAACATGAAAGCTCAATCATTTCATCTGTCATTTCTTGACTGCATCATTTATAGCAAAATGATTACTTTCTGCTTCAACACGATTTCTCAAATAAAGGCGCTGAATAGAGTCGGCCTATCTCCTCTGCAACTTCATTGCTTCCTTATCTGGCTTTGGGAGTATTTCACTGCATTTGCATATTTATTGTTTCCATACTGCTGCCACAGAGAGAGTGAGAGAGACAAAGAGAGAGAGTGAGGCAGCAGTGGGAGGCAAATCCTCACAGCTGAGAAGCTGGAACTTTATAGTGTTCAGCCTTTTTGCTCGATAAATGAATTAGAAGATTATTTCTGGAAGTTGTTTCTGGATGGAAATGTCTGCTTTTGTGTAATCCAGAGTTAGAACCTGACAAACAGACAAGGACAGACACTTACTGATAGACTTCCCGGGGTAGAGCTTAGCCTGGGTGTGTCCTGGGACATGAGTCTCATCTTTGGCCCGTAATGTGTCCAGCTCGTGTTTAATGATGTACTGACACTCAGCCATACTGAGGAAGGAGTCCCCATCCCCTGGAGACACAGAACACACAGCCAGTGAGCCAGTACTGCTACTGTCATAAAGTTCTGTCTCGAAAGATTATCAAAAAAGTTGCTATTTAAATTTCTGAAATAAACTAATCATCTCTGCATATACACTTTGTTGTATATACTCATACAGTATGTTTTCTATTATTATTATTATTAGAGTGTCTGTCTTGTGCTGTTGCACCTGAGGATACTTAGGATTAAGTTTGTTAACCTTTAACATGCCTATATACCACATATTATACATAGTGCTACTTCACAGTAAGGTCGCAGTCAAGCCAATCTGCAATCACTGTAATCCTCATTCATCATGGCTGTCTGTTAAAGAGCAATGTGTATTATGTGTACAGGGTAGTATTTCACCTCTACTACTGGGTCCACACAACATATATTTACAGTCATCAGTTATTTAAAAAGCCTACTACTAACGAACAGCAGGGCAAGAATACGTAAAATACAGCCAAACTGATGAAGCTCAGAGCCAGTCAAAATAACGCTGCTGTCTTATAATCTTCATGTGTGGTGTCAGCCTAGAGTTTACTGGTTTGTTTATTGGACTAAATCTGAAGTGGCAGACAGAAAGAAACAACTATTTGACTCAAACGTAGCTCAACCATGTCACATGATATGTAACAAATATTACTGGGACCACTGCAGAACATTTAATATTCACATTATAGACAATACTGCTGACTATCCCTGCAACAATGTTCAACCCTAACATACAGGGTCCAGCCCTCTACTAGGTTTCAATCTAATCCTGTTACATTGTCGCTTCATACATTGTTATTATACTAAATATGGATTATAGCTGCTTTAAATTAAACTGTATCCTCCAGCAGAAATACTCACAAGCCCCCATGCAGCCTCCTCCTGGACTTTACCTTTAAAGTCTTTGAAGTTGTGCTTGTTGGCGCAGGTGAAGCCTCTCATGGATCCATCATTGAACTCCTTGAAGAGGCCCACATCCTCAGCCCCAGAGAGCAGCCTCTGCCATGTGGCCCCCACCAGGAACATGTTGGGGTTTTCCTTTTCCCCAGCTCCAGGGCCCAGCTGCTCCACCAGCAGCTCAGCACCTGGGACAGAAGACAGGCTGAATAACACTAAATGAATGCAACGGAAACAGTAGAAACATATTAACTAAAACTTCCACACCTCCATTCTGCTGTCGGTCTCTGACCCTGCTCAGTAACCACGCAATGGCTTCCTGCTTGGTGTCTGAGGCGAGCTCCAGCACCACCAGAGGAGTGAAGCTGCAGCCGCTGCTGCCTGCTGACAGACCCGGCACCATCTCCCTCTAACCTGCACCACAAGCAGAGGACGTTATATAGAATAATTATAACATATATGATATACTATCTTATTAAAACATATGTAAAATATAATACAGGTTCAATTCTAAAAGTTAAAATTGTTGAACAACATCATTCAAATGTCAATGTTTCAACAGATTTGGGGACTTTAGAGGAGTTATCATTGCTTTTGTGCATCTTTCATTCATTTGCCAAGCACAAGGAAAGAAGTCAAGTAAATATTCTGGAAATCTCACTGACGGGAGAACACAAGGTGTGTTCACCAGTAAAATCTTTACTCTGGAGAACAGATGACAATAGATATAGGCCTGGTCCCAACGTCCACCCTCACAGACTTGGACCATGAGGGTTTAGGTCTGTCCCACTGCCAAACGATTAGGTGCATGAGAGCTCTTTTGAACCCTTTATGCACACTTTTCGTAAGCCCACATTCCTTCAGACTTTGGCTAATTCATAGTGCATTGACAGAAAGAGGAGGACACATGGTTGTTCAGCTTGGTGTATTCAATGTACACAGAAACATGGGGGGGGGGTGTATGAGAGAAGTGTGTTAGTAAAGTGGTAAAGTAGCATGGAGAGCGCAGACTGCTAAAGCACAAGTGACTCCATACTCACTACGTGAGAGCGAGTCCCCCCGGATGGATCTGTCTGTGAGGAAAGCGACTCTGCTGCAGCCTCGAGACTGATCTGTGAACAGCCACATTAGATCAGAAACAACATGGAGTCTGAAGGCTCTGGAGTTATGTTCCACGTCACAAGCAGCAGCAGGCTGCAGCTGTTACACCCGGCAGCCTACAGTCAGCTCTCTTCCTGCTTCACGGCTGACATTTTAGTACAGAACATCTTTGTTTCTCTCAATGTTATTCCGCACAAAAAAAAAGTGGGTCATTCCGCCTCGTTGACACTAATGTCTGTTTTACAAGTAGAAGCTTGCTGGAATCTTTACTGTTTCATCAAAATGGTCTCCTATTTAATATTTTAAATCAATTTTTTGATAATTGTTTTTATTATCAGATAACATAGGCCGATAGTTGGACTCCTCATCCTTGGAAAGACTAAAGTCTGAACTAGAACATGCTCAATGAATTTTACATTACATTACAGGTAATTTCGCAGACGCTCTTATCCAGAGCGACTTACAGTAACTACCTACAGGGACAGTCCCCTGGAGCAGCTCGGGGTTAAGTGTCTTGCTCAGGGGGTCAATGGTGGCGGCCTGGTGTTGAACTCACAACCTTCTGGTGATCTATTTCATCCCAACCTGCCTACTAGATGTTGATATTTATATTTATTATACACAGGTGGAACATTTGGCCTGATGGCCGTGCTTTCACAAAGGTTAAGGATGCACTAAAATCAATAAGATTCATCTTCTATGGATCACAAATATCCATAATATAATTTAGGAGAATCTGGCCAGCGGGGGCGGTGCTAGGCTCCTGACAACAGGTCATGATGGGCCCTGAAATATCACCTGCAGTACATCAGTGGCATAGCACACAAATATGGGCCCTCCACTTTTAATATGGTGCACCTGTGCAATTAACTGAATGAGCAAGTAATCACATGCATCTGTACTGGTCATGGTAATCAGTAATGGAGGGTATGAATATATTTAAGAAAGTTTGCATCATAATTTCCCCATCATACTGTAATTACTGTCTTCATTACATCCTTGGCATAAGACCAACACAACAAGCCATCGAACTCTAGCCCCTCTGGACACAGTGCTAGTCCAGTATTGCAAAATGTAAAAGATATAATACAACTCTAGAAACTTAAAAACACAATCTGTATACAACAAAGTTAGGCCCACTGTTCAAAGTGAAAGACAGGATAAGAACATTTCATCCCTCTTAAACTGATGCTGTGTCTTAATGCAGGAAGTAATGTTCAATAATGACTTTTCTGATGCTGATGAAGCTTTATTTGCATATTTGTTAACACTATAGTAAACTGATATTTCAAAAGTTATCACGTCACACTGTACATTGTACTGTCACAAAACTATATTATTGTTTAAGACAAAATAATTGTCTTTCCTACTATTTCTTAAAATTTTAAAATTGCAGATAAAAACAAACGTTGAGGCACTTCCCCTCGCTGGGACACAGGGGTCCCTCTGATCCTGCCCTGACTCCTCAGGGTCTCACCTACTGACGAGATATCTGCTCATTGAAACTGTGTGACAGATGGATGCTGGATGCACACATCCACATTGCTGCCACTATATTCTCCTGCACACCCACAGTCCACCTACACAGATGTTGCATCTTATTTCTCAGGACTGAGGGCCGTTCTGATGCCTCTCATTCTCCTGTAATCAGCTGTAATTGAAAACACCAATGTGGCTTCGCAAGGGATTTCAAATATATTGTTGAAATTCATAATATGTTTTCATTAATTCCACTTACAATATTTTTTTTTAACAGAGACTATTTTCAGTATTACACTGAATTTAGAAAAGAATTAAGATTTTGGTTCACATGATCATATATCAACTACAAACAAAAGAGGAAAGATTGTTGAAGTTTGATTGCAAGATCATTTTCCACATTTGAACTTGTCATAGCACAGGCGGACGTAATTATAATCCCGTTATTTATGACACTATTCCAGTAAAACCAGACAAAGTGCAAAGCAGCCATCATCTATGATGTGCGTTATAATGCTATGATGATTGATCACCGTGTTTTGTTAAATTGTAATATTTATGTTAACATAAATATATTATCACCCGTTTGAATCATATATGGTTTACATCTATATGAATTCTACACATTGTAACGGATACATTGTGATTACTTCTATGTTTAATGATATATTATAAGATATTTAAAAAAAACAGTGGAGTTTGTGTGACTTGAACATTACCATCGATCTGAACGAACATGGGCAGTCCTTAATGTAATAAAACACGTAGAATAAAGTTAAAGGTTTCAGGTGTGACTATGTCACAGTTTAGTGTACCACAAGCTGTCAGTGCAAACTAAACAGTCTGTGTTACCTTGAATAAGCGCAATTTATAAATATCCTTTAGCTCGCGACTTACCAGCAGCAATGTTTAGGAAATGTTTAGTGAAGCTACTTCCGCACCGCCTCACGTGACACGTCCTGTAGCTAGGTGCGCTTGTTTTGTATTACAGCTACATAAAGGAACGCTGCGATCAGAGGGGGCAAAGCGTCATGGACGCATAGAATTGAGCTGTAAAGGCACCGCTCGGTGGAGAAATCTCAAACAACAAATCAAACGTCTTCAATCATATTGACTCCACGTCAGGCTCTCAGGCCATGTGACCGTGTTGCAGTATGGGCTGTGAGTATGGCCGAGCAGGCGGTGACAGCGAACGGAGGGTGAGTGTTTCCTTTCACATAACTCACGTCCATTTGTAAAGTCTGTACGAGAATGCAAGAGATATGTAATAAGTCATATTCAAATCTGTGTAATTATAGAAAACACCTGCATGTTGTTGTCATACACCTGCAAAGTTAATGACGTTGTCAATAGTCGGTCGATACCCTGAAGTTCAGGTAAACACACACACACACTAACACATATGGTGCACAGAGAGTCGGGCACGACCCTGAAGTTCAGGACAACACGCACACTAACACAGTGCCCAGAGGCCCACAGTCCAGGACACTGGAGGACAAATGTGGACTCACGTAAATTGGTATCTTCCACAGATTATATTTTGATAAGATGGGTAGCTTGAATGTCATCCATATAACTATTATCTACAGGGGATCGAATACATGTGTCCCTCCTGACAGCCATCATGTACCACAGTACTCTAACTACTCTCTCATCAGGCTTCATTTTGTTCTGGCTTCAGGATTGTTCAGAGAATGGTGTCTGTTGTTGGTGCTCACAGTCTGCTCAGCAGTGTGTGGGCCTATGTGGACACCACAATAAGGTAAGTCTGGTGTTTGACCGCCCATCCACATACCTGTGGTGTAGAGACTGATGCAACATTGTTTCCCTCTACTCTGGATTCTTTTTATTCTTGTTGTTCCTTCGCCTAGATGTTTGAGCTTCACTGTGCAGAATGATGTGTCTGACACATTTTCACATTCATCAGCTGACCAAGAAAGTTTCTCTGTGCTCACATTAAAGCTCAGTTTAAATAACACACGTGTGAAGTGTAAACTTCACATACAATAAGAATGGACTTTTCAGTGAAGAAAGACACATCTTGTGTCCAGCAGGTAAACCTTTGAAATGAACAATATATGCATACTCACTGACTTTTTGAGGAGGTAAAAGGTGTACATGTAATTATAAATAGTTTTCAATTAGTTAATAAAAAAACTAAACATCAGACACAAATTATTATTCCAACAAATATTTTTTATATTTCTTAAAACATGAATGTAGGGGATGTGCTCACACTTAAAATAGTCTGTCACTCCTATAATATTTTTGTTTTAATTTACTGGAGCCCTCAAATAATGCACTTTCCAGCTATTGGCAACCACTATATTTTAATACATTCAGTTGCCAATTTACATGACATATGACATATGATAATTCTGCAGTCACCAAACAAGCCAATACACACTAAAACCTTAAATACGCATTTGTCATGATGAAGTATGATTACATTACATTACAGGTCATTTAGCAGACGCTCT
Organism: Bovichtus variegatus; assembly: GCA_943593645.1. Classification (NCBI taxonomy): domain Eukaryota; kingdom Metazoa; phylum Chordata; class Actinopteri; order Perciformes; family Bovichtidae; genus Bovichtus; species Bovichtus variegatus. The sequence continues at coordinate 3,798,060 of CALSCE010010638.1, read as the reverse complement.
TATCCAGAGCGACTTACAGTGAAGTAACTACAGGGACAGTCAACTCGGGGTTAAGTGCCTTGTTCAGGGGCTCAATGGTGGCAGCCTGAGTATTGAACTGACAAACTTCCAGTGTTCTATTAGAAAGCCTGACCACTAGACCACTACAGTTACATTATCAGGTGGTGGCCTTGTTGACTTCTGCTATGACTTAATTTGTTTCCTCTGAAGAGACTTTACATCTCCACACATTGTCACACAGGGGTTTCACACTTCTGCAGCCTGATGAGCTAACATATAAAAAGAACAGTCTGTTGGAAATAAAAGATTGTATTTTACTTGCTTCATGAAATAGAGATGAAAGAAAAAAGCCAAAAGATGAAGTTGATCATCAGTGTTTTTTTTCCAGTCCTGCTCTCTAATGTTCTGTCCCATAAACCCAACTGTGTCAACAAAGGCTGCCTGTGAAATGAGGGAAGTGCCCTCTGCTTCATACAGAGCAGCTGATGCAGAGCTCAAATGATCAGATCAGATGTGACGATCTTAATAAATGCTGTCTTATGCTTTTGAACTTGTTTATGTCTAAATCCTTTAAGCATAGTCCTCCACTGCAGTGACACCATGGCCCTGTTGTACTTCATAAAGCTTTTTCTGTGTGTGAAGGTGGTGCTGGATCCCCAGCTGGCTGCCGTCATGGTGTCCCACCTCTCAGATGCAGCTACAGACTGCAGAGGACATGATGCTGCGACGTAAGGATTGGCTTCTCTAACTTTCAGTTCCAAACTGTGGGAGCTGTATTAATGAAAAGAATGATGATTGTGAGATGAAACTTCATTTCTACTGTAACTATATGTTTTGTACAGTGTGAGTAGAAACTGCCACCATCAACATAAACTCACTATCTGTGATCATTTCCTCACTCCTTCATACTGGACACTTAATGAATTGTTACAAAGTTTAGAGACAAAGGTGTGTCACATCTAGAAGTTTATTTTGTACGTTTTTTATGATAAAACATTGTACATCCTAATCTGCGTGAGAGTGTTTTGAATGACTGAACGCTCAAAAAAGAATTCTCTAAAGGTTGGACTGAAAATTATTATTAATTAAATGATTCATTATTTATGACATTTGTTATGATCTGAGTAAAATGATTCTTTCATTTATTATTGCTTGGACCAGAAACATCCTTTTGTTAAGCCATTTTCAAATATAACTATTGAGGTATATATTGTTTATCTTCTAAAGGCATTCCTTTAGCCATGTTGTCCAGCCATCATGGTCTTAAATATACAGCATCTTACTCAAACAAGATGCCACTTCAAAAAACAACAATATTGGGTCTTATCAACCAACTAGGGAGAAGAAAGACAAAGGACGTCCCATGAGAGTGAAGCTGTCTAACTTCATCTTTGACCAATTTTCATTTCTCCCTTTCAGTAAAAATAAATAATCACACCAGTTCTTGACGATTCTCATCGGCTCTACATTGCTCTATTTCCTTTCTTTCCAGGCGTAGATGGCACTTTCTCCAAACAGTACGTCCCCATCTCCAACAGCAACGTGCTGTGGACCCTCACCTTCAGCAGTGACCGTGTCAAGGACAGAACCCCCCTGGTTCTGCTCCATGGCTTTGGAGGGGGCGTGGGTCTCTGGGCTCAGAACTTGGATTTTCTCTCGCAGCGTCGGGCCGTCCTGGCAGTGGACCTGCTGGGCTTCGGACAGAGCAGCAGGCCTCTGTTCTCCACTGATGCCCAGGAGGCAGAGGAGCAGTTTGTGGAGTCCATAGAGCAGTGGAGAGCTAAAGTTGGTCTGGAGTCCATGATACTGCTGGGACACAACCTGGGAGGATACCTGGCTATGTCATACTCCATTAAACACCCTGGCAGGTGGGTCCAGATGATGAGATTTCTCTTATCATACGGTTGGGTTGTGTGGCTTTTAATTTAAAAGGGATCTTTATTCTTTGGTGCTGATCTTGTTAATACGGAAATGGAAATTGAGGATTTTGTTGTGATATGTTATAACGAGGGCAATCAATCTGAAACATCCAGCAAATTAGACTTTTGGACTGACGCTGAGAGGTGGAGGATGGCAGGTTTTTGTAATATTTAATTTATTATCAGAATCTCGCATTGGCTTGAGTTAGGCTGCCTTGTTAGGTTATTCTTATCGGTGAGAGTATTTTGCACTGTTTATGGGAGCTTAACGGTTGTTATTAAATGACTTGTAAGATGGAGCAGTGGGTGATGGAGAAAAGAGATATTTAAAAAATGATCACAGAGAGGTCAATAAAATGGTTAAAAAAGGGCTGACATCCAACATTCACACGGACAAACACTCCACAACCCAAAGATATTGAGTTTGAAACATTATAAACAGAGTAAAGCAGAGAAATCCATTTGTCGGGAAAGCAGGATCCAGAGGGTGTTTTTGCTTAAAAAATGTCTTAAGGAATCAATCAATTATCAAATTGTTATAGCCTAATAAAGCATTACATTACATTAGTAATTCATTCATTTAGACATGACAAACTATGACTTAGTTTGAGAATTTGAGAATTTTGTCATGAAATGTATATGAGAGAGAACTGGGCAACATTGTCCCCCAAACGACTGAGCGACTCTATGACACACCTGAATGTGACACCTGCATACTGCTGAATATCTATTTACAATAACCTGATGGAGGTTGTGAGCAAGACCACGTGTGGGAGTCAAAAAACAAACCGAGACCACCAACACATCTGAAGATGAGACCCATTGGCACTGACTTGAATAATGACTGCCCTTAAGTGTGACTGGAGCCAAACATGGCTGCATGTGCAGGATACAGCTGTGGCAGTGTGCCCGGAGGGGATGGCAACCTGTGATAACAGCAGCGTCTCTATATCGCTCCTGAATCATATCCTCCCGCTGCGCCTCCAGCTATCCCCAAGGGACGTCTGATAAAATGTCCTCAAGCTCTTCACCCTCCTTCATCAGTAATGCTAAAAATCCCTATTCCTCTCCTCTTATTGTTATCTCTGTGTTCCACATAGCCTTTAAATTCCAACACAACATGGTTTTAATCAGGAACATATATCTGTATTGCTCATGTTGTGGCCTAAAGAGAGAGTCTGCTGGTTAGTGAGTTCTGCTCTCACCCAGATACAAATGACGGCAGAATCAAATCAAATCAAATTTATTTATATAGCCCTATATCACAAATTACACATTTGGGCTTTACAGACTGTACAGGATACAACCCCCTCTGTCCTTAGACCCTCGCACCGCACAAGGAAAAACTCCCTCAGAGAAACCCCACAATTAGAGGGGGGAATATGGAAGAAACCTCAGGGAGAGACTGAGGAAGAGTAGGATTGGTGGAGTCACAGTTTATTCTTGTACTCTGCCTTTTCAGGCTACAACTAAAACAAATAATGTCTGGCTGGCACTCTGTGGAGCACACGTCCCTCCTCCAGGACCCAACCTACTGTAAGAGAGCCGAACCAGGTTACCACCAGGCTTATATTGTGTGACCTGGTTGTGTCCAGCTGTCTGACCTCCAGCTGAGACACTCCCATCTCACCCCCCACTGCCACAACAACATAATGGGTGTAGAGATCAGTGTCCTGTGTGTAATGTGACAATGTGAAGCAGTTGGCAAAGATTATGGATTGTATCTGATGCATGGGCAGTGTGTCCATAGTGTTCACTTGCTATCACCCAGTGCATGTGAGGCTGATGTAACTGTGGCGAGAACAGATGACTTACTGCTATTCATTCATTCCTAAAGTATATTTATCAGCTGTGACATTGTTTTAAGCTTGTGAGTCTGTCTTTCTCTCTCTCCCAGACTTTCTCTGACAGTCATATTTAAGTTAAGATAAAAGAACATCTTGTAATATGACCATTGCTACAGTTTTACTGACCAGCCATGGACAGCCAATGCACTTGTATGGCAGGTTTAGAAGAAGTGTGCTCGCCAGAGACAGCGGCACGTCTTAACTGCAGAAATCAGCAATCTCCTCTCTTTCTGTAGAAACACAGTTCAGACTAGTCTCCTTTTCTGTATTTGCATCCAATTAAACAAGACTATCTGCCATTTTGGCTAACAGTGTGGTAAAACTGAGCATTGGTTGGCGGGCAGTCGAGGGAAGCTTTGTTTTGCCCTCGAGGTGGGCCGTCCCATTGGGCCGTGACGCCAAGAGCCACTGTTAATAATGAAGCTGGGCATCATTTTGACTTTCTGGAGTACCAGAAAAGACTCACTTATAGTCACTAGTCACTGGACCCGCCCAAAAATAGTCCAGTAAACCTGTATTAATTGACAATTAACAATAGATGTCTTTATATTTAGTTTGTTTCATTATTATAGGTGTTGGTAGGAAGATGTTTGTACCTAGCTGTTTCCCCCTTACTTGCTAGCTTCACATTTAGTGGACAAACATTAAAGTGCTGTCCATCTTCTCATCCACCTCTCGGTATGAGAGCAAATAAGCAAATACTCCAAATGTTAAACCATCTCATGTTCAGATATAAAACGTGTATTTACTTTGTTTGTGTCTGGCCTACAGAGTGAAGCACATTGTACTAGTGGAGCCCTGGGGTTTCCCTGAGCGCCCCAACACAGCAGAGGCAGACCGGCCCATCCCAGTGTGGATCAAAGCCCTGGGCGCCATGTTCAGCCCCTTCAACCCGCTGGCTGGTCTGAGGCTAGTTGGACCTCTAGGTGAGCCTGGAACAGTAAGGTGCTGCTTTAATCAATGAGATGAGATGAAGCCTGAGTGATCTGTAGTGGCTGCAGCACAGCAGGATCCTGGCAATAAAATCTGACTTATAAAACATATATTTAGATGAGCGGAATATGAATGCAGGGTAAGTTAAAGAGTAGCTGAGCACCTGTAGCATACAGAAAGAAAATTAATTTAAAAAAATTACAAATAAATAATAATATTGTTGTCTATACGGTTAAATCAAGGCTCTGTAAAGACAAAAGAAGGCATGGTTAAAATGGTTTGCTGATGTTATTTTAGCTAAGAGCATCAACAAGTATTTTTATATTTTTTTCTAAATATACAGGAACTAGTTTGATCACCAATTTAAACTAGTCATATGATGAGCTGATTTCTGATGTTTTAGATGTTTTTCATCCTCCCCGCTGTTAATAACCATGTCAAATGTAATGAAGTAGCCTCGTCTCTTAATGGCTCCATGCTTGGTTTTGACTCGAGTGTCTTCTGTGTGGCCTCTGCAGGGCCCACTCTGGTCCAGACTCTGAGACCTGACTTCAAGAAGAAGTTCTCCTCCATGTTCAGTGACAACACGGTGTCAGAGTACATCTACCACCTGAACGTGCAAACCCCCAGGTCTGTCTGTTTCCCTGTCCAGCCTCACTGCTGCCTGAGAGCAAGATATTCCGCACCTTTGTTGCAGTCATTTGTTAATGCTAAACTTGTGCCTTGTCATCAACATCTGTCTCCGTTGTTCTTGTTTATTGTCACAGTGGGGAAACCGCCTTCAAGACTATGACCATTCCCTACGGATGGGCTACGAGGCCGATGCTGCGTAGGATGGAGCAGCTTCGGCCTCAGATCCCCGTCACCATCATCAACGGATCCCGCTCCAGCATCGACAGCAACTCAGGCAGCACCATCAAAGACATGAGGCCGCACTCTCACGTGGAGATCATAGTAAGTTCATGGTTATAATCCTCATCATGTAAAACTGTGCATTACATTTTTTCTTTGTATTCTACTGATGCATTTTATTTGCAACTTGTGGTTATTAGTTGGGGGAAAACAATTGCAATGTATCAAATATCACTTTGTACTGAATTCCCAGTGTGCAATACCTGTCTGTGAATATCACATGTAGTGAAACCTTCAGCTCCCCTAATACACTGCAGTCAGACTGTAAACTGCTCTCATTACAACTTTCACATTTTTACATATAGCCTATTACTTTCATGCTAAAATGGAAGTTTACAGTTCAGCTGTCTGACAACATTTTTTTTCGCTCCTGTCCCTTAGATTTTAGGAATAACATGCCAAAATATTTGCATGCAGGGGTTACTCATTTCTTGCCACTGCCAGGATCAAATGCTTCTCTCAGGTTGGCAGTGTGTTGCGTACATTCAAGAGGAATTGTTCTTTCACTAAAATGTAACACCACATCATCGGATAATAAATAAACAGTATTTTTTAAATAATTATTCCTGTTAAAATGTGATATTATCCTCATAAGTAATCATTTAAAAATTCCGGCAATCATACCAGCAGTGTTGGTGCATTTACTGTTAAAATACATCATTATTAAAAGGATTTTGTATTTCCTATTTAATTGCAATGGCTCCATTTCTGAAAATGTTCAGGGCCCCAAACTGTACCAAAAGTACCACGTTTGATGCTTTTATGTAAAAGTTAACATATCGCTTCAAATTGGGCACACATTACCTTGAGTGGTATACTTTAATAATGTGATACATAGTAAAAAATGTGACAAAATAATTTCATTGCAAAGGTGCACTTCCTAGATGTTTCTCTTATGGTGTTCATCAACAAATAGAGTTGGCTCAAGTGTCATCACGTGACAGTGAGAGGAACTTTGGTAACATAACAAGACTATAATGGGATTATTAAACTAACTGCATTTTGAAGTTCTGTTCCGATTTGTGATAGCTTAATTGTTTTTCCAAATATGTTTTAAAATGTTTAAAATTTAGATAGTCGTGTGCAGTGCTCTCCGGTAACAAGCTACCGTCTGTGTGTCAATCAGACGATCCGTGGAGCCGGACATTATGTCTACGCTGACCAGCCAGAGGACTTCAACCACACAGTTATGCACGTGTGTGATAAGGTGGACTGAAGCACAGCACCTGGTTACTGATGGCTGGAGGAAAAGAGGAGCACCAGTAACAGACTTCACTTCAGCAGCTGCTGTGGAGACACAGGATTCTACTTTCTCAAAGCAGGAATAAGGAGTGTATTTTTATGTGTGTTTCTGCATATGTTTGTAAAGAAATACAATAAGACTCAGTATTTAAGCAGAATAATTTCTAATTTCATATAATGATATTATATTTAATGACATCTTAAATGATATCAAACTGAAACAGAATCGACGTCTCTGCATTCAGAAGGCTCGGGTCATGCGTTCGGTACTTCCTGTATTGTGCTTAACATGTGGTTTGTGGTTTTTCCAATTTGTTCTGAAACAGACAGGAAGCCTACGTGTACACAACTGCATCAGCACCAGGAAGCAGCTATAGATGTATCTGCTGCCAATAATAATCTGTCCTCTGTCCTCTGTGCTTGTGTTTGGATTTTATTTCTAACTAAGTTTATTTCCACTGCATTCATTATGGAGCCAGATCAGCTCTTGTCTAAGGCAGAAATGGATTGAAACTTAGAAGACGCAGTTGTTTTGCACTTTGAAGCTGATGGCCTTTTTGACTCCTGTCTACAAAAAAACATCTGAAAACCATTTTTATTGCATTAATTGAATTCTCAGTAGAAGCCTATTTTTTTATTTTTAGGTGCCGAAGAATTTCTGCTGAGCAGTGCTGTTAAGTAGTACTGTTTACACTAATAATCTTTCCCAGATAAAGATTAAGCCTGAAAATAATAATTTAGCAGCATTTGAGATAAATGCCAAATAAAGTTCATTTGTAATGCTAAACTCATCTGGAACCCTAAGTATATGATACTCAGACGCATGACACCCATAACATATATTTATATATATATTACATATATTTAGACAAATGGAGGTACCAGCCCAACATACTGCTGAGCAAGGCTATGTTTCAAACTGTATCATTTGTGGTGTTACTAATGTCAATGTGATTTTGAATTGCCTTTTTTAACTTCTAAAACAAAACCTAGACGTTCCAAATGTCTTCTAAGGCTGTGGAGCAACTTTGTGAAGTTGATTTGGCATGTACACTACACATTCACAACAGTTTAGTGGAACTGCATTATACGACTATTGTTTTTTGATTTGTCTCTCGCAAGTCACTTAATTTAATAGACGTGCAATACTGAATCACTGGAGTGCAGTAACTGCAGTGTTTCAATGTAAATTAAAAATAATCTATGTATGCAAGAAACCAGGGGAAGATCTGCTAAACCTCTTTATAGGATCAATGGAATCTCATGCCTGTCTACCTCTTCTGGTGCTAGATTATAAAGATTATATTTAGTTGAACATGGTTGATTCTCTAATTGAAATGCTCTGATGTAATCTGTGTCTATAATGTGAAAAGGAAGAAAGTCACGTTGGTGCGTAACTGAGCAGTGTTTCACAAATGCACCGTGTCGACACAGCAGTTATTATTTGTCACAGGGAAATATGTCTTTGTATTTTTACTGATTTTATTGAATTAGTTACTTAACAGTCATTGTAAACATTTTAAAAAAATTGTACAAATTATCTTTGCTCCCAAAAATGTTCACTCCTGGGACAGCTCATATTTCAAAAGGTATACACATATAAAATGTTATCTATTATGACCATGGTTCGCTTGTCTCCTGTCTCCTGTCACACATGAATAATGTACGTCTAACTTGTGTTTGCATCATATGTTTAATCTGCGATACAATACGTTGATTCTCTCCCTCTATTTTGATTTGCATTGTAATGGTGCTATCTATGCACTGTATGTAACCCCCTTTATCATTTGGGAGCTGTCTGCCCTCCGCCAGTGACAGAAATGATTCCTATGTATTTGTATTCAGCAAAAGGCCTCTGCAGTTTCCCCTCACTGCCACTAGAGAGCACTCATGTAAATGAGGAGGTGTGGAGTCTTTCCTCAAGCAGTCTGAAACTACCATGAGACATGTTTTCAAATTAAACAGAGTGTCTGAGGGTAGCGGGGAAGGACACCGGACACTGCTCTGTGACGGAGCGTCCTAATATGTGGATGTAGAGTTTTCTTCTCCCTCGGTTTCCATCCTTGGAGCCGAACTCAACAATAACACAGATATTGATTGTGAAAGTCATCCTATCGGATCTACTTTTTGATTCAAACGGGAAATATGCAAGTTTATGCAAAAGTATTTCCGAGTCACATGGAGCCAGTGGGGTCGTTTGTCCCACTGGCTTCATGTGACTCGGAAATACTTTGAGAAGGAATCTCATTCATTTTATTAAGGAACTTCTTCAGGACTTTGCATTGGTATAAGAATATTACATCATCCAAAGTATCTGTAGAGCTCTCCTAGGTAGTTTACAAGTGGCATTAATTGGATATCAAGCAATGAACTTGAAGCACAACTTGAAGGGTATACATTATAAAGCTACAGTAATGCCATCATATTTCTGACATGAGACCATTAAACACAACAGGGAGACACTACAGACCTGAGTCACTCCACAGTCACTGTAAAATCTGATGGGAGGTGCTGCTATTTAATATCAGCTAATCAGATTGATTTATTTAGTCTCACTGAAACCTGGCTGAGACATGAACAATATGTCAGTCTAAATTAATCCACTCCGCCTCGTCATATTAATACTCACGTTCCTCGAGGCTGTGGAGGAGCTGCAGCCATAATAGACTCAAGCTTATTAATCAATCCTAAACCTAAATGAAACTATAACTCTTTTGAAAGCCTTGTTCTTACGCTTTCAAACCCAACATGGAAAACAATAAAGCCAATCTTATTAGTTATAGTGTACCGCCCTCCTGCTCCATATTCTTAATTTCTGTCAGAATTCTTATCGAGTTTAGTCCTTAAAACAGATAAAGTAATTATTGTAGGTGACTTTAATATTCATGTGGACGTCAATAATAACAGCCTTAATACTGCATTTATCTCATTATTAGATTCAATTGGGTTCAGTCAGAATGTACATGAACCAACTCATTGTTTAAACCCTGGACCTTGTTCTGTCATATGGTGTTGAAATTGAATATTTATTAATCTGTCCACATAATCCTCTTTAACAGACCATTTTTTAATAACTTTTGAAGTCCTGTTACTGGACTACAAGCCATTAAGCAAAATATCCTACGCTCGATGTCTATCTGATAGTGCTGTAGCTAAATTCAAGGAAGTGATTCCATCGGCACTTGGTTCATTACCATGTCTCACTATCAATATAACAGAGGACTCCTGTGATAACTTTAGTCCCAAATTAATCATCTTGTTGATAGTGCTGCAGCCTCACTGCGAATGACACTTGACTCTGTCGCTCCTCTAAAACAGAAGATAATAAAACAGAGAAAGCTCCGTGGCTTAACCCCCAAACCTGCAAACTAAAACTAAAGTTGAGAAAACTTGAAAGAAAAGGCGATCTACCAAACTGGAAGAATCTCGTTTAGTCTGGCTAGATAATCTTAAAACATATAAGAAGTGAATCATTTAGACTGACATATTCTTCATGTCTCAGCCAGGTTGGATGGATTAGGTTCACTAGTAATTACACTAATATTACTAGATATGAGATCTGCTCCTTCCAAAGTAAGATAAATGCCGTCATTCCTCATCAGACCAGGAGTTACCCAGAAAGTCCGTCAATTGTCTACGAAGCCCACATCATTATCTGGACACCACCGTGACAGCCAGCGACGTAATGATGACATGCGGCTAAACATGTCGTCACTCGTTAGATTTGGCAGAGGACCAGAGAAAACTACGGAGTCCGACATTGTCTTCGCAAAACTACACACCATGTTAATTTTAGTGCACTCCGATTGACGCAATCGGGTGTCATTACCGCCGACGTGAATGACAATCTCACTGTATTTACATTTAGTCTTAGCCAGCAGTTTTAAATGTGCTTCTATGTCCCGCTCTGGCCCCCGGGATGCACGTGACTATAGTCGCTGGTGTCTCAAACCTCACGTACCTCATAATTGAGCTACCAATAACCAGAGTTGGCTTCTCAGCGGGTGTGTCTGAGTGGGGAGACCCTGTTAGAAACAGGAAGGTGGTGAACCGTGGACTTCTGTTTACACTTCTTTCGGACAGTCACCCAGTCTCCCGGGTCTGCAGGGCGGCTGTGGCTCAGGAGGTGGAGGAGGGTCGGTAGCTAACCACTGACTTTCCATGGTGCGGAGTGAGAGAGTTGCCAAGAGAAGAAATTTAAGGAGAGTTTTAAGTTCTTGAGAAGCACGAGTATAGGTTTAGATATATGACAGGTAGGTAACCGCAGCTAAAGTACGCTACCAGCATCACATGGGGTGTAATGTACAAATTATGAATACATAGGGTATCAAATACTCATAATATTAAGTCATTTTATTTTTGAAAAGACTAATAAATGCAGAGTGATTTGTTTTTGGAGTAAACAACCAGGCCTGTGTATTGGCACCATTTTACCTCAGTACATGAATCTGCCTTTAAATATACTGTCATTAACAGTAACTGGGACACGTCTTGTGTCCAGTGCTGATATGAGTGAGCGGAGGAGGAGGAGGAGTAAGACCTTCACTCTGGAGCACATACCAGGCTCGTCTTCACTGGGTTGCTAGGAAACCAGCGAGGCTCCTGATCTAATTTATTAAATTCAGCCTCTCTCTGTCTCTCTCTCTCTCTCTCTCTCTCTCTTTCTCTCTCTCTCTTTCTCTCTCTCTCTCTGTCTCTCTCTCTCTTCCTGTGTCTATCTGCCTCACTCACTTTCGGCCTCCATGCTGCTTTCCCTATCAGTTATTATCTTTCCCACCCTCTAAGGCGCTTATCTCCCTCCCTTCGTCTCCACTCCTCACTCTGTCTCTCCCTCTCTCCATCAGGCCCTCCCCAGCTGCAAGTGTGTATGTGTGGATATATCTTTTTCTCTCTCTTTCCCATCCTCGCTCCATCTCAGACCTCAGACAGCGTATCCTCTCAGGCAGTGTGCGGCAGAGACACCCCCATATCTTTCACGCCGAGCTCTGAGTGCCGCCCTCAGGCAGGCCAGACCTTCTGTGACACGCATGTAAACACACACACAAACTGCAGTACTATTTAAACTGTGACTTGCTCATAAAGTCTAAATTCATAAATGTTGATGCATGAGTTGTTCACTACAAAGCACTCTGCTGTGCTCATTGCCTGAATTATTTAACATCGTTTTTCTTCGACCTGATCAACGGTCATTCACGTCAAGATAATCAATGAAAGATGAGGTATAGGAAATGCTTTTGAGTGCCTTTGCCAATGAATGAAGTTGTATTTCCTTCCCAGATAGAAACATAAAACTATGTATGCTAATCCAAGAGTTGCCAGTGTTTCAGTGTCGCTTTTACAAAACTAGAGCAGACACAATTAACAGCATGCTGCGACAGCTGAGGGCTAACACCCACAAATACAATTTCAGATGGACTGGGATACACCAGATATTCATAAATGGGCAAAGAAACTCCTGAGTGTATTGAATTGAGAAATGTTGTGTTTTATCACTTATGAACTAAACTTTTAATTTGTAAGAGGAATAATGTGTTATCTATTCTTTTAAATGTAGTCTCACTTTAAGAAATGTCATAGCTAGTAAGACTTTAGTAATGTGTTAATTGGTTACAAGTAAATCTGTAGTATCGTCCAAATGATAATGTAAAATAATAAAAAATGCAATAACAGAGACTGTACCAGAAATAACTGTTTGACGGAGCCCATTTATATGTTTAACTGACATGCCAATCCTTCATTTCCTTTTATTTATGTATATGCTAAATAAATGCAGTCCATTTACCATTTATCATATTTATAAATATTTACTTATGTACTGTACTTACATACAGTACATGCAATGTAGAATGGTAGAAAGAGATGACGTTACTTCTCAGCCCTTATCAGATAGTTTAGTTTAATTTCTTTGTTATCATAATGTTTTGTAATTTGAGGTATATTGTATAATCCAATGACACTTAAAGGTGCCCTTTGTCCCCTACAACTGCTATGTAGTAATATTTGATGAGTGTGCCCCAGTTTGTTTGTTTGCATGGAAATGCACTAGCATGCGCATGTACAGTTTGGGCACATGCACACGGGTAAAGCAATACTCTACTTTCCAGGGGAAGAAGAAGACTTGATGACATGGATGTAAACAATGCAGGTTTCAAACTTTTAAGGAAAATCCACTTTGCTTAAGAAAGTTTAATGTGAAAGGAAAAGCATTCAACATGAGCGCACATGAACTGGTCATAGCCTGCTCCCTCAGTTTTTACTTTGTACCCTTTTTTTTAACATTTGCCTTGTTTTAATAAAGCTCTCTTTTTTGTTATAACAATCCTGCCTGTTTTCTGCAATTGGGTCCTTCCCCTTACCTCATCCTTGATAGTATGAACTGACCAGAAAATGGACCCAGCGGAACTTTTTGATGAAGAAGTTTTTGACCTTTCCTACACTTTAATTTGTCTCTTTGGAGCGTAGTAAGGAGCCCCCTGTAGGGAGGTCCAACAGGCTACTCTTAGGGTGGCCCACAGGAAAGTGGTTGAGAAGCCCTGTTTGAAGCCTTATTCTCAGGCACCTCTCTGTCATATAGCCAGTCCACGATCCCCCTGCTCCAGCCTCTGATCCATTTCTTGGATCTTGCCTGGCTATAGGAGGTCCTCAGAGTGTTCAGAGAACTTCCAATCTTCTGAAGAAGAGATCCAGCCGTCATATTAGCTCCAAGTCTGCCCCCCACCCTGTTTCCGCTGTCGAGCTGCGTCAGTTCCCCATTTCCCCTGTCAAGCTGCAGCAGACCCCTGATCCTGCTGGCAAGGTGCGGCAGACCCCTGATTCCCCTGCTGCGTTGAGGCGGGCTCCGCTTTCCCCTACGGAGCTGAGGCGGTGCAGATTTCCTCCGGTGCTCTCCCGATTTTATTGGTGGTCCCACTTTGGCCTTCACCCTCCAGAGGGGCTCCTCCGTCACCGGCCTCCTGTGACTTCCTGAGTGGCTACGCCCGTCCCGTCGACCTCCTGAGAGTAGGAGAATGACATGCAGCAAATGGTCTGGCCAACCGGGAATCAATCTGGTACTCGCTGCTCAGGCCATTTGCGCCCACATGGTATGCACCCTAACCATGGGACCATCATCTACTAAATGAACATCACGCTGTTTTGAAGAAGACTTAAAATTAGAGATTGAAAACATAAAGTCATTAGGAAAATGTTTACTGAGGTATTAAATCAATTGGGCAATAGGGTCATTTTCTCAGACTTCTATACAATCTGACCTCTTTTTGCAACCATAAGAGTTGCCCATTTCTGGCCATTAGAGGTTTAAGGCACTTAGGCATTGGCTTCACTTTTCAGACTGGGATGTTGATCCTTATTATCTGCCCAGCGAATTCACCATTGTTTCTGTTGTTGCTGCTGATTACATCCATGCTTATCCAAATAAATAAATAAATGCACTACAGGTATGCACTACTGCTTTTGTATGATTATGTTTTTCTTGTGTAGCATAAAGGGATCACAACTGCATTCCTTTGTGCAACCCTGTGTTGTACAATGACAATAATTGAACCTTGAAACACAGCTAAAAGTGAATATTGGACTTGCATTCCTCAGATGACCCCAACTTAAAAGGTCTTGTGTCAATGCTGTTTTTACAACTTGTCTTTACTGCCCCAATCGGCCAAAATATCAGTTATTGCAGGTTTAACTAAGCTTTCCCAGTTTCTTGAACATGCTGTGTTGAAACAGCATTAGAATCTGGGTGTCAGGTCAGACATGCCATCTCTATTTCATATGATCTTTTCTACTCTTCTCTCAAATTGGTCATAGGCTATATTGTTTTTTGCGTAGCAAGCTAATGTCAGTTGGTTCAGTCAGCTGCAGTACAGAGTTGCACCTTACACTTGGTACTGTATGTATAGAAACTAAGCAACATCTCAACTCCATGGAAGATAGGTTTGAACTGCCAGCAAGGGATGTTTCAGCGAAGCTTTAAATTCAAGGTGCTGTTTGCCCTGCCCAGCATAGAAGTGCTTTCTTGTGAATGATCTTTGAAGTCTAAAAAACATTGATATTGTGTGAAAATCAAAGTCAGTAATATACTAATATTCTTTTTTGTTTATTGTGCTGTTCAAGATGAGGGTCACGCAGCAGCTCCCAGCACAGGTCATGAAAAACAAAAGGCTGTGTGAATACTCATGTGGTGTGAGTGTGTGAGGACTGGCATGCATTCTCTTCTTTACCCTTTCTCTTCAGTTCTTGAAATTGTGTTTAAGCATCAGTGAGATAATCTGCACTGTTTCTCTCTGTCTCTCGCACACACATACAGCAACCTGCCTCTGCCCCTTCAAGCAGAGCCTGCCATGTACGGTATAATTGGAATCTACAGTCATAAAATAGAAAAGATATACAAAGCATCGCGCAGAAGACACCCCACAGCCAGGAAAGACGGCAGCTGCCCCCTGAGAAATGTGGTTCTTCTCATTATCAAGGGTTTATTCGATCGTGACCTCAGCAGAATGAGATCAGTGGCACCACCTAAATGCATGTTAACCTCAGTCATCACTTTTTCACAGTGACACAGCAAACCGGGAGGTAGCAGGTTACCACTCCCAACCCCACAAGATGTGAAGCCTTAAAGCAGTGGTCCCCAAACTAAGGCCCGCGGGCCGGATACGGCCCGCCTCCACATTTGGCCCGGCCCCCTGAACAATACCAGAGACGCATTATGATTTTTTTTTCAGTCTGGCCACGCGAATCCTAGACTAGCCCCTGTCAAATAGAACGGAATAATGGCGAAAAGGTTAGGTAAGAGAAAAATTGATTCAGGATGCAGGGTATTTAACCTGCAGTGGTCAATCGATTATTTTTTTGTTCAATGCAAAGAAAAGACTGTTTGTCTCATCTGTCAAGAGGCGGTGGCGGTATTCAAAGAATACAATCTGCGCCGACACTATGAATCCCGTCACAAAGACAAGTATGATAACTTGCAAGGCCAAATGCGAGCAGACAAACTCTCAAAGCTAAAAAGTGGACTGTTAGCTCAGCAGAATACATTTGTACGCCAAGCTCAGCTGAACCAGTCATCCGTTCGGGCCAGCTTTCGGGTTGCTCAACTGATAGCAAGCAGCGGTAAACCTTTCACTGATGGAGAGTTTGTCAAGAAATGTTTGAATGCTGTCGCGGAAGAGGTGTGTCCCGAGAAGAAAGATGTCTTTAATGCCGTGAGTCTGTCGGCGAGTACAATCACCAGACACATTGAAGAAATCGGGGGTAATGTATATGCCCAGCTGCAGCAGAAGACGAAAGAATTTGACTTTTTTTCATTAGCACTGGATGAGAGCACGGACGTGCAAGACACAGCGCAGCTGCTCATTTTTATTCGTGGAGTTAGCGCAAACTTTGAGATGTGCGAGGAGCTGGCAGCCCTCCAAAGTCTCAAAGGGACTACAACGGGGGAGGATATTTTTGGCAAAGTAGAAAGTTAATGTTCAATGGACTTTTTTTCTGTGAAGAACCCAGAGAGGGTTATTTGGTTAATATTTATTTCACAAATAGTGTTATTTATTTCATTAATAGTGTTATTATTTATTTCCTGACTTTTTTTTCTGTGAAGATCCCGGAAAAGGTTATTAATATTTGGTGTGGCTTTCTGGAAAACAATAAATGTTTACGTTTAGGCACCCCTGCGATCGTCACACTTTTTCTGTTACAAACTGACCCCGGCCCCCATCAGAGAAGGGAAAAGTTATGTGGCCCTCACAGGAAAAAGTTTGGGGACCCCTGCCTTAAAGCATCAAACACTCAGGAATAAAGGGCCATTAAAAAATGTGTTCAACCAGAATCTTTAGATCTCCCCTTACCCATTTCTTCCCACCCTGGCTTGGGTTTCTATGAATCATTACCATCCTTAGGTGTGTGTGTGTGTGTGTGTGTGTATGTGTGTGTGTGTGTCAGAATCAGAGAAATAATACCCACCCTCTGCTGTCATGCCCCCAGGGAACTGAAGGCTTGAACAACATTTTAATAAGAAGATTTACCAACTTGTGTGTGTATTTGCTTATGCTTTTTTTGTGTGTGTGCATGCAGTGTTGGGAGATCTGAAAGCCATAACGTGGGAACTTAACTGCCACAGACTAAAAACCTTCATTGCTGATGTTTACCGATCATAGGAGTGTCTCCTCTTCATTACATTAAATCAAGTTTATTTATATAGCACAATATTACATTATAGGTCATTTAGCAAACACAGAGCGACTTACAGTGAACTAACTACAGGGACATTCCCCCTACAGTAACTTGGGGTTAAGTGCCTTGCTCAGGAGCAGCCTGGTGTTGAACTCACAAATTTCTATCTCAAAGCCTGACTACTAGACCACTAGACTACCACCACCCTATATCACAAATTATACATTTGTCTCAGTGGGCTTTACAGCCTGTACAGGATACGACCCCCTCTGTCCTTAGACCCTCGCATCACACAAGGAAAAACTCCCTAAAAGAAACCCCACAATTAGTGGGGGAAATATGTTCTAAACCTCAGGGTCAGACTGAAGAGGATCCTCTCCCAGGACGGACAGATGTGCAATAGGTGACGTGTGTACAGAACAAACAACATAGTTAAAAATACAACATAGACAATCCATGTGACAGAAAACATGATGCGATCGTATATTAAAAAAAATGGATCCAGGGGGATGTCAATAAAGGCTCCTGGTGTCAGGAAGGACCAGGGCAACAGGTGCAGCCACGATTCATGATCCAGACGTAACCTTTGATAGTGGCAACCTGCCAGATGAGAGATACAGAAACTCTGTGACATTACATTTCTTTTAGCTGACGCTTTTGTCCAAAGCGACTTACAATAAGTGCAAACAATCATGAGGATACAACTCCGAACAGCAAGAATCTTGCAAATACATTAGCTTCAATTAGGTGAAATCATTTGAAGTGCAGTACAATAGCTTCAAATAAGCCAAACAATGGTAGGAGCAACATACAGAATAATGTTTTATTTATTGGCCAAGGTGCTGTCGAAACAGGTGGATTTTCAGTCTGCAATGGAAGGTGTGAAGACTTTCTGCTGACCTGATATCAATGAGGAGCTCGTTCCATTATTTTGGAGCCAGGATACCAAATAGGCGAGTTTTATTTGAGGGATATCTGGGTCCCACTCGCACTGGCGAGCCGATTTGCTGATGCCAAGTGAAGTGAGCGAGCTGGGGTGTGTGGTTTGACCATGGCCTGAATGTAGGAAGGGGCTGATTCATTCACAGCATGGTAGGCCAGCAGCCGTGTCTTGAAGCAGACTGGGGCAGCCATTGGTAACCAGTGAAGGGAGCGGAGAAGCGGTGGGGTGTGGGAGAACGGGGGAGGTTAAAGACCAGGAGGGCTGCTGAATTCTGGAAGAGATGTAGAGGTCGGATGGCACATGCAGGTAGTCCAGCCAGGAAGGAGTTGCAGTAGTCAAGGCGTGAGATGACAAGAGCCTGGACCAGAACCTGTGTCGCCTTCTGCGTCAGAGGGGACGTATCCGTAGGACAGTTGGTCGTCCAGTGTCACACCCAAATTCCTAGCGGTCCGAGTTAGAGAATCAACCGAGATGCCGATGTTGATAGTAAAGTCTTGGATGGGAGAGGCCTTCCACGGAAGTAAAAGCAGTTGTCGGTGTTGTCGAGGTTGAGTTTTAAGTGGTGTGCAGACATCCACTGAGAGATGTCAGCCAGACAAGCAGAGATTCGTGCCTCCAACTGGATTTCCAACTGGAAATGACAGAATCAGTTGAGTGTCATCTGCGTAGCTGTGGCAGGAGAAGCCGTGAGAGTGAATGACAGAGCCAAGTGAATTGGTGTATAGAGAAAAGAGGAGGGGACCCAGGATGGAGCCCTGAGGAACCCCAGTGGTGAGTTGAAAAGGGTCCGACAGAGACCCTCTCCAAGTTACCCTGTAAGTGTGGTCCTTTAGGTAAGTTTCGAGCAGGGAGAGAGCAGAGCCTGAGACTCCCAGTTCTTGGAGGGTGTAAAGGAGGATCTGATGGTTCACTGTGTGAGCAGAAAGGTCCAGAAGGATGTCAACAGAGTAGAGAGAGGCTGCTCGCAGTGTGAAGTTCCTCAGTGACAGCGAGGAGGGCAGTCTCAGTTCAGTGAGCTGCCTTGAAACCAAAATTGGTGCGAATTAAGAAGATTGTTCTGATGAAGGTAATCATCGCACATTTGAGTCCGATGATTCCAGGTGCTCGTCAAGTGAATCCATTTTTTGTGGGTTTGCAATTTGTGTCCTGGCAGGAAAAAACAAACTCTGCCAGTAGCAATGAACAGAACTATAAAGAGAAGCAATTATAGAATACCAATACATTGCATTTCTATTGCCGAAAAAAAAGAAATACTTAGCATTTTTTATTAAAAGTTTTAAGGTTAAGGTTAAGGTTTGATATTATAAGACAAGAATATTCCATGAGTGCTGATATAGAGTACAACATCACTGCGACTGTTAACTACACGTATCACTGCGCTTTACAAGCTTTCTAATTATTCCTTAATTACCTTAGCAATGGTTATCTATCCTATCTTAGATTTTAACAAACCTTGCACATCAAAGATATTTCCAAGAATAACATTTCAACTAAATTATGAATGGTTGTCAGAAGAGGATGAACGGAAGGAAAAAAACCTGGATACTTCAGTGCAAACCTCCAGGTGTGCTCATCATGCTTTATACAAACATAGAGAGACTACCATGTGAATTGTGATTTATAATGAGTCACGAACCATAAAAAATGTAACCACTTGCAGGTCTCTAGACTCGCTAAAAGTTCCTGGAGACCATCGCTGGAGAGCAGGAAACACCTGCTCGTACACACAATCCAGTCACAATCCTGTTGTGGAACTATTTGTGTTGATGGAGCCAAATAAATGATTAAATTAATAAATCACAATCTGTTAGAGTTTATTACTGTGAAACTAATAAATGGCTAATACATCTAATAAATGCCAAATCCCATCTCCCCTCATCCCTTCATCTATTCATTTCCACTTCCCACCTCCCTTCACCCCGTCATCCCCCTCTTCCCATCTCCCCTCATCCATTCATCCTCTCTTCCCATCTCCCCTCGTCCATTCATCCTCTCTTCCCATCTCCCCTCATCCCTTCATCCAATAATTCCCTCTTCCCATCTTCCCATCTCCCCTAATCTCATAATCCTTCTATCCCCACTTCCCATCTCCCCTCATCCCCTAATCCCCTCATCCCTTCATCCTCTTTTCCCGTCTCCCGTCATCTCTTCATATTCAATCTGGTGCACACCTCTCATGTCTCGTTCTAGGTAACATCTAGGAGCTTGTATTCAGATCGGGCAGAAACACGTCTGAGATGGAACCCCCACACTGAGTCTTGCTTTGCCTGGACTTCACTAGGTCCTCTGGACCAGCCTAACGGACCACATCATTCTTTCTCCTACACCCCTTCCCTCACAATCATTCATCAGTTCTCGACATCCAATACCTTCTACAATTGCATTAAATGTTTAAATGACATATTGTTGTGGTGTGGTCCCTACTAGTGAATCCTGCTTTAAGGTGATATTCAGATCAGGTTATATTTAATAAAGTAGATATGTTATGTTTTTAGACAATTGCCATGGTAAAGTTTCTTTTTATTTTAATTAAAATGTGTCCCGCTGTTTTGTTTCTTGACTGTTCTTTTAATTTATTTTTATGTTTGTCTTTCCTCCCTTCATCCAAAACACAATCTTGGCATTTTAAAAGCCTTTAATGGTGCTGGGAATGTCAGGGGAGCATCACCACAGAACAACGCCTAGTCTCATTGTAATTCCTCACCACCAACAGGACTGCCGAGTTCACAGAGAACTGTCTACCAGATTAATGAATTAGTTCACTGGCCACACACACACTCACACACACACACACACACACACACACAACAACAAAAAAAACTCTGTCTCTTGTCTTAAGCTTTGGCTTTCAGTTCTGTTTGAAAGCATTTAAATTCTCTGCATCGACCTGCAGAGAGAAACAGCAGGATGGCACTCTCACTTTGTATCAGGTTTCATCCATTTCATGCAGATGGGCTGAGAGTCTGCGTGCCGTCAGTGTTATACCCTATGCAACCATTATCAGTTACTCTGCATCAGTTACTCTTGTTTGAAAATGTTGATCATGCTATATGAGCTAATTTGGCATTATTTTTGGATTGATACCATTTTTCATTCAGATTTGTCAACAAACTGATCAAGCTTGTGTATTATGTTCTAAATTCAGATCTATAAAGAGTGTCATTAGAACCACAACAATCAAAAAGGTGGAACTTCTCAGCGATTTAAGGGATGATGTCAAATTCAGTAGGAATTACTTTTTGGGATTGTTTTTTTTTTCACCTTCAAAAATCTTTAATCCTACATATTCAGTGGGGAGTTTCTCTGAGAACAATACTCTCTTTTCCAGGAGTGCCCTGGTCACATTCACACAGGTACACATTCATACATTCACACATTCACACAGTTACACATTCACACCGTCACACAGTTACACATTCACATGTTCACACAGTTACACATTCACACAGTCACACATTCAAACAGTTACACATTCATTACATTACATTACAGTTCATTTAGCAGACGCTTTTGTCCAAAGTGACTTACAATAAGTGCAAACAATCATGAGGATACAACTCCGAACAGCAAGAATCTTGGAAGTACATTAGCTTCAAATAGGTGAAATCATATAAGTACAGAACAATAGCTTCAAATAAGCCAAACCAAAGTAAGTGCAACATACAAAGAACAATTCTTTCTTTCTTTCTTTCTTTCTTTCTTTCTTTCTTTCTTTCTTTCTTTCATTGGTCGAGGTGCAGTCGAAACAGGTGGGTTTTCAGTCTGCGACGGAAGGTGTGAAGACTTTCTGCTGACTTCACATCAATGAGGAGCTCGTTCCACCATTTTGGAGCCAGGATAGCAAACAGACGGGTTTTATTTGAGAGGTATCTGGGTCCTGCTCACAGTGAGGGAGCAGCGAGCCGATTGACCGATGGCGAGTGAAGTGAGCAAGCTGGGGTGTGTGGTTTGACCATGGCCTGGATGTAGGAAGGGACTGATCCATTCACTGCACGGTAGGCCAGCACCAGAGCCTTGAAGCAGATTCGGGCAGCCACTGATAACCAGTGAAGGAAGTGGAGGAGAGGTGTAGCGTGGGAGAACTTTGGGAGGTTAAAGACCAGTCGGGCTGCTGCATTCTGGATGAGATGTAGAGGTCGGATGGCACATGTAGGAAGTCCAGCCAGGAAGGAGTTGCAATAGTCAAGGTGTGAGATAACAAGAGCCTGGACCAGAACCTGTGTTGCCTTCTGGATCAGTAGGGGACGTATCTATCCTGTGGATAGTGCCATGCTACTATCCACAGGGACCCAGGACTGAGCTCTGAGGAACCCTGTGGTGAGTTGACAAGGATCCGACATAGACCCTCTACAAGTTACCCTGTAAATTCACACAGTTACAGTAACACATTCACCAGCGTGCACCACCTGTCATGTGACCAGGAACAACTAATCACAGCTGGCAGATACATTTCCTTTCTTCTGTAAATATCTGTATTCCGTAAATATGGAGGAGAAGTTTGTCATTTTAGGGCAGGGCTATCGTTCACCTGAGCTCAAGATCTGTCCAATGTTTCCACTGGATATATACATTTAAATTGTCACATGATCACACCTACACACAGTCAAATTCATACATTCACACAGTTACAGTTACACAGTCACATAATTACACAGTTACAAATCAAATCAATTTTATTTCAACATAGTAAAACAAATACAACATAGACAATCCATGTGACAGAAATGATGATGTGATTGTGAAAAAGATGGATCCATAAGCTCCCAGGTACCTCCAAAAATATATATTTTTTAAATAGCATAGGTGTCAAGCAGGACCAGGGCAACAGGTGCAGCCACGATTCATGATCCAGACGTAACCTTTAATAGTGGCAACCTGCCCGATGAGAGATACAGAGATTCCGGGGATGATGCCCCTAACTATAAGCTAAATCGAAGAGGAAAGTCTTTAGCCTGCTCTTAAATGTGGAGAGGGTGTCTGTCTCCAGAACACACACTGGGAGCTGGTTCCACAGTAGAGGAGCTTGATAGCTGAAGGCTCTAGCTCCCATTGTACTTTTAGAGACTCTGGGAACCACAAGTAACCCTGCACTCTGGGAGCACAATGCTCTAGTTGGTTTATAAGGTACTATGAGATCCTTAAGATAAACTGGAGCCTGACTAGTCATTGTAGGTCAGGAAAAGGATTTTAAATGCTATCCGAGGTACAGGCCGAGGTGGTGGAGTTGCAGCCAAGCCTATTAATTAATCCTAAGCCTAAACTAAACTATAACTCTTTTGAAAGCCTTGTTCTTACACTTTCAAACCCAACATGGAAAACAATAAAGCCAATCTTATTTGTTATAGTGTACCGCCCTCCTGGTCCGTATTCTGATTTTCTATCCGAATTCTCAGAATTTTTATCAAGTTTAGTCCTTAAAACAGATAAAGTAATTATTGTAGGTGACTTTAATATTCATGTGGACGTTGATAATAACAGCCTTAATATTGCGTTTATCTCATTATTAGATTCAATTGGAATCAGTCAGAATGTACATGAACCAACTCATTTTTTAAACCACACTCACACCAACACACACACTGGCATATGGTGTTGAAATTGAACATTTATTAATTTGTCTACAAAATCCTCTCTTATCAGACCATTTTTTAATAACTTTTGAAGTCCTGCTACTGGACTGCAAGCCACTAAGCAAAATATCGTACGCTCGACGTCTATCTGATAGTGCTGTAGCTAAATTTAAGGAAGTGATTCCAGCGATACTTCGTTACATTGATAGTGAGACATGGTAATGAACCGAGGACTCCTGTGATAACTTTAGTCCCTCCCAAATTAATAATTTAGTTGATAGTGCTGCAGCCACACTGCGAATGACACTCAACTATATCGCTCCTCTAAAAAAGAAGATAATTAAACAGAGAAAGCAAGCTCCGTGGCTTAACCCCCAAACCCGCAAACTAAAACTATAGTCGAGAAAACTTGAGAGGAAATGGCGATCTACCAAATTGGAAGAATCTCGTTTAGTCTGACTAGATAATCTTAAAACATATAAGAAGGCTCTCCGCAAAGCCAGAGCAGCTTATTACTCTTCATTAATAGAAGAAAATAAGAACAATCCCAGGTTTCTTTTCAGCACTGTAGCCAGGCTGACAGAGAGCCACAGCTCTACTGAGCCTTCTATTCCTATATCGCTCAGCAGCGACGACTTCATGAGCTTCTTTAACGATAAAATTCTAAATATTAGAGACCAAATTAATCAAATAAATCTCCTCTCCTCAACTGGTAATGATTTAGCTTCTAAAACAGGAACCTTAAAAACAACTGTAACACCTGAAATATATCTAGACTGCTTTTCTCCGATCGATCTTAACCAACTAAATTCAACAATTTCGTTGTCTAAAGCATCAACCTGTATCTTAGACCCGATTCCAACTAAGTTGCTTAAAGAAGTTTTTCCCTTAATTAACTCCTCGTTATTAAATATGATCAACCTGTCTCTATTATCTGGCTATGTACCAGAATCATTTAAAGTAGCTGTAATAAAACCTCTTCTTAAAAAGCCCAGTCTTGATCCAGAGTTTTTAGCCAACTATAGACCGATATCTAACCTTCCATTTCTCTCTAAAATTCTTGAGAAATCAGTCGCAAAACAGTTATGTGATTTTCTACATAACAATACTTTATTT
>CALSCE010010638.1:3731651-3758328 GCA_943593645.1 Bovichtus variegatus | reverse complement strand
CAGCCAGCCAGCCAGCCAGCCCTTTAAAGCTCTATATGGCCAAAGCGTCCTCTATTGCACCCATGGGGTTATCTCCTCAATGCAATTAAGGTGCTTTAAAAGTGCATTTTCAGGAAGAAGGAGCATGGGGGTAATGAGGAAGAGTGCTGGCTGGACAGCTCCGCGCTGAGTGCGATGGGAAGCCCCCGTTACTCGCCAAGAGCCCGGACATCCAGGAGGATGTCAAAAAGCTTCCTGGAGCCTCCAAAATAAACTATTAACGTGGGCGTCAGGCAGGACCAGGGCAACAGGCGCAGCTACGATTCATGATCCAGACATAACCTTTAATAGTGGCAACCTGCCCGATGAGGGACACAGAAACTCCGGGGATGATGCCCCTAATGGTGAGTTAGTAACATGCATTTAAGGGACATGAATGCATGTAGATAGAGAGGTAGAAGAGGAGAGAGAGATAGAGAGAGGTTTGAGTCCTGCGACAGTCTAAGCCTATAACAGCATAACTATCATGCTTTATCAAAGAGGAAAGTCTTTAGCCTGCTCTTAAATGTTGAGAGGGTGTCTGCCTCCCGAACACACACTGGGAGCTGGTTCCACAGTAGAGGAGCTTGATAGCTGAAGGCTCTGGCTCCCATTGTACTTTTAGAAACTCTGGGAACCACAAGTAACCCTGCACTCTGGGAGCGCAATGCTCTAGTTGGTTTATAAGGTACTATGAGATCTTTAAGATAAACTGGAGCCTGACCATTAATCGCTCTGAGAAGGATTTTGAATTATATTCTGTATTTTACCGAGAGCCAGTGCAAAGCAGCTAATACAGGAGTAATGTGATCCTTAAGGCATGCTTGAAGTTTTTTTAATTGGTTGGTTTCATCTGGCTTGATCGATAGATATAATTGGTACACGGGAGATCAGTCAGGAAGGCAACTAAAACAGACAAGAAGTAGGCAAAAAGGCGGCATCAGGTCACAATGACGAACTGACAACGACGTAAATGAGCACGCAGACTGAATACTCCAGGAGAGAGGATAATGATACACAGGTGAAACTATGGATGATGATATGGATGATCACACATGAGGAGAGATGAGTAACAGATGATAGAACAGGAAATACTGAATGAAAACAAAAACATAAACTAATTAACAGGAGGAGACCTCACAGACATCTAGAGCTGCAACTAGTGATACTTTTTATTATCAAATAATCTGTTTATTATCAATATAGTAATGATTTGCATTGTCATTGCATGTCAAACAATAAACATTTGACTTGTAACCAAGTGGTAACCAGTTTGATATGTTTGCATGATAAATTATTTTTAACTTTCTTTCTCGCAAAATAACATGTGGAACATGCATATTAATGTTATTAGCTTCCAATATGGAGGTATTGTGCATTTTCAGTAATCAGGGATGTTTGAATCTAAGGAAAGTATTTATGTCAATAGTTTGATTAAAGAATTATGAAGTTGGTTCACTTAGAAAAAGCCAGTTACAAAATGCAAGTTATTACCACATAGATGGTGTTACAGGTGCAGTTGACTGACCTAAATAATAAAAGGACTACTTCCGGCCCTGTGTTGTTCATACTGTGTACCGTCAGGAACACGCAGCCTCTCCTCTCCTCCGCGCCTCATCTCTTCAGCAGGCTAGCGACACAAGGCTGCATTAGCTGCTACTAGCATAACACACCTTAATCTCCAACTGAACTTTTGTGGCCAAGTTGTATTGTGGGTAATGTTGCCGCCAAGTTTTGACAAAGAAGAAGAATGCATGAAATGAGTACATCTTTGGTTCCACTGCATGCATCGATTTCAATTTTAACGACAGTTTCACTGGGTGATATGTTCCTTCATTGGCCAGCTGTTTTTCGGAAATTATTGATCCTTTTTTTTTTTCTTTAACCATATCCTATAATTGATTAATCAATTATCATGTGTATTGTCTTATCCATTTTTGAAAATTCACCAACACTGGTTATACTAGTGAATGCAGAGATATAATCTCAATTGAAATTTACATAATGCAAAAATGTGTTTATGTCTGTCATAATTTCAGTAAAGTGGTGGCCTGTTTGTGCTCCACAGTAAGCCATTTCCCAGTCCAGATGATGAAGACACTTTGGGTCAATGGGCTAATTACTGCAGCGGCTCCAGCTCTCTCGCTGCGTGTTATGCAATATCTGTGAGGATACAGACGATTAGGTTTCTGCATCTGACAGTGACGGCGCATGTCTGTCTGACTGCTTCGCAGAAAACACTACATTCTGTGATTGGGTTGGAGCACTTTATGAGAAATATGGGAGCAATAAAGTCCATTGTTTGGCTCCGTGTGAGGGTCTTCATCAGTGTGTGTCTTTGCAATGTAGCCCACCTTGAGGCAAAACATAAAATTGTGAAGAGTAATTGAAACGAGTTTAATCAGATAACCTTTTTGGAATGATGCACACATTACAGCTTTAAAGTTTCAAGTAACAGAGGAGGGATACAGAATAGGAGGCAGAGGTGAGAGCAGCACAGAGAGAAATGAGAGAGACACAGCTGATGTTCCCAGGCGCAAATGAATCATAATGTCTTTTCAATGGAAAAAAATTAAGTAAAAGATGTTCTATCAAATGAATGCAGGAATGATGCTACTGTGAAACTTTATGTCAGGTCAGGAACAAATGAGAGGAAGGGGAGAGGAGAGGAAAAGAGAAAATAAGTGGAAGGCTGCGGTTGATGAGGAGGAGGCGGTGGTATACCTCACACACTATAAGCTAATAAAGTGTAAGTACTCTCCACTCCCAGCCTGCCTCTGCTGCTCTCTTTCTGCAATCAATAGCCCCATCATTTCTCCCAAATAGCTGTCCCGGCTGCTGTGAAATGGCAGCAAGTCACAGGCACAGCAGCGGTTGTGGCAGCAGCACTGCAGCAGCCCGCTTGGCCCACTGCTTTAAAGAGGAGCCAAATATTCTATTTATCCTCCTTTGGATCACTGAATGCAAACTGTGTATGAGATTTGTGAGAAAGAAAAAGAAAAGAGCGAGTGCAGCAGCACATATTTAGACAAGACTTACAGGCATGAAGGCAATGAGGCATTTTATACCAGCTGGCTTTGAAGCAAGCAATTTTTCTTTATCGTATTGAGCTTCAGTGAGGAACAGCATCGCCTATATTTTGTGCTTTTGAATTTTAAAGTCTTGCATGCTTCATGAAAGTCTCACAACACAAGCCGTGCACATCATGCAGCACAATGATAATGAACAAAGAGAAAGGGAGGAGAGGATTTCTCCTCTTCTACATTGAGATGTTGGGTGTGGACAGCTAGCTGTGAGTCTTAATGGAGCCAAAGAAGAATCAATTCTTGGGATTTTTTTTCCTCTAAGTGGGGCCTGTAATGTCAAGTTTTTGTCTCTACCCCGGGGAATGCTTAGCTCATCTTAATGGTATCTAGATCACATTTGAGGCTGTTACAGTGGCAATAACATGAAGCAGGAAACAGGCCAATATGTCGGCAGTAGTGCTGGAGCTTTAAAGAGGAGAGGAAGTGCTCGTTTGGGGGTCATCACGGAGCGTAAACCTGATATAGGCCTAGCTGTTAGAAGGCAGAAACACCTCATAGGATTAGACATTAAACAAGCACAAATGCAGACATGCAGCACCAGCACATATTACATACAAAAGATGTGATTGCTGAGGAATAAAGTGAAGCATTCATAGCTCTGACGAGCCTTCACAGACTCTCTCCAATGAGCAGTGGGCTCCGCAAGCCTCTCTGCACCCCCACTGGTGATTACTGCCTTTCATATCAAAGTAGATGACCAAAGAGCTTACATTCACCTGAGCTGGTTCAGCAATGTGTGACACCAACAGCGGCTGTTAACTTAAAAATATTTTTAAAATATGGGCCGGACCCTCATATTACAAAGGGATTACAATATGAAATCCAGTAATTTTGTTCGTTACTAGCTAAATTAAACCTCTGAACTCTATAGTAGTAACAGTATTCAAGATAACTCACAGACAGATATGTTAAAAATCTTCATGGTTAGATTTTATTATTTGGGATTTTTTACATTTGTGAGAATTGACCCTTTAAAATGTTCTCTCCCAGCGTCCTGTCCATTGGGGGATGTTACTGAAACCCCACACCCAGACTCATCCTTCTCTGAGTTTGTGCATTCCAACAGGAAATGTACACTGGGCAGTTTTTTTAATGCAGTGAAATATTCATATATGCGCCGCTGCGTTTTACACATACACACAGCAGTGTGATGGGCAGACAGACTGTTACACAATGAGAGGCTTCTCCCTGGAGAGGTCCACTAAACACTGGGAGTTCAATCTAAAATTTGAAGTTATCCATCTTAGAGATCCTTCTCATATTTTGTGTCATAGTTCATGTAAAGCAGCATCTGAATGGAATGCAGTGGTGTGGTTTCATCCCAGTCAGATTACAACTGCACGGTTTGTTTATTAAAAACATTTGAGTAATTTTCTCTGCACTAGCATAGTTCTTCCTAATATATATGAATATATTGTGTGTTTGAGGACCCAGTCACACACACACGGTATCATATCATCGTGAAGATGACATTAATGCATTTTAGACATTTTGATGAGACATATGATGAGACAAATATTCTCAAAAGACTCAAAAGGGTTTTGAGATGGAAAATGAATTCTAAGTGAACCGGTTGAAGTGAGATCTTGTGATTGAAGATATAAACTGTATGTTGGCTGTGGTTATCGCTTGCATGGACATTACATGGACGTCTGCACAATAGTTTAACTATCAGGATGACATGGAGCATTAAATATTATTCACTGCATGATGATGGAATATGAAAGTGAAGGTATGGGTTGAGGAGACAGGGGCAGCACAGCAGATAGTACTGTCACCCTTCTGTGTGGCCTCTGCATCTTTGCATGTGTGTGTTTACTCAGTCTACAGTCCAAACACCTGCAGGTTAGGTCAAGTGTTGATGGTTGTTTGTCTGTCTGTAGGTGCTAACTGAACACCTGGCCAGTGTTCCTGAGGTTACTTAACCCCACCAGCCCTGCGTCTTCACCCTTCACCCAGCTGATGGTTATTTTGTTCTTTTGTTTTACACTGACAACATGACCTCTGCATTCATGCACCGTCACACACCACTGATTCAGAATTCCACACCTCATTATAATTAGCATTTGTAACTTCCTTTTATAGATTTAATTTTGTTATCGTTAAGTTTGGTGTGCATCTCCCTCCTTTGTCGTAACATTCGGGGTCTTGTCCGTTTGGAAGAAAAGGCCAGGAACCGCGGGTCATTCTTTTCCTTCAGGCCCCCCAAGTGTGTTAATCCAGCCATGACTCTGAGACATCTGCTGCCTGATACAGTATGGACAACTGTTGCTTCTCTACCATCTAATCAGCAAACAAAACCTTTCTATTTCAAGTCTGCTATTAGTGGCCTCGTAGGACCCAATACAAGTTGTGCGTAACGTCATACACACTCATTTATAAAAAGGTGAGAGCCCATTATAACTCCACTGGATTACATAAAGTAAATTAGGTGTCTTTATTAATATGTTTCATAAATTATTCCTTGGAGCCAGATTACAAGTTTTTAAGTATAAACATGTGAAATAAGACAAATATATCAAATCAAATGTCAGGTGATACCAGCACATTCAAGTCATCAGTGTGCACGTTTCGTCAAATCATTTTCAGCAGCCCCACTTAAATCCCTCCAAAGTCCGTGCAGCATAAGTGTCTCTAGTGGCATAATCACCATGTACAGTACTTAGGGTATGAAACAATAGTTCAAAGAGTGTCAGTGTAGTTTGAGATAGAGAATTTCATATATAGAAAGATGTTTGAAAGGGATGGTGTGTGAAAGTGATTGTGTGTGTGTGCAGGGGCATGTGTGCATAGTGTCAGATCCTTGTAAACTTAGTGTTCAGCTTCCAGGAATAAATAGAGCTTATCGATGGGCCTCTGCAAGATGTAAGTCTAAAATACTCCAAACTACACCTTTGGGCCCAGGCAGGGTTTTTACCACACGACCTCGGGGCCATGAGTTCCTTGGTGCAATTTCTACGATGACCATGACATCATTAGCGTTAAGGTTTCTTCTTGTTCAAAGTTGCCGATACTGTTAATGATACAGCAGCAAAGAGATGCACATTCATCTAAAACACTTATGGTGGTTTACTAATGTCTTCTTGAGGCCACAACAAGAACCTGAAGAAGTTCCGATGGTCTTCCTGTACTTGTTCTTGGTAGTGCATTGCTTCGGTGTCAGCTATTATTGCGATTCTTTCCTGACGGAAGGACGCCTAGAAGTGATTTTGCCAAATCTGGACCTTGGAGCAGTTCTGTATTCAGAGATTTTTCCTTGTAGGATGATGAACAGTCGAATTCCACTTTTTCTTTCTCTTATGGTAAATCCCATGATGTGGTATATACCATTTATTTGAACCTTCTATGCATAGCCCTTTTCCAGTACGTTATCCATGTAGGCTTTGTATTATTCAGCATAGGCTGAATCCTTCTTCAATTTCCCAACAAGCTTCAGTGTATGTTGTAGTGCCATGTCGTAGTTGTTAGGCAGGACTACATCCTTGTCCTTGAACGGTACAGACAAGTGGTAATGTCCATTTTTCAATTGAACTTTAAGCCAGGTCCATGAATCTCCTATCATCACATGACATCTCTCTCTTCTCCTTGTATTCCTTCTCAGGAAAGCACTGGTTGTACTGTGTGATTAGCAGGTCCCTCAGATTCTCCATTGAAATTTTATTGATCGGTATTGGCATTGTTTCCGATTTATCCAAAGCAGAGTGAAATTTGAGGCGCCCATTGACCACCCATCCTAGCATTGTCTCTCCAAACCATATGCAGTATGTGGTCCCTTACCCTAACTGTTGTTTAAATGCCAGGGTTCTAAAGCTTTAAGAACGTTCATTCCTATCAGCATTTCAAAGTCAGCATCAATCTCCTTGAGTTGGATTCTACTGAGGTGAGGCCATTTTCCCAGATTGGATTGTGTACGTTTCTTTTTTTTTTAAACAGGAATCTTAGTTTGGGTATAAACTTCAGGTAAGTCAATAAATCCACCTCCATCTAGATTGCCTACTTCCAGTCCTGTGTGCTTATAGCTTTTGACATTGCTGTTCTGTCCTATTTTGCGGACTTGAATTTACGTATGTTAGTCGTCCTTTAACATTGAGCTGGTTCATGAGATTTTCAGTGCATAATGTGGCTGAGCTCCCAGAATCAAGAAAGGCATAGGTTTTAATAGGCTTGCTTCCTCTTGCTGCTTTAACTTGAACCGGAACAATAGCAAGGGCACATTCTTTACCAGCCTGGTGTCACATTCTTCTGTTGCTGCCACCGCTGTACTAAAGCTACTGCCCCTTTTAGGTGTTTTTAAGTCAGTGAATAAAGAAGTCCCTCAATAAGATGTCAGAATGCTTTTCCATAAATTCAACCAGGTGTTTGAATCTTGCTCAGATGTTTCTTTTTTGAAGTTCTTCATATGCTGTAGTCCACCATTCTCTTCTGAGTTTATATGTGAGCTTGGATACAATCAGTTTTTAAAGTGGATGTGACATCCATCTCATCCATATACTCCAAGTCCTGCATGGCATTGTGGCATTCTCCTAAGTATAAAGAATATGCATGAAGAGCCTTTAATGAGGTTGTCCTTTTTGACACATTAGAGATACTGTCCAGTGGCTCAACTCTTAATTGTTTACTCTGTCCCCTTTGACATGTCTCAACCTCCTTTAAAAAGTAGTTGAAAGTCATCATTATGCGCTCATACCAGTCCACATAGTCAGTTTCCTTTTCCTCTTGCACATTCCAAGTTTCGCTCTGCACGTTCTAATGACAGATCTCAAAAGATCCTCTGCATCCACTGCAGTTTTATGTTCAGTCAGTTTCACTTATGAGTTGCCTTCATCTTTATTGATTTCCTTTAATTAGATTGTGTCTCATTTTACTCCATAACGCTTCCCTCTACACTTGGAAAGTATCCCCTTTTGTGAGACTCCTGGAATTTTCAGATGTTGAAGTGGCTAATCACAGGCTTATCCTCTTCCTAGCCACCTGAGGTTAGATGATGGGTGTCCAACACACATTTCCAGAAAGCACACATAGAGATGCAGTTTAACTCCGGTTTAATTCCAAGAAATAACATTCAAAATCCAAACCTAATGCGATATAATGCAATTTATTGCGAACTAATGTGGTCAGAAAACTGTTGCTTCTCTATCTAACCTGCAAACAAAACATTTCCTTTATCTTTTTCAAGTCTCCTATTAGCGGCCTCGTAATGCCCACTACAGGACGTCGTACGCACACACTCATTCACAAAAAGGTGAGAGCCCATTATCACCCCACTGGCTTACATAATTACATACATTAAGTGTTCATCTTGATATGTTCCATAAATCCTACTTTTAACAATAATTTAAAAAGATAAAAAGTGGAAGTGACCCACCGACAAAAAATGACTTTACTTAAAAAAGCAAAAATAAACAGGTAACGATCCAAAAAAAACAGATAGAACGGAGTAACAAAAACACTCGACTAACTATACATCGGTGAAACAAAGAAAGGTAACAAACACTAGCAATTAGCACGAGGAATATAGCTGGGACGCTTACTGAAACAGACAGAGGAGGGAGCAGAGACTAAATCCACGAGGGAGGAAAGGTGATTGGGGACAGGTGAAACTGATCAGGGCGGGGCAGGTAAGCAGACAGGCAGGAAGCGAAGTATCTGAAACAAGGGACAAGGGTGAGTATACCAAAATAAAACAGGAAATAAATAACTGAAGACTGAAAACAAAGAAAACACAATTTAGACATGGGACTGGGACAGATCCTGTAAATATGTCCTGTCTTAACAGTGACTTGTTTTTTAAAATGTAGTTGCTGTTGCATATAAAAAGTCTGTGAGTGTAAGTTCTAGGAGACAGGGTTAAGGTAGCGCAGTAGTGAAAAGAAAAAAACAAACTTGTTTTGTAAAAAGAATGGCAGTCGCCTCTGCACTCAAAGTAAGAGTCGTTGTGAGGATCTCTATAAATAGTTTTGTGAGCTATTTTTAAACTAGGACCCATATTACAAACAAAGGTAATACAGTAAAAATGAATGATACAAATGATTTCTTTTCAGTGCAGTTTGGCATATTTCACGTGTTTTTCTTTAGTTTGGATTAAAGATTGATGATTTTCATGAAGGTGAATTGATTTAAATATCCTGCAGATGATAACATACTTTGTGAAATGCACTGCTGGCTGGATATATGAGCCTTATTGGTTCAACCTCCTAAGGTCATCAATGGTGATGCGCTATTGCGTGAGGGAGGGAGGATGATAGTGGAGGCAACCTGAGGAGGTAACAAGAAATGTGTGTGTGTGTGTTTGTGTGTGAACAGAGTGAGGAGAGCGAGGAGGGCACCTAAAGGAGACTTCAGGTGGATGCAGACAGAGAGCAGCCAGCTTTGTTGCATAATGTGTGTGTGTGTGTGTGTGTGTGTGTGTGTGTGTGTGTGTGTGTGTCAGGGGACTGGCAGTGAGGAGTAGGAGAGGCTAACAGCCTATTAACAACACTAAGAGTAGGTGGGAAGAGAAACTTACTGCCTATTTTACGGCAATTAAACCGTTTTTTAGCCTATAGTCTTTCGCACCTCCCCCTTTTCCCTTTGTCTCCCTCTTTTTTTATATCTGTCTTTTACTTCTCCCTTCTCTCTTTTTCTTTATCTCTGTGTCTTCCACTTCTCCCATCTGTTTTTGGTATAAACTATACAACTATAAAATATGACTAATAAAGGAAATAGCAACAAGAAGAATTGTAAGAATATGACCAATAATAACAGTAGTAGCAGGACCACGGCAACAGGCGCAGCCACCATCCAGACATTAAACGTGGCAACCTGCAAGATGATAGACACAAAAACTCTAGGGATGCTAGGTTAATATCATGCATTTATGAGACATGAGTGCATACAGATAGAGAGGAAGAGGGGGAGAGAGGAGCTCTGTGTAAGTCCCCCGACAGTCTAAGCCTACAGCATCATAACTAGTGTCTGGTCCAAAGCATACCTGAGCCAGCCCTAACTATAAGCTTTATCAAAGAGGAAAGTCTTTAGCCTGCTCTTAAATGTGGAGAGCGTGTCTGCCTCCCGAACACAAACTGGGAGCTGGTTCCACAGTAGAGGAGCTTGATAGCTGAAGGCTCTGGCTCCCATTGTACTTCTAGAGACTCTAGGAACCACAAGTAACCCTGCATTCACTGAGTGCAGTGTTCTAGTGGGTTAATAGGGTTCTATAGGCTCTTTGAAATTAGCTAGTACCTGACCATTAAGCGCTTTGTGGGTGCGCCACATAACAATATAAAGGGATAACTTGTTATAACAAAAAATGTTTTGTTAAGTGAGTAATTCAGTACAAAGTAATGACAAGGAAAGATGTCTGTAAAAATAACATCCAACATATCTTTTTAATTACAGCATTACCCATTAGCCTTACCTACACATTGTCATAGAGCAAAGTGAAAGTAATTACATACAAGTGGTGTAATTTAAATATAACCATCTTGTGTATTTTTTCCTTAGATTCTGTTCTGCTTTGAAACAAAACAAAAACAAAAACAAAAATGAAGATAGATCTCTTTAAATATCTGACACCTCACAGGGACTGGATTTAATTATAACAGGTAAAAAGGACTTGATAATAGAGTCTGTGTCTGTGTCTGTGTCTGCGTCTGTGTGCGCGAGCGCGAGCATGCGTTTGGCACATGGACATGCTCCAGTGATTCAGCCATTTCTTAGTGCCAGCCAGTCAGACCTGCACTGATCCAACGTTCCTGTCTCTTAAAATCGCACTGAAGCCTTGCAGTAACAAACAGATGAAACACAACACCAAGGGAAATACCTTAATAAAATATACATGAGTTATTCTTTTCATATGGTACATTATATTACAGAACAAGAGACATTTTATCCGTGCAATGACCCTGCAGATTAACTTTGTGCTCTCTGTCAAGTTTCCCGTGCACTGTGAATGAGGCAGTTCCAAATGACAAATTAGTCATTTAACAGAATATTCTACATCACTGATGATGTGTTCCAGCACATCTGTACAATGTATCTTTCATTTTCAAATCTGGTCTCACCAATGAAGCCCAGGAACAGACTGGGTTGCAACCAACAACAGTTTGGTGACATCTGAAGATGTAGAGCGGCGTAGAGCCTTTGAATTCCTGCAGAATAGTCCTATAGAAGCAAATCAATTGGCCTCCAGCTAACAGCCAGACTTTGTGATTATGGTTTGGTGAAGACGTGAGCAAGATCGTTGAAACCACAACATAGCAGGACGTGGATCGCCGACTCAAATCTATGACGGCTATGATAATTAGTTGTGCTTTTGAGAGGTTTGGCCAAGTTGAGAGGCCACACCAGGTCAATCTATATATATACACATTATAAACAGCTTCAAATCCTTAAACAACAGCACAAGTTGAATAGCAGAGACGAAAAGGAACTGCTTGCCAAGCTCTGCAACATTTAAAGAAAAAAGCCCATGAACCTGTGCAGGTCAGAGTGGTACCGGAGGCGAGGGATAATGCAAGGAAGCATGCTCCTTTTAGGACGTCGACATCTTTCTGCACAATACATTGAGAAACACAGAAAGAGATCAAGAGATTGAGCCACACATGGCCCACATAAGCCCCCAACCCCCAATGGTTGAGTTTGCCAGCCAGTTCAGGATGTGGTCAAAGAAGCCTGATCAGCCATTGCACCCAGTCCTAGTACAAGCACTGGCCGCAACTCCTGCGGCACCTTTTGAAAATCTAAAGAGTGATCTGGCACAGGGGATAAATTGCCACACAGTCATCAGTGACCTGGATCAGTAAAAATAACTATAAGAACATTAGTGAGTTCAGAACAATCTCATTGCTAAGCAAAGAAGGCAAGATAGTTTTCAGTATCATGTCATGAAGACTTACCGAATTGCCCTGTATGGCACCTGTAACATCCTGCAGCTCCCGATCAGGGCGTGCAAGCATAGGATACTTTCTATCGACAAGGGTCGACAACACCGACAACAAAAGCCCTTGGAGACGGGCCCTATCAATGGCACCATGACCAAGTGTTTCAGGTAGTCATTGAGCATGTAGCCACAGCCATTAACAGCAACAAGGGCCACCATCAGCCAAAGACCATCACATTCCTCAGAGCCAGAGAGAAGCCCCACCTAAGCAAAGTCTGGTCTCCTCACCACTGCCACTGACTAGCAACTGGAAATGGACCTGGGCAAGCGGCTGAAGTTCCCAGCTCCCAGGATGTTAAAGACTAGATGGGCTGCTGCATTCTGGATGAACTGTAGAGGTCGGATTGCACATGTAGGGAGTCCAGCCAGGAGGGACTCGGTAATTGCCGTAGTTAAACTAGAATTTAACACTAGCGACCAGGCCATGTACCACTGTCAACGGCAAACGATCTGGTGAAGAGTGGAGGACAGCCCAGGGTAGATATACTGTCGGTGATGAGGTGATTGCAGCCTGGTGTGCTCAATTAGAGGCGGGACAGGAACAGCACACCCACACAAACAGACAGGCACACAGAGAACATACAAGTTACGAAATTGTTACATCATACAAATATTTGAATACTAGTTTTGATGACCATCTTAGATATGAACACTGAGGCTATTGTGAAGCAGAGACAACAGAGAATTCAACTTCTCCTAAAACTAAACTCCTTTTCTGTCAGGCCTGTCACTCTCTTGTTTTTATCAATCTTTTATTGAGTTCGTTCAGAGCTTTTCTTTTATCTCCTGGTTTCACAGCCTCACAGTAAAAGGCCGAAACAGAAGATCATATAGTCGAACAAAGAGACATGAATTCTTTCTGCAACTAACAAATCTTCCATAATGCAGCAAGCATTTTTGCTTCTTAGGGTCATGTTCTGGCAGGTGAATTCTCTCTGTTTCTAGCGGCATTAGCGAGCGGTGCTAGCGGCGTAATGTTGCCGAATGAGCAGTTGATAGAGAGAAAGCGTGTGTGACAAGAGTACTGTAACAGTAACGTTATAGCTGTGTGTAGCAGTTCAGTGTGTGTACAGTGTATATGTCGGTGAATAAATGCTTCAACTCCTCAAGTTCTGAACCCACCCAAAATCCATGAAAATTAAGAGATTTCATGTCAATGCATAATAACCAATAATGTACATGAGACCTGGAAAACCTTTGATTCTGTCAGCATGTGTACATGTGTATGCACTAAGCTCACTGCTTCCTCGGGGGGAAATTAAACTAATCTCAGTTAAACTCCCCCTGGCATTCTGCCTCCATCCTTTGACATCATAACTACGCCAGTGGAGAGTGAAAGTATACCAGTTTGCTACAGTGAAACAAAACTGGCAAGTACTGTCTAAAGACTAAACACAAGCAAAACAACATGAGGAAGACAAACAGTGAATACAGGACCCAGCCTTCCCGAAATCTGTCAGAGAATCAAAACACTCCAGCCGGCGGGGACAGTCCCTATGTACCTTAGTACCTTAATAAAGTTCTGGTGGCAGAGGAGATTTACAGCGAGAGAGAAAGAAAAATGTACTTAAAAAACAACAAAAAAAATTTTTTTTATAAATAAAATACAAAAGGCAAGAGTGTGAATGGGTGACTACATAAAAAAGAATACAAAATGGAAGATATATTATTCATGAGAAATATGCAAGTTACTAACAAAAATTAACAAATGGTGGGCAGATAGGAAGTTGTCAGTCCTGGGAAAATTTTTATAATAGTATCAATAATCATCAGACAGCACATAAATGAAGACATCTTCATCAAGCTGATGCAGTTTATTTCTCCTCCTCTATAATTATTATAGCAGTGGAAACTTTACAAGTCCTCCTCCTGTGTGTCCTGTATGATGAGCCTCTTGTAGGTTCATACTCCAGCCTGGATGAATAGCAATGATGAGGTTTTATTCCTGCCCATTTTCTCTTCTCAACCTAATTACCATCTGAATATTAACACATTCAACAGGGTATTTTCCTACTGACAAGGTGAGCTCATGGCTTGAAAAACCTCCCTAAAAAGAATAGTTGTTTCATCTCTCTGTGCAATGAGTGCAGGTTGAAATAATATTACATAGCCCCAGGTTTTTCTGAGTGGTAATTTGATAAAACACAAATTAATGTGAGCACAATATCGACTGAAAGAATGAGTCTTTAAACAAGTGTTCAGATAAAGATTTTGACAAAGAAAAGGGAAAAAAAATGTGAACGATAAAGTTGTAAGGTATTGTAAAATAAAACACTATCATATTGCTTCATTGTCGCTAAACATCATCTTCTTGAAATATGTCTTTGGGTGATGTCGTCATGGTGACATATGTCCATCTGTCTGCATACAAACAACAAGTAACTCCACTTCAGGAGATCATCTGATCACACTGATGGTTAAATTTGCTAATTAATTTGCAAAAAACTACATTTTTTACGATACTTTGGAGTAAGACCACAGTGCGTTAAGTGAAAACAAGTATTTTAGCTTATTAATATAGACTAATTAATGGTCACATAAGCACCACTTCAAATATTATCATAAGAGTAAAATATTAGGCAGTTTAAAGAGATAATTTTTCTCCTTGGAATTAAAATAACATGATGAAAAGACCAAAATAAAAGAGAAAATGCAGTAGGCTGCGGACATTTTGGATACAGTGTGCCTGTTGACCATCTTCACTGCAAGAAATGGCCAATTTCAATAAAAGAAAGCATTTTAGACCAGTCACCAGTAAACACAATAAAGCCCAGGTAAACAATTTAACAACACACTTATTGGAACTTAAAAGCCACATTTTGTAAAAATGAGAAAGGCACACAAACAGCCAGAGCATCTATCAGTGCATCTTTTCTCTGTGCCATTAGCATTGTTAGGTATGTTAAACTAGTGGCTAGTTTATGTAATCATAACACAGACGGAGGAGCTTGATCACATCCTGCTAATGGCCTTATCAATGTAAATCTCTAGGATAATTATAATAAGATGAAATGTGGGAACATATACAAGCTAATGCTTCACATTAAGAACAGAAGGATTGACGCACATAACATGCTTTAGACTTCGGAGTTTGCTAACATGGCCATGCATACTTGGTGCCACTTTAGAAAGACACAAACTAAATAAACATGGAGCGATTTGAATGTTTATGTCTTTAGCCAAAAGCTCCTGGGGGCTTGCTATCATTGATGTTGGAAAAACACAGTGTTTGTGTCATGGCCTAGGTGTTTTCCTACTTCCTGTTTTATTTTGTTAAGTATTAGTGGTACTTCCCTTCCCTGATTTGATCCTCCTGTGTGTAATCTCCCTGCACCCTTGTGTCTTTGCTGCCCTCTCCAGCTGTGTCCTGTTCTTGTGATTAGTGTCTGTGTATATATACCTGTCTATTCCGTTGTTCATTGTCGGTTCACCATCTATGACCCCATGTCTGTGACCCCCGCGTTTCCCCGCCTTCCCCCTGCATTTTCCCACGTTCCCTCGCGTACCCTCGCGTTCATCCGCGTTCCCCTGCGTTCCCCCGGGTACCCTCGCGTTTCCCCGCGTTCCCTCGCGTTCCCTCGTGCCATCCTGGTTTGTGTTTTCAGTTTTTGCTTTTTACCTGTTTTTTGATTGTTTAAGCTTTTTATAATAAAGCTCTCTTTTTGTTATTCCACTGTCTGTTATCTGCGTTTGGGTCCTCCCCGTTACCTCACTCCTGACAGAACAAACCGACCATAGAATGGACCCAGCAGACGACGACGTTAATGATCTTACCATCTCTTAAATAATTATTTTTGAAAGATGGGAATAAGAATCAGAAAATCTTTATTCGTGCCACAGCGGGGACATTTACAGTGCTACAACAGCAAAGAGACAGTGCAGATAAAAGGCATATAAGATAAGTACAAATTAGAATAAAAAACAACAACCGTGGTAAGTAAGTAGCAGGTTAACATGATACAGTAAGTGAACATGTGAGAGTAATACTCTAACAACCAGTAATAACAATAATACATAGTAAAAAGGATGTATTGCACATGGGTATTGCACATGATGTATTGCACAGTAATAAATAGTAACAGGGTGTATTGCAAATGGGCGTTGGTGTTACAGCTGCATAGAGTGTGTGGTGGTCTACCAGGGGCCGTGGTGGTTGTACAGTCTGACCACTGCAGGAAGGAAGGACCTGCGGTATCTCTGTGTGACACCACGGGTGAAGCAGCCTGTCACTGATGGAGCTGCTCAGAAGAAGCCTCCTGTAGGAGGGACCAGCAGGCTGCTCTTCGTTCGGGTCGCAGGAAGGTGGCTGAAAGGCCCTGACTCAGGAGTTTTTTGCCTGTGCATATCAGGGACTTTGTGGACCTCTTCGATGGCCAGGCTTCTGCTCAGTCTGCCTTCCTGCCTACTAGCCAGCCCGCCGATCCCCCTGCTCCAGCCTTTGACCCATTTCTTGGATCTCGCCTGGCCCTGGGAGGGCCTCGGTGTGTTGAGAAGACTTCCCATATTCTGAAGAAAAGATCCAGCCGTCCCGGTGCCGTCCTATAAGATCCAAGTCTGCCTGTCAGTCCCCCGATCCTGCTGCCGAGGTGGGCGGTCCCCCGCTGCCAAGGTGCAGCAGACCCCAGGGCTTCCTGTCCGAGCCCTCTCACAGTGTCCCGTCCAGACCCCAGTTCCCATTCTCCCTGCTGCGCTGTTGCGGGCTCCTCTTTCCCCTGCAGAGGTGAGGCTCTGCAAAATCCTGTGCGGTCGACCTCCTGACCGGGTTTCCCTCGTCTGGCTGTCCTCCTGCCTTACCCCAGAGCAGTCCTGCTCATTTAGTTATCCTTTTTGCCTTTTGCCTCTTTTTGTTAACCCACCGTCTGTTATCATCTGCCTTTGGGTCCTCCCCGTTACCTGACTCTTGACAGTTTGTGTACCTGTAAGGTTCAACTTTGTTTATGGCATTTAAGTATTACACAATTCTACTACTTTGCAGTTCTACTTAAATACTTGTGCTTCAGGGTAATTTAGAAACGTGCATCCTCACCAAATATTTATAGTAGATGTTCAGTGGGAACATGTAGAAGAAAACCTTTGCATTTGATGTTTGGATAGAGACAGACGGAGGAGAAGTTCTGTGTATAGGTGCATCAATCCATGCCTAAAGGTACGACACAATCGGTAATGATTTCAAATGGTTATTGGATTGTACAGATTTTTGTTACAATTTAAAGAGATATTTGAACATTATATTTTGCATTGAGATTTTGCTATTTTCTTGTCTCTTTGAAATATGGTTCTTTACTCTGTGTCCCCCCTACAGGAGAGGAGCCTCTAGAAAGAGTAAAGATATCATCCTGAGAGTAATCTCTCTGTGTCGTCTCTCTCAAACCTAACACAGACCTGTAGCACCTCGCAGGATGCTGATTGGTCAGGTCACTGGTGGTTGGAGTCAAACACATGAAGCCTGACAAGATGGATTTTGTGTGATCTTG
Source organism: Bovichtus variegatus (assembly GCA_943593645.1). Lineage (NCBI taxonomy): Eukaryota > Metazoa > Chordata > Actinopteri > Perciformes > Bovichtidae > Bovichtus > Bovichtus variegatus. Next base: position 3,740,830 of record CALSCE010010638.1, on the reverse strand, counting down.
TGATTCAGCAATTCTTGCATGATCTTGTGATACTCTATCACGAGAATCCAGCTGCCATTCAAGGTGAAATGGGTCCCCCTAAATGTTGTAAGTTGTAAAGGGATACATAGGTTAAATCACTAGGAGCTGAAGGCTAACACTTGTAGACTGGCTAAGAAAAGGGGAAAATACCTTGTATTATAATTCATATGCTGCACACTATGATGTTCTCCAGTCAGTAGCACAACATGCCTCTCAGTTGTCAGTCAACTGATGCCATGCAATGGATTCTTGAAGCATTATTCAAAGTAATGTTTTTACCAATTTGGAAAAATGTGTGTGTGTTTCTGTGTGTAGACAAACACACCACACCCCAGAGCCACCTGACTGTGAAATGTTGTCATTCATGCTCATATCACAGCTTCACACAGACATACCATATTGCATCCATCCACAGCTGGATAGATGCACACTAACACACACTGAGACATACAGAGTTAGCTGATATGAGGACACTCACACTAACTCAATTAGACTCAGCAGCAGCAGCAGCAGCAGCAGGGAACACACTCTCCACAGACAGACAGAGCTATACAAATACACAAGGCTTCAGGAGACTTTGAGTGTCTCCGTTAAGGAGAGCCACTTAGCTTAGCATGCTGCTCATGAAGCTAAAATAGGTTAATGATACAATTTGTTGGTCACAATGGTACAATTGGTTTCTGAGTTGCACGTTACACGGCTGCATGTAAATGGGGCCACATTGAATATGGCAACAAACTCAGCCTTGACTGCAGGGCTTTGTGCATCTGTCAATCACTCAGTCTGTCGATATGAGCCCTGGCGCCCATTAGCCTTGCAGTATGGTGCTGGAAGCTGCAGGAATGGACTATATGCATACTCTTATGTGTGTTGACTAAAGCTCTGGCATAAATCCAATCTGTGCATCTAGTTTCATCTGAGGTTCAAAAAATAAATAATCTATTATCAGACATCTGGTTTGGTTTGCTATGTATTGACATTTTGTCAATCAGAAATCTCCTCTACCCACCCACAAACAGTATGAATCTTACTGTGTTTATGTATGCACCATTATACACCGAAGCAAATTCCTTGTATGTGAAAACCTACATGGCAATAAACCAGATTCTGATTCTGATTCAGGTTCTGATGTATGAGTGCTCTCAGTTAAACATACAGTCCATGTGAGGAAGGTCATCTCAAAGACAGCTGTCAATGCAATCCATATGTGCACATTGGTTTAATGACTACTATTTTTTAAATCAAAAACAAACTCCAATGCAGCGTATTAGAAGCTTTTCTTTCTATGTTTCAACAGTAAAGCACAGATTTACAGCACATTTCTTGGCTGCCACTTGACAGTGTCATGGCACTAAGAATATTTAGAGTTATGATGAAATGATTATCTCAAATGTCATTGAACTAGCATTAGCACTATGTTCCTAGTATGTTATATAAAATCTTTCTTGATTTTTCATTTATTGAGAGTAATAAAGTAGAAAACATAGAAACATAAATGATCATGATATTTCTATTTATAATGTGTTGTATTGTTTTATTGATTCAGGCCTTTTGTTCTGCTTCCTATTGAGATGAGATGAACACTTAACCAGACAGACACACACATACCACACACACACACACACACACACACACACACACACACACACACACTCAAATAATCAATATAAATGATGTATGGGTGAAGACAACCTGTATAACAGGTCGAGAAAAACCAAGAGGATCATTAGAAAAATTGTGGAATGTTTAAAAATAATGACACTCTGTTTAATGGTTAAAACTATTCATGTAAAGTAGTATTAGGTGCACATTCTATGTCCATATATAATCATTTTATTCAGTGAAGGATAAAGGTGTCAGTCCCCACATTCCTCTCTTACGTCTCCTCTGGGTCACCACATTAACGTCTCTCAGCGTAGCCTCTGATAGGCCAGGCCTTGTTCATCACCATGGATATATGGATTATTCTTGATTAAAAGTCTGCAAAAGGGTGCAAAGTCTTGTCACCTGAAGGAAGTCAGATGTGCAACGAGCTTCTCCACCCTCCCAATCTCCACCGCCTCACTACACTTCCTGCACTAACAGACTGTTGACCTAAGTGATGACGTGTGGAATCGTCCAATATGGACCTATAATTCCTAGGATAATGGGCTGATCATGGAAAACACACAAAACAAGGAATTTTAAGAGGTAATGTACCTGAAGTTAAGTTGAGCTTGTGTTAACTGTAAAGAATGTGAGTGACAACTGAGCCAACTGAGAAATGTCTCAAATGATCTAATAATGAACTATTTATCACCCATCCTATTGAATCTCATTGGATCGACATAAATTAATTTAATTCACCAGAATGTTCTTCGATTTATGCACAAGAAACAAGAATGAATCATTTAATGAACATAAACTAAATAAATCCCTTCAATACAAACAGATTTCAATTTAGCAAATCAAACGAACGTCTTGGTTGAGTATGTTGAGTGTAATCAACCATACCAATTGAGCGTCACAGTATTACCTCTCACATCCAAAACCTTGAGTGTTGAAGAACAGCACGTTCCTGAGCTGAGGATGGATCTGTGTGAGAGCCGACAGCTCACAGCGAGGCAGACAGCCGCTCAGTCACCCGGAGACCTAACCTCCGCCTCTCACTAGCTCTCTCTCTGCCTCTGTTCGTCAGTTGTAGGCACACTCTCACACACAATCAGTGGCGCTGACTGTGCGGATGGGTTGTAACCCAAAGTATACAGCATCACACATTCATGACAAGGCTCTTTGTTCTTTTTCATCATACATTTTATTCCTATACTTAAAAATGTTTCCTGAGCTAAGAGGCTCCATTGATTCAGTCTACAAGCCTCCGAGGCATCCCTCCCCCATACACATCCTTTACTCATCTTTCCTTTCACTCCCATCCCTCCTCTTTCCTCTGCTCTCTCATCCCTCCTTTCATTCCTACACTTCCTCCTTCCCTGCCATTCTCTCTCTCTCTTTCTCTTTTCCTTCCACCTTCCTTGTTTCCTTGTTTCCTCCCCTTTCCTGCTCATGCCTAAAACCTCAACGTGCAGAGAGGATGTAGCGATCGGTGGGAAAAAAGGGAGAGACCATCAGCTCACAGACGGAGGGATGCAGCAAAGGTATAGGTTGGAAGGTAGTAGTATAGGCCTGTTCAGTCTTCCCTCCCCTCCCCTCCCCTCCCCCCCCCCTCCGCTCCCCTCCCCCCCTCCCTTTTCCTGTGCCAGGGTGGTATGACCTGCTTGATTACAAAACAGCCCTCCCATGTGTCTGCCTGTTCTCTGTGCCAGCCGAGAGACAGCAAGAGCAAGCTCCTGGAGCACTGGTGAGGGCGACAGAGAGGAGGAGAAGACACTGAGGAGAGAGTGTTGGAGAAGAAAGACAGAGGGAGAAAGTTAAAAAAAAAAGAGTAGGACATGCATAGCAAGGGAAGTAAGAGAGTAAGAAAAGAAGAAAGAAAGATGAGAGCGGGACGCTGAGAAGCATCAGTGCTGTCAGAGCATGTTCAGCCCTCAGGGACAGCCGGGGGTAAGTCTGCTACGCATGCATGTGCATCATTTATGCATTCACACACTACAGCATCTCAATGTATGGCTACTACACACCTTTACATTCCAGACATAGTGGACAGTCTTTGGTGTAAGTGTAGAAAATGTGTATTTCTGATGATGATGATATCGGCTCCAGTCAGATGGCTGGTGAGTAGAGCAGTTCTGATCTGGACAAACCTGCAGGTCAAAGCTCCACGGTGCTTTAAATAAGGAACACCTGAAAGCTTTCACATTCATATCTGGACTTCTGCTCCAAAAGGGGTCCTGACAATGTTTTCTGCACTTTTGACATCCTCCATTAGTGTCCACACTTCTCTTTCTCATTGTTGGCCCTGTATAGTACTTGGTTGGCCATTTCATAAGATAAGAGAGACTGATCAACAACGGAGTCGTCAAGGGATACGGATAATGGCGTAGAAAGGGAGAGGGGAGCTTTGGCTGTTTGATCAATTTCATATGATGTCTGACAGGCTGTCATGGAATCATTACACAACCCCCAGAGACAAAGAGATGCTTTAAGAAGGTGTGTGTGTGTGTGTGTGTGTGTGTGTGTGTGTGTGTGTGTGTGTGCGTGCGTGTGTGTGTGTGCGTGTGTGTTTGGGTTGTACTTCTGTTGGAGTACATACTTAAGTGCACACACATTCCTGTTTTCCTGTGATTTCTGCACACAAACTGCTCAGTTTCTAAATAACTAAGCGACTGGGCCTCAACTAGCTTACAGCAGCCATTCAAGAAATTTTCCAGCAGCCTCTCAGAGTCTGGTGTTTAATCTTCTCCAGGCTACTAGAGGAAGAAGCTACAGTTCCAGGGAGTTGTTAGGTCCGTGTTAGCACGACTGTAGATCCTGTGCTTCACATGCAGAGGCAGCAGGATGTATTGTTTGTCCTCAGAGGAGAAGAGGGGCTCCACAGCAGCCATATTAGCTCCGTTACAGGTCTCAGGAGGACAGCTGGGTGACAGAGGTCGTCATGGTGAGGGGGGTAGTCATGGTAAGTGGTTGCCATGGAGATCGTGGGGGCCCCTGCAGATGGGCTTACCTGGTCTGAAGAGACCATTATGATCATTTCCTACCTGCTTTCTGAAGTCTGTTTCTCTCCAAGTGTGTGCTGCATAGAAAAGAAAGGAACCAGAAGTCACTCTGACGAAAATACGTAGTTGAATGCCAAAAAAGGCGGGGTCAGTTGTTTCTTATTTTGTCTGGAGTTTGTGCTCTGCACAATAAGCTTTCTGCTGGTGTTAACATTTGTAATTGAGTATTAACACAACTCTCTCTTCTGTGTATTTCATTAAGGCTGCACTGCTGTGGTTTCATTAACTTCTGCTGCATTTCGACTGAAACAGAAAGCCGTTTCTAACCCTTTACAGAAAAACACGCCTCCGTTTAGATGATAGTTAGGAGGAAAAGGTGTGTGTTTGTGTGTGTGAGCTACTCACACACAGAGCGGTAGATCATTAGTAGGCCAGGAGAGAGCTGGTACTGTACATGTACCCCATCACTCCCTCTGTCTGGGCTGATATTTCATGTGACACACACACACACACACACACACACACACACACACTTTCCAGCCCTTTCCAGTTTTTATGCCCTGAAGCATTTGCGCTCTCACATGCCAGCAAGCGAGCAAGAATTTGAATATCCAAAAGCTCAAAGCGGTTAACGTATGCGACCCTGTAATGCAACAAACCCCCTGGGCTGTAAAGCATTATCAACACATACATACTGTACAACTTTAGAATATCTCTATTCATCTAATTCTGCTGCTTATTTATCCAGAACTGTTACATTACAGTTCATTTAGCTGATGCTTTTGTCCAAAGCGACTTACAATAAGTGCAAACAAATGGCTGCGTGGCTGTGAGGCTGCGTGGCTGTGAGGCTGCGAGGCTGCGTGGCTGTACAGCTGGTTTCTCTCTGCAGTGAATAATGTGAGGATACAGCAGTATCATCGCACATAGAGCTCATTCTTGTGTTTCATGTGAGCCTGGTTTTGTGTGAGGAATGTAGAACACATTTAATGTGCATGAGTAAGGGTGTGGCATCCACTTATACCACAGCAACATGTGTGTGTGGACACTGTGAAAGACACAGATATTTAATCAGTTGAAGCTCTCATATTGTGTATGGAGTATGGTGGAGTTGTATTTCTTTGTTTGCTTATATGTTACATAAACTGAAAGATAAATAGAAATATAGATGATTGTTGAATTTATGTTTTTCCAGTTTTATAAAATGCATTCCTAGTGAATAAAAATAGTAAATAGTGAGAGCCGTTACAGCCACTGACTTGCATATTTGTGGAATACATATAAGAACCCTATCTTCAAATATGGTCCATTTTAATCCCTAACCCTAGGAATAAAAATAAGAAATCGAATCGAAGTCTTAAAACAAATATATATTGGTAAGTTAAGTGTTAAGTGTGTGTTGAATCCGTTCCTAATTTTGGCTGTGCTGAAATACTTAAATACATTGTTTTTTCAATTTTATTTCAAAAAAGGAGCGTCATCATGTCTATCACACATTGTGTCTGTTAGTTACATACTTTGTGTTTCAAGGTATTTTTTATCATCAGTTTATATTTTCCAAAGACAATAAATGATTGAAAAAACATCTACATCTATCGCTTTATTTTAACCAATAATTAATTATTTTAACCTTCACTGCTTTTACCAAATAGTTTCACTTAAACATGTATTAAAAACTAAAAGCAAAACTGAAGGAAAAGACTTTCAAATGCATCTTATGGTCTCCCACAAAGAGCTGATCAGTGGACTTTGAGTTAAGATTTCTTTCTTTCAAAAAGGATGTTTCATGTTCAATATGTACCTCAGTAATAGCAGAAAGGAATTTTCTTTCTTTTTACTTTATTTCCATCACAGTGTAAAAACATAAGGACAAATCTTGGTATTAATGTGATGATGCTCAATGTGAAATGTTCATCTTATGAACTGTTTGGAGATGACAACCATAACAGACACTGAGCACATCATTTCCTCACCATTAAAGTCGTGTCTGTCACATGACCTCAGTGATAACCAGCATACAAAGCCTGAAGGAGCTTCTTTATGCGCAGTGAGGTGGAAATGACCATGAACCCATGAAGAAAAGTTTCATAAAGCAGCCTTTCATACTATTTCCCCACCCTGCTGAATTAAATACATATAGGTAAAACACAAAAGAGTAATAAAATAACTAACAAGAAATGGTGCATTCACTATTCAAGTGGCAAATAATAAGGTTTCACCAGCAACGCTTGGCTGTGTGTGTGTGTGTGTGTGTGTGTGTGTGTGTGTGCTGTGTCTGTGTGCGTGTGCGTGTGTGTGTGTGTCACTTAGAGGACGTTTAAATCCTTTGTTCTTCATCACAGAGTCGATAACAAAGACAGTCCAATTTAATTAGATTTTTAATGAGGGTTTGAACCAATTGCTTTTGCGAACACTGAAACATATTTTAAAATAGTTTAAATTTCATTTTTATTGCTGTGCTAATAATTGCAAATGTGACTTCATTTGCACCCTTTTATTTGAAATTGCTAATTTGTTAATTGCATATCATTTGAAAACGTTTTCACAAAAACTATTAAGAACTTTAATGAATTTAGTCTTATATTTAATAATACAATTAAAACAGTGTAACTGGTAAAATATGATTTACAGAATCAGTCATGTATTTTTTTGTTTAACACTGCTTTCAATGCATTGCATTTACAATACAAAGGAAAATATGAGTATATCAAACAAATGTGCACATTACCAAATAAAGTGTTTGTATGAAAGAATTTTTTCCAACAATAGATGATAAAATCCTAAAAAGGAACTGCACTTTGGTGCTAAAGATGGCACTATGTATGTGTGCGTATATGTAGAAAGAAAGTGTGCACATCGAACAGTGTATGTATATGTGCTTAATTAGTCGACAGATGAAATAAATAAATGCTCTGATAGAAAGAGCAGTGTTCATCCTTTTCCTGGTACAAACACAGCAGGTATGCAGGACCGAATGAGAAGCAACTAGGCCGTTTTGTCACACAAGCGCACACACAAGCGAACACACACACACACACACACATATACATACACACTTTCACAATCACACACTAAAAGGTAGCAGTTCACTCAAGATGCTTTAAGATTTACCCCAAATCTGCATAGTCAGAAAATACAGACAGCTAAGTGGACGAGTTGGCTTCACTCAAACACCAACAGTCAGCCGGAATTAAGCTGGACCGGCCTGGTTCAGAAGAGCACAACTTTAATGGCCCTTCTATACCTCTACATTGCCATAATAAAACATTTATTAGCTTCTATCGTGTAGAAAGTAGCCTGTTCCTGTATGGCTTTGACCCCTAATACCACACATTCCCTGTTGAAACACCTCCCTCTGCCTCTCCTCCAGGAACTGGCCAACCTGGCCCAGTGGACTTTAAGTCCTCATCAGCTCTGTGTTTACACATCCACTAGCTTCCTATTCTATTCTAATGGCACCATTACCAGCCATCAATAATGCAGGGGGGGTAAGTACATGTAGGACTAATAGAGCTGTTTCCTCCCCATGGTCTGTCAGAACAAGGGCTCGTAAAGGTGCCTGTTAGTTTATCCGAACACACTCGCATACTGCAAGCATGAACGTATACATACGCGCATGCATAGATGAAAATACAGATCTGACATGACATCACATTATGCACAGTATACAGGGAGCAGGCAGTGGAAAGAAAGACAACACATGCATCACATGACCACACGTTTGTGAGTGGGAAGCTTTGTGTGCTGTAAGCATATAAGTGGAGTGTGTGTGTGTGTGTGTGTGTGTGTGTGTGTGAGCTACTCCTACATGTTTCCATCAGACAGAGCTACACAATCGTGTGGGAGGAGTTATGAGAACAATGATAGGTTCTTGTTTTTCCCTCCTCACACACGGTGTGTGTGAGCGCATGAGAGCGCATATGTGATGATCGTGTGTGTGTGTCTGTGTGTGTGTGTGTGTGTGTGTGTCAGTGTGTGTCTGTGTGTGCGTGTGTGTGAAAAGCAGTGTACCCTCACATGTGGCTGTGGCAGAAAGGTAAGCCTTTTTCTTTGTCTTGCTGTTGCTGGATTCCTTTAGTGATTGGCTGCACTTCTTCCGGACATGGATTTATTATACATTTGTAACATAGATTTCTTCTTATATGGTCTCTTTATGCCCGGATATTTAAATTCTAACTATCAAAGTGATGGATGTTAACTGTAGGCTCATATTTCTTTGTTCCAATCGCCCGCCTTACACTTAGCGCCCAATAACCTTCCTCTACTTTGAGCACTTAAATACTTAGTGTGGCTAAGCAGGTTATAAAACATTAAAGAGCTTATTGGCTCAGTCCCTCCATCATCCACACCTACCATTTGTCATGTGTCACTTTGATGTGTGAGTATGTTAGCTGTGGGCTGCCACAAACCCTCAGAGACAACAGACTTTCAGTCCCAATTTGTCTAAAGGGTTTATGACAAGGTTCCCTGAGGATACACCCTCCATTCTTGTCTTCCCACGCACCGCTCACACACACAGACACACACACACACACACACACACACACACACACACACACACACACA
>CALSCE010010638.1:3710319-3723755 GCA_943593645.1 Bovichtus variegatus | reverse complement strand
ACACACACACACACACACACACACACACACACACACACACACACTCTGCTTTCACTCTTATCACTAAAAGTTCTTACCTTATTGGCAAAATCTTCTGTAAATATACGACAAACTTGTTCATAAAGACTAATAGATAAAGCTCTTGTGTCTGAGAATGTTTTAATTAGTTTCAAGCTCTGGGTTGGATTCCATCTGATAATCCCGCCTCTACGTGTGTACCTGCTTAGAAGCCAGGAGTCACTCTATTCAATTTGCATTTGCAACCTTTGAAGTATTTAACAAATGACATAATTGCATCAATATCATTTTAGTTACGCACACATGCAGCTCCTTGTGGGATTAATCATTCAATCACTATCTGACTTTAATTTTCTTCCATCATTTTCACATTAGGGAAATACAGAAAGAGCTTAATCGGGCTCAATCAACCATGCTGTATTTCTTCTTATTGCAGATCCTATCATTTAATGGGGCCTGGAAAGGCCTCCAGCCATGGCGTAAGCTTAATGTAGTTACCTGCCATCTAAATTTTGGAAGTTAGTATTAGTGAAAAACATTTTGGGATGCCAAGGCCAACAGGTTCACATGGAAGCTAATTAGGAAAAGCAACAATTTAACAGGTGCTGGTAATTCAGCCCCACTGGCTCCGCAGGTGACAACTGAATTTGGTGCTCCTACACACACACACACACACACACAGATAAATGCTTGGTAGGATCACCTGCAAGGGATGAGAGATTGAGGTGCGAGAGAGACAGTCAGAGCCAGATATTACATTTCTCAAGCCTTCTCTGTGTGTGTGTGTGTGTGTGTGTGTGTGTGTGTGTGTGTGTGTGTGTGTGTGTGTGTGTGTGTGTGTGTGTGTGTGTGTGTGTGTGTGTGTGTGTGTGTGTGTGTGTGTGTGTGTGTGTGTGTGTGTGTGTGTGTGTGTGTGTGTGTAAAGACTGACTGTCTTTCCCTCACTTCTTAACCTGCCTATTGCATCCTCCCCGTCTTCCTTCCTCTGTCTCTCTCTCACCCTGTCTGTCTGCCTGTCTGTCAGCTGGTTCAGTGCTGCTGCAGTGAGCCCCGCCTGCCAAACATCCATCTAAAAGGCGAGTCCGCACGTCTCTCTCTCTCTCTCTGCAGCTGCAGCATAATAGGTCCACATCATGAGATGATCAGTGACTCCATTAGGTTTCATGCCACTTTCTTATATTGTGCCTGACTTGAAGGCACAGGTGGCAGTAATGTTGCTGTGTTCTCACAGGACACAGGATCACTGAGATAGGCAGGAAGATTTCAATGAGAATACAAAAGCATCTAAGGCTTAATGATACATGACATTAAAGAGAAAAGTAACAATGTGTTAGTCCGTCTCTTTCAGGCTTATTGGTACCTACTGAAGATTTCAATCTTTAAAAACAGATCACAAATGTATCGTTTCATCTTTAAAAGGCTCAGTACATTTCTCAAAAAGATGGGTACTGTAGTTTTTGGTAATTTGGGGAGTTTTCAGTATAGGTATGGAATTTGATCATATGGTGTAGGTTAGTTTAATTGAGAAAAAATGCATATTTTGTAACCTCATCATATAATGTGTGTGTACAATGTGAATACATAAATGTAGTGGAGTAAAACTATAAAGTAGCATCAAATGGATTTGGTCATTCTATATACAAATTCATGGCATGAATACTTGTAGAAACATCCTCAAAGCATATTTATAGAACTACACAGTACACTGCTATTTTGTATGTACGTACTGCACACTTCTCATAGCATCTTTACATCTTTACTTTAATTTTCTTTCCTTTGCAATGTAGATATTTACATTTTATTGCACATTTTCATGTACCATATTGCTCCATATTTCATACCCCGTGTTCTATATCCAGTTTTTAATTGACTTATGTGCCACTAACTGCATTAAACAAACTTTTGATTTTGTTCTTTGTTTTTTTGTCTAAATGTGTACAGTATAATAATAATAATAATTTGCAATGCCATGTCTTGGTTAAATATTGGAAAAAGGCGATGTTAACTTGAAGCAGGACATAGGAGGTGTATACATAAAATAATATTTAATATAAAAATATTAAACCCAAACTACGATCTCTCCCTAAACTTAACCAAAATCCTTATCATACATACCACAACATAACTCAGCAATTATGTTTTCTCCTAAATGTTTTACACAAAACCATTACATAGTGTTCTAGGATACAGTGTGTGTGTGTGTGTGTGTGTGTGTGTGTGTGTGGGTGAGTGTGTGCGTGCGTGCGTGTGTGTGTGTCCGTGCGTGTGTGTGTGAGTGTGTGTGTGCGTGTCTGTGTGTCTGTGTGTGTGTGTGCGTGCGTGTGTGTGTGTGCGCGTGTGTGAGTGCGTGTGTGTCTGTGTGTGTGCATACGTGTGTGTGCGTGCGTGCGTGCGTGTGTGCGTGCGCGTGTGAGTGTGTGCGTATGTGTGTGTGTGTGTTCCTCAGAGCATCTGTAGTTTAAGCCACAGAGACTTTGATAGCAGTCCATGCAGAGCGGAAGACACAGACCAGTGGCTTCTTCTAATGAGCTCACTGCTGTGCTCTGCCGTGGGGATCGTGGCACACCCAACAAGATTTTATCAACTAATTAAGCAACTTCTTAGAGAAGAAATCTCAAAGAAAGCTACTGGGAGAAAAATATATGTGCAATTTTTCATCCCTTTCCTTTATTCCTTTATTTGCATTCGGATACAGTGTGGTAAGGGCTGAGGCTGTGATTATTCTTCACTGTTCTGATGGAGCTTGAGATACTGTCATCCTCACTTTGGAAAGTAAATGTGGATCGTTCCCATGTTGATTTACAGATATTCAGTCTTGAGACACACAGCCTGCGGTGAGAGCGTAACACCACTGACTTTGCCTTGCATGCATACAGTATGTGTTGTTAGTCAACTAATGACTTTCATTAACAATCAATGTGCAGATCCTTTTTCCAGTTAATCGATTAATCACAAAATGTCTATTATAATTTCCCATAGCACAAGGTGACCCCTTTAAATGTTAGATTATACTATAAACTATATTCATGGTTAATTTATTATCATTCTGCAACAGTTGCACAACGAAATGCAGAAAACATGACAACACAAGAACGGAACAAAAACAGATGTGTATTCCTGAAGTTCAGTTTCGAATTTGCAGGAGGAATGTAAACAGCAGCAACAAATAAAATCACTGATGTAAACACAGTCCTGCACTCTGTCCTGCGGACTGCATGTCAGTCTGAGATCTGGGATGCCACGATGGAGCCAGGTCTCTGTAAAGATCTGGGCGGGTCTACCGTTGCTGGGTTAGCTTGAGTCTTATTTCATCCATTTCATGTTTGTGCGACCGGACATCAGCCAGGAGCAGGCTGGGTAGTGGAATAGCCTCAGGTTCTAGCTGGGTTAGCTTAGCTAATGTCGGCTCTCCTCCCTCTCCCCCAGGGCATTCACTCCGCCCGCTGTGGCATTTGGTCAGGCTGGTCTGGCTGGGTGGTCAGAGGACCTCCGATGTTGCTGAGTGGATCTCTGTCATATGCCTTAAGTGCTCCGGTAAAAAAGACAAAAAGACATTCAGTAGGCCTATACAAACCTATGAAACAGAGAAAAGCAGCAGATCATTACATTAGATAAAATTGAACTAGAAACATTTTTAGCATTTTTGCATGAAAAAGGACTGAAACAATGAATCAAACAATCGACTACTGGGCTAATGGACTAATCAACTAATCGTCAACATACTACTGAGTTATTTGTACAAACTGATTTCACATGACTATGTTTTAAAAACAATCAGTTTTACTTTTGGCCAAATATGAAAGACGTGAAAAACTAAAGTTCATTTTTGACTTTGGAAACAGTAGCTCGACAATAGTAGAGGTGTAGTTGTGTAGTTGTCATGACGATAGATCTGTTATTATTAAATGCAGTCATTATGAATATTGTTATTTTATGTTAATGTTACATTAATATCATATGTTGGGTGAGTAAAGAATCACTCTGGCACAAACTGGGCCGTTGGTAAATTTGTAGGCACTGTTGGAATGTAATGTTGGGTTATTTAGAGCAGCTCACTCTCGGAGTGGCAGAGCACCAAGTGATGTAAAATGTGTGTAAGTAAAACTCAAAATACTTTGGTTAAGATGGCATAACGTTCAGTCACAAGATCCAACCTGGCTGAGTATATATGGTCCACAATTTCTTTAAAAATGGTAACAAAAATACTATTATACTATTATAATATTTTTTTTAAAGGCAAGTGTTCAGATATTTTACTTAAGTAGACGTACAACAACAAGTATTATCAGTAAAATCTTACTGAATGTACTTATTTTCATTATTATTTGTTTTGCATTTTAAGAAATTCTATGGTCACAGGGAATACAAAACAAAAGAATAATTGTCCTTTAATATCCTCTACGCAGACACCACTGTAGATTGGCAATGATGTTCTGGGCAGTTTTAATCACTCCCTGCAGAGCCCTGTAATGTTTCCAGTGAGGATCTTTCTATTGCTCCTCTGTAAAAGTTAACAAGAGTTTGGCTGGGACATTTTGATTTCTAAACTTTCCTTAAGAAATACAGTCGTTTTTCAGTTCATTGGTTTTGCTGACGTTTAGCAGTAACTTGTTCTCTGTAACTTGTAATCGTTTTTTGAAATCTGGCCAATGATGGTAGTTTCATCCAAAAAAATGTAAAACAGAGTTCTCTTCATGTCGAGGGTTACAGTCATGGGGGTACAGCATGAATGGGAAGGGGCCTCGCACACAGCCCTGGAGGGCTGTTCTGCAGTAGACATGAGGAAGTGTGACCACCAATCCAGGTGCATTTTGACTATGGATGGATCTTACTGCTAGACTGTGAGACTTTAAGCGAAAAGTATATTTGCTTTTTAAAAGGCTTATCTGCTTAACTGTATTTGTTTACTGCTGTTCTTGGACAAATATCCTAAATAAAGTGAGATCTGTGATTTTCAATTGTAAGCAATCATTATCAAGAGCATTGTGACTGATTAGGGGGTGCGGCCATCACATCTGTAGCCACCCAAGTAATGAAGTCTAAAAAAACAGCATTTGTTTGGAGCGGCAGCCTCATCGGATGAAGACTCAGGAGGACAAAGACAAAGGACTCTTTCAAGAGTTTTCGTGCGAGGATAAGTGGGAAGCAAAGCCAACATTGACTGGGCTAAGTATCTAATTTTGCTTGCTCTTCCCTCTCCTTATTCAAATATGTGTATAATTTTCATTCCTGTTCATGTGTCTTCTCATAGATATTACAGGCCTCAAAGATGCTCACAACATCACCATAACTTCTCGACTTTTATTTATCCCACCCGCACCTCACATACCCAAGGCCTGTGGAACTGCCGGTCAGCTACTCGCAAAACTGAGCTCATCTCTGGCTACGCCTCCCAGCAATCCCTTGACTTCCTTGCTCTCACTGAGACTTGAATAACACCAGATAACACCTCCACCTCAGCTGCTCTCTGCACAGCCTACTCCTTAACCCACTGGCAGAGGAGGTGGCACTGGTCTACTCATCTCCCCCAAATTAAGTTTTTCCCTCTCCTCATTGCCAGACTTCACTCCTTCATCTTTCACTCAGCCAGTTAAATTCTTGTTCCCAACCGTCCTCCAGGTCCTTTGAGATAGTTTTTGGAGGAATTGGAGTTCTCCTGTCTAACATCCCTGAAAAATGTCCTCCGCTTGTACTTCTCGGCTTGTCTGGCCGACTTTTACATCCACTCAGAGAATTCAACCGACTTATTATCTCTTCTATCCTCCTTTGCTCTCTCATTGTGTCCGTCCCCACCTACTCACAAAGCTGGCCACCACCTCATTTTCACCAGAAACTTCTCTACCTCTAAGTTCTCTGTAACCGCGCTTCACATCTCCAAACACTCAAACATATCGTACTCTCTCACCTTCTCCTAATCTGAGAAACCTATCTTCTCTAACACGGTACCTGTCTGCTGTAACCTTCGCTCCCTCTCTCCCGCCTCTCTTGCCTCTGCTGTCCTCTCAGCCAACTCTGTCACAGACACTCTCCTCTCTACTCTCTCTCTGTCCTCGCACTTCACAGCAGTTTCACCAGTCCCCTCCAGCTCCCTGGTTGGATGACTCAGTGCGTGCTGACAGAACCATCCTACGGGGGGCTGAAAGGTGGTAATCAAAAGACCCTAACAACCTCCTTGCCTATCAATGTCTTCTCTCCTCTTTCTCTTCCTCTATTCCTGAAGCAAAAAGCGCTTTCTTTCAATCTAAAATGCCATCCTCCTCTTCCAATCCCAAAAAACTCTTCACAATCTTCTCCACCCTCCTCGATCTTCCGGCCCCCTACCTCCTTTCTCCCTTCTACCAAGTTACTTTCAACTACTTAGTAAAAAAGATAGATGACAAAAAGCTTTTCATTTCCCAACTCCCCCCACTCCAAGTTCTTTCTCCCCCCCTCTCTCCGAATGAAGTTCTAACCCTCGTTACCTCTGCTGCCCTACCACCTGCCCCCTCGATCCCATCCCCTCTCACCTTCTCCAGTCTATGGCTCCTGACCTTCTTCCTTTTCTCACCCATCTCATCAACACTTCCTTAACAACTGGTTGCTTTCCAAACACTCTTAAAGAGGTAAGAGTGAACCCTCTCCTAAAGAAACCCACACTCGACCCTTCTGAAGTGAACAACTACAGACCTGTCTCTTTTCTTCCATTTCTTTCCAAAATACTTGAGTGTACATCTTTAACCATCAACTGTCTTCTTACCTTCATCAGAACAACCTTCTTGATCCGCACCAATCTGGTTTCAAGGCAGCTCACTCAACTGAGACTGCCCTCCTCGCTGTCACTGAGGAACTTCACACTGCTAGAGCAGCCTCCTTCTCCCCTGTTGTCATCCTTCTGGACCTTTCTGCTGCGTGAACCACCAGATCCTCCTTTATACCCTCCAAGAACTGGGAGTATCAGGCTCTTCTCTCTCCCTGCAAAAATCATACCTCAAAGACCGCACCTACAGGGTAACTTGGAGAGGATCTGTGTCAGAACCCTGTCAGCTCACCACAGGGATTTCTCAGGGGTCCGTCCTGGGTCCACCCTTCTTTTTTCTGTACACCAATTCACTTGTCTCTGTCATTCACTCTCATTTTCCTACCACCGCTACGCAGATGATACTCAACTGATTCTGTCTTTCCCCCGGTCCGAAACCCGAGTCATCCAACCTCTACAGGTTAAACACAAACTGGGGTTTAACTTACCCAAATACTCCCACACTACATCTCTTCTCCACTCCCTTCACTTCAGTGGCTGCTCAAATCTGCTTCAAGACACTGGAACTGGCCTACCGTGCTGTGAATGGATAAGGCTCTGCATCAGTCAGTCGGCTCGCTACTCCCTCACTGTGAGTGGGACCCAGACACCCCTCAACAAAAACCCGGCTGTTTGCGATCCTGGCTCCAAAATGGTGGAAGGAGCTCCCCATTGATATCAGGTCAGCAGAAAGTGTAGTCTGCAGAGAAAAGAAAAAAACACCTTTTTCGACTGCACCTTGGCCAATAGAAAATATAATAATAACAAGATTTTCAGATTTCTCTATGTAGCTCTGAAATTGGTTTGACTTATTTTACACTCTTTTCGGCTCTGATAACGTTAGCTACTGTAGCTTGGCAGCTAGCGATGGCATCTGTCTCGTACTCTTCTGCTCGGTGTGTTTCATGTTTAGCTATTCCTCTGACTCCTTTAGTGATAAAGGTAGATGTATTAAATGTAAAAGGCTAAACGTAAATACAGTAAGATTCATCATCATTCCGACGCTGGCTGTCATGGTGGTGTCCAGATAATGACGTGGGCTCCGTAGACAATTGGCGGACTTTCGAGGGAACTCCTGGTCTGATGAGGAGTGACGGCATTCATCCTACTTTGGAAGGAGCAGATCTCATATCTAGTAACATTACAAAGTTTCTAAGTAGAACATATCCATAACAGTTGGCAGACAGGAGACAGAGTTGCAGTCTTACACGCTTCTCTGTCCAGGCAGTCACCCACTTAAATACCCACTCAAATCCCCACAGTGACTGTGTCTGCCCCACGACCACTTAGATTAATAAAATCAATAGTAAACAGAAGAGGAGTTGTACATATAAACCTTATAAAAATTAACACCACCACTGCAAAAGTGCAACTAAATAATGTCTGCTGTAATGAAAAATAATATGTGGACTCAAGTGATTCTTGTTGAAACATTTAATATGTGTTTTAAATTTATTTTTCAGCTTTTGTTTGGAACTTCTATCTAACCAATTAATGTTAATGTTAATCTCCAAAAAAACAGAGTTTCAGAGCAAACATTTGACTGTTTAAACAGTTCATCTAAATCTTGATAAAAATTAGATGTCATGTGATGGTGGATTGTACAGGATTGCAATATTAAAATTCATCTTGGGAGACAGTACTACATTTTAGGCTATAAATTCTAAAGATATGTCCAGTTTTATTTTGTTCAATTGAAAAGTGTCTTTGACATAAAACAATACGCCCCCTCTCCTGCCAGATGATTTATCCTTACTGTAGTAAGTATAACCCGGGAACATTGATCGTGCTGGTTCCGATATCAGGGTTAAGCCAGGTTTCACTCAGAGCGTTATAAGGTGTTGAATATTTATGTCCTTTTGATATTATGCTCCGAATGTTCAAGTGTCCACCCAGAAAACTTTTAAGTTTAGACATAGGGTCCCATATCACTTTTGCGTGATTTACACTCTGGAAATTTATCTTGTTTTTGTGTTAATCGGATACCTTTTTTAACAGTTGCTTTAATCTGTTAGCTGCGCACTTCACCCACTCTGATGGCCTTGGTCACCTGCTAAAGAATGGTTGTTCAGACTCACTAGCCAGTTCATGTCCCTCTGGGTGGAAAACCATGCCCGCAGGTGGACTGAAGTCTTGTCGACCGGTCGTGATATGATGTGCGTTCGGCGCAAGCAGTTCGGTCACGAATAATGTATATTCCTCCAGATTGATGTGGTTTTCCTGACCTTTTCACACATTTATTTCATGAGACAGGTGCTTGGAGAGGAACAAGTGGATCAACAGTTTCAAATAAACTCACTTCGTTACTAGACCTTCATCAGGCAAATGCATCTCACCCAATCTCCAAATCAGATGAATCCCCCCCTTCATATAGCTTTGACTTTAAGATGTCCGCTACTTTCAAATGTCTATCAGTGGTGCTCTGTTGGATTGGCAGGCCGGGCTGCTGTCAGCCTCAGCTCCGTCACCTGTCCTGCTCGGCAGCCAGCTGCTCCTCCTGTGATAACACTTGAGTTTATTCGGGGGCTGAAAATACTGGACTCAATCTGGCTGTCTGCCAACCGCTCAAGCTCTCTGTGTCTGCTCACAAACTGCAGCCCGTATTCCTCACTGTCAGTCAGGCAGGCAGGGCCAGAGCTGATGCAGCTCTTTTGTAAATCTATTTTGTGTTTTTTTCATTTCTTTTTTACTCATAGGCTGTGAAATAGCTTAAATTTTAGTTCTATAATTCTGTTTCAATTTGAGTTAAAGAATAAACTGCATGTGACAGAAATGTGAGTCAGAATTTAATGACAAAAGAACCTTAAAATAGGAAAACATCTGCTCAAGCAATGAAAATAACTTAAAAATGGTGGCAAACTTACATCAAAAGACTTTGTGATTATATAGAGCATACATTTATTTTATATAGTCATAAAAAAGAATGGGACTTAATGAATGAGTTGACTGAATGTAGCATCCCTGCCACTCTCCTCATTTCCCACAAGTGTGAGCCACCTTCATCTCCTCATTTTCCTCATGCTCCTTACAAAATGAATGATGTTAAATGAATGATGCCAATGTCAGGTGCCGTCTGAATAACTGATCGAAATAAAATGGGCACGGCACCATTAGGAAACAAAAAGCTTGCTTTTATCCGGCAGCAGGTGGACTCTTTTTTCTCTCCCGGCTCTTTCTTTCCCAGCCTCTCTGTGTAGTGCACTGTAAGCACAGCTGTCTGAAAGCAGCGTGAAGAATGGACGGCTGCACCAGGAGGGGGGCTCTGGTAACTTGGTGGGGCAGGGTTTTTTTTTTGGCTGCACTGAGTGAAGATATGGCCAAATTGCAGGCTGTCACTGTTGAAAACAACTGAGCCAGCTTCCTTTTACCTTTACTTATTCAGGAAAGTTAACACACAATCTGCAGTCTTGGTGCTAAAAGGTTCCACAGGTAAAGTGGTGGAAGAAGTATTTAGATATTTTACAGCAAGTTAAAATGATTCCACTAAAAAAACTTGATTTGATTTGATTTGATCAAAGAGGAAAGTGTTTAGCCTGCTCTTAAATGTGGAGAGGGTGTCTGCCTCCAGAACACACACTGGGAGCTGGCTCCACAGTAGAGGAAGTGTTGCTGAATTCAGCCACCAAAATTCAAGAAAAAGAAAAGCAAACTTGAACGCTGTTCCTGCCAGGGATAACCAATGGAGCCTGAGTGGAATCAATCAGAATATAGGATCCAAGAAAGAGAAGTTCAGATAGACAACCAGAAACCCTTAAACATTTAAGTATTTAGGTTTTTAATTATTTGACGTTGCAAAGCTTAAAATTAAGTTCTGTAAATTTCAGACTGGAATTCAAATCACAAAAAAAAATACTATGAATTCAGTTGTATTTAAATGTCAACATTATTCAATAGGCCTACTGGTGAAATTTTGGTACTCAGTTGCTTACGAAATCCAAATTATGATGGTCTTTCTTTGCTTCCATAGACAAGAAACATAAGCAGTCAGGTGATTAGACACGGTGTAAAAGAGCCAACAGTCCAAAACATTTTATTTCAAGGTAAAACAGAAGCGAGCGCACTAGAGATTTGGTAATAAATCCTCATTGCACAGAAAGACTGGGAGAACCCAACTGGTTGTTCATAAAATTCCAATGCTTCAGACCTGATTACTTGACCTATTGGACTCCAATGTAGTGATGTTGCCATGTTCCCAGATATCAGGAGTGACATTGGAGAGGACAATGTTATCATAACACATTGTAATAAACCAGAATGAAGGGGTTAGCTTGAGGGCATCCTGTCCTGCCATGTGAATTCTCAGGAACTTCAGCAGTCAGAAATTGCCTAAACTCAATCAGACTGTGTGTCAATCATTTCCCTAATGGCAGAAATGAGTATCAGTGTTGACGACCTGCCGTTGTTAAGTTTAGTGTTGCAGGTTAAATGTGCAGACTGTCATACAGAGCTGTAATATGTTGTATTGGTAAGAGGCTTTTGATTTTGACTTTCACCTTTACAGCCTATACGTATTTGTTTGCTTAAGAATGCACAAAGCAAATAAGATACAAATGAAGAAATATTATTTTAAAAGGACGGGTTGGGACACATAGTGCTGTAGCTCCTGCTGCCACACCTCAGGCTGAAAATCCTCTAGACTGACTGCATGTTCATGGTCATAAACTCATTCAAAAAGTTATTCATTTCGTAACTTTTTTAACAGTCAGACAAAAAAAACAAATAAAGATGGGGTTTTAGCACTGTAGAAACATTAATAAGTACATACTTTTAACTTTTAATACATGATTTATTTATTTCATATGCCATCTTTTTGCAATAAATGTATAAAATAAGCAGATGCTCACCTTGAGAATACATTGTTATTCAGTTCCTCTGTTAGAAGGAATGCACCCTGTGCTACGTCTGGAGTTTATTATAATTTATCCTTTTATTACAGCCATAACAGCGTCTTAAGAATGCTGTATAGTTACGATGCTATGGACGCAGTTACAACCGGACTTAACGGACTATTTTTCTCAGCTGAACAAACAAAATCATTTTTAAATCAATATTTTGTGTCAAATTATTGATTTCTTTAGTAAGTAGCCATGTAAGTGGGATAATGTACAGCGAGACGGTCATTTTTGCAAAATGAACCCCGACAGGATGATTCAAGACCTGCTGTCCGTCTGTCTGAAAATGTACATAATCTCTTACATAAGGAAGGATTAGTTATCATGGCGGAATCACTCAATCTTTCACTGCGATGAAACTTCTCCACCTTCCCAAAACCTTTCTTTCGGCGTCTGTGTAGTAATGTACATACAAGGTATTGGAACTGAACACTGGCATTACACAGACACACACACAGACACACAGACACACACAGAGACACACAGACAGAGACACACAGACACAGACAGACACACAGACAGACAGACAGACAGACAGACACACACAGAGACAGACACACAGACACAGACACATACAGAGACACACAGACACACAGACACACAGACACACACAGAGACACACACACACGCACACACAGAGACACACAGACACACACACACAGACACACACAGAGACACACAGACACAGACAGAGACACACAGACACAGACAGACACACACACAGACACACACAGAGACACACAGACACACACAGAGACACACAGACAGACACACAAACACAGACACACAGACATACACACAGACACAGAGACACAGACAGACACACAGACACACAGACACAAACAGAAACACACAGACACACAAACACAGACAGACACACACACACACACACACACACACAGAGACAGACACACACACACACACACACACACACATTTTAAGTTTTAATTGTTTCTTAAATGGGTTTTCTTTTTTCCTCACATTCTTACAGTGGCACTGAAGTACAACATGAAACAGAAAACACAAGATTAAAATAGAAAACACAACGGCAACAAGAGATTATGAAATGCTTTTGTGTTTTCTCTTCTGCCGTTGAGTTTTGCACTTCAGGGCCACCGTACATTCTGCACCTCTTTTTGCTCTTCCTCACTGAAGTGTTTCTATCCCTTATGCACAGCGACATTCTTTGTCTGAAGGACACTGGCCGTGGGCCAATTACTTCTGTTGGGCCGTCCCAGCCGTTTAATTGAAACCGGAAAATAATTTTTTTTTGGCACAAAAGCTTAACCAGAAAGGCCAGCGAACCTGATAAAAAGGGATGAGGAGGAATGTATGGCTGGGATTATACCGTATGTTGAGTGTTACTTGGCAGCTTGTGGAGAAATGAGTAAAGGCTAGACCCGTCCTGGACGGTGAGGCAGGAGGACAAACCAATGATTAATGGTGTCTGAGTGGTCCGTCATTGAAGGGCTTTTTGTATCAAGTTGAGGCCAGAAAATACAATTTGTTGAATACTAAAAGCCAATAGTGGAACTTGAATGACCTTCTGACCTTTACGCATGTACTATTGCCTGACTCTGCTTTTCCCATCAGCTCTGCAGAACCTTTTAGCTTTTAGTTGATTCAAAATGCTGCGGCACGATTATTGACAAGAACTAGGAAACAAGATCATATTACTCCTGTATTGGCTGCTTTGCACTGGCTCCTGTAAAATACAGAATAGAATTCAAAATCCTTCTCCTGACCTACAA
>CALSCE010010638.1:3677956-3707609 GCA_943593645.1 Bovichtus variegatus | reverse complement strand
ATAGATAGATAGATAGATAGATAGATAGATAGATAGATAGATAGATAAAGATGCAGATAAATAAAAGCTTGGCAACATACAGAAACATGGATGTAAGAAATATAAAGGCGCAGTTAACAGTTAACATATGAAACCAGGCTTGTGTCAGAGACCAGAGAGCTCAGTGTAGCTGGAATGGTTTAGGAGGTCATTTAATAATGCAATGACACATCACACACTGGTCTTCTTAATCTGGGATACTTCATTCAGGTAGGAGATGAATAACTTGGTTCCCTCAACATAGTTGTACCTGTGAGAAGACAGTTAAAGGAAGAAAAGGGTTGAAAAGCTGAATTGGTACATCCAAAAATCAGACAGTTGGACTGGAATTCTGCTGCTGCTGTCTCTTTTACATCACTGTCGACAAACATCCAGCAATACCATTATACCTTCTTTAAAGTCCCTAAAACATAAAACTTGTAGTCCCTATTCCGCTTTTCTGCTGCCTCCAACCGGTTAGATTTACACAGCACTTCAGTTCTGCTTTGAAGGTACAGCATCCACTCCTTGTGGTGTTGCGTGTTGTCATCTGCCTGTAACTGTATGAAATCAAATGGGCCTCTCACACATGTCTGCACAGATCTGCTTTTTGCTTTAATATTTACAGCTGTATCTCCTAAAATGAATGATGATTTTGCATGTCTACCTCTAATTAGATTAATTGTATCCTGGCATCCCTATTACCTCACAGTTGTATGTGTTTTATATATGGTGAATATAAAGTTAAAGGATTATTTCAATCCAAGGATGTGGATGATAAAGAGATAATAAGTCTGCGTGAGCCCTGGAGGTTCATATTCCTGCTTCTTACCTTCTGATTAAATCCCAGCTTCTCTCATGTGGCTTGTGTTCATCTTAGAGTAACTCTCCAGCAGACTCAATGGAAAGAAAACTGTAAATTAAGTAAAAATAAAGGAAATATGCGTAAAACCAGAGACAAACCTGCTCATTTTTTCATTCTGGGAGTGCAGCCCGTCATCAAAGCCTCCGATGGGCATCATGATGATGCTTTTCCCCGTCACATCCTGGAAGGTTCTGGCAATAGGAATGGTCCCACCCTCACGTATCAGATCAGGATCCAAGTCAAAAACTGGAGAAGTTGGACATTTAAAATAACAGTGTAATAGACATGAACTCTACTGTGTGTGTATGTGTGTGTGTGCGTGCGTGCGTGCGTGCGTGCGTGCGCGTGTGTGGACTAAGCACTTTCCAAAGAATTTACAAAGCAAAGGACTGAAAACAAAATCAACAGTAGAGAAACATAAACGCAAAGTAAAGCTCATAAAAGAGAAGCCGAAAGCAATAATAGATAGTAACACCATGAAACTATCTTCACAAAAATTTGGTGTAAAGCCAGCTAACCTCCTCGAGCAGGTTGTTTCAAAACCTGGGAGCCCTGATGCAAAGAACTAATTAACCTCTTGTTTTTAATCCATCCTTAAATCCATTTTAGAACCTAGTCAATAATCCCAGGTGCTAACATGAAGCTAAAAGATCAGTGATGCAGCTTTATGCAAGACAAAGTCAAGCCTTTAAAGGGACCAGTAAAGTCTATACTGTACTGTACCAACCTGCTCCTGGGAAACCCTACACTAAGCCAACCATCTTTGTGAACAACCAAAAGCTTATGGCTGTTGACAAGCTCTTACCTTGTCTCATCAGGATTCTCAACTCAGTATGGGAAAGGACTGACATCAAGCAGGAGACAAAAGTGAAGGTCTAACAGGCTTTTGTATTACCAATTCTTCTGTATGTGTGTGAAGCCTGGACAGTCTACCAGCATAATGTTAGGAAATTTAACCACTTCCACCTGAGCTGTCTGAGGAAACTGCTGAGGATCAAGTGGCAGGTCAGAACCTCTGAGACTGAAGTCCTCAGCAATGCCAATATTCCCAGCATCCCCACCCTTCTTGCAAAGGTACACCTCAGATGGACAAGCCATGTGACCAGAATGCACTGGATGAGACTGCTAAAACAAGCCTTCTTTGGTAAGATGAAAAATGGCAAGCGACTGCAAGATGGCCCCAAAAAGCGCTACAAGGATACCCTAAAAGCCTCATTGAAGAGCTTTGGATTGGACCTGAAAAAATGGGGCACTCTTGATTCAAGACCGACCTGCCTGGAGAAGAAAAGTCTGGGAAGGTGCATTCTGTGAAAGCAGGAGAAGCTCCTGTGCCATGTTGAAGAGGCAGCAGCATCCCCTGACCTGTCCAGGGTGCCACAGGCTACACCAGGCTCAGATTGGTGTGTTCAGTCATCTGCGCACTCAACAAAACCCAACATAATGAGACATGCCATGGTCATCATCAACTATTCTCAAAACTAGATATTCTACACTACCGTATTTATAAATGATAGCTGTACGATCTGGCTAGTTTGCAGATTAAGAGTACACACTAATCTTCAGGTACAGTGTTACAAATGTATAAGATATCTGGTGAAAAATCTTGTGTCTGTAAAATATCAACTTTTTAGGATTTTGTTGCAGTGTGAGGTGTTTAATGTCAGGTGTGTTCTGTACCTCTCTTGACAGCAGCCTTCCCAGCCTCATAGAGAGGATGCTGCGTGTCAGCCAGCCACGGCTTGGCCCCGATCACCATAGTTACTTTCAGCTTATTGGGACTCTTCCGCTTGGCAAAGACTGAGTGAAGGTAGTCTGTTACCTTGAGTATCAAACCAATAAGATAATAGTAGAGATACCTTATGAGAAGAAAGTATTAGCTTGTTCTAAAAAAGACATGTTCATGCTATCTTTCAAAGCAGAGCATTCACATCCTGTTTTACCTGCTTCTTGACCATAGCAGGGTCCATGTCGGGGACTTGTCTAATGGAGAATTTAGCAGTAACCTTAGCAGGGATGACAGTCTTTGTGCCAGGGTCAGAGAAAGCCCCCTCAATGCCATGGATGGTGACAGTTGGGTAGCGCCACATGTGGGCCAGCAGGTCCACCTACAGGGAACATACAACGACAATCCCTTATCTTGTTGTGTCCAGTTTGCCTTAAAGGTTCTCAATTCGACATTCAGAGCATTAAGCTGTTAGCACCGTTAGCTGTTAGACGCCGGCTCAGACATCTGCATGTTGAGAACCAGACCCAGACTTTAATTCATAGATATGCTCTAAATGTCGTATTTAGCCTCTTTTAAAGTAGAGTAATTCAACCATTTTCAAGATTATACTCTTACCTTATTGCTGTACATGAGCTGGTTGACACCGATCTTGTTCTTGTAGTTGTCAAGGTCAAATTGGATGTCCTGATACATTCTCCATTCCTCATCAGTGAGGGGAGCCACGGCCTCCCTGATCCCAGGAATCAGGATCTTTCCGCTGGGGCTGATCAGTGTGTCTAAAACGAGAAGTTACAAAAGAAGACATTTGATGTTGTTTTAAATGGCCTTCATCTCACACTGTATGGAGGTCAGAGGGCAGGAGGGAGGGATTCAGTGCTCTGCAGTCTTACTATACACTGCTTAACTCTCCTAAACTGCACCTACAATTATGAAATACATTGTGACCTCTCAGTCATAGTAGTAATGCACATTGGCATTAGTGTGTTTAATTGTGCTGTATAAAGGTAGAGTAAAATAATCACACAATATGTGACAGACATGACAGTATAATGCAGAATGGAGGCGGGATTACAAACCTAAGCAGAGCGGAACCTTTGGGACTCTAAAAGCCATATGACTCTGTCTCAGTTTGTGGCAGTTTTATAAAATGCACAGTTTTCTTGGAAATATGTTTCATTTACTTTGGCTCTTCACTAAAACGATGGAGCATATTCCTAAACAAATGTATTTGATCTTACAATGAGCTAATTGTCACATGGTGAATAAGAGGCTAAGGGCTATTACAGTACAGGCTGTTTGTTGATGGCAAATTATAGTTGTTGTGTTACATGTTATTTCTTCTAAAACAGTTTGTTCTGGCCGAGTAATTGGATTGGACAAGAATATTCCATGAGTGCTGAGTACAACATCACTGTGACTGTTAACTACACGTATCACTGCGCTTTACAAGCTTTTTAATTATTCCTTAATTACCTTAGCAATCGTTATCTATCCTATTTTAGATTTTAACAAACCTTGCACATCAAAGATATTTCCAAGAATAACATTTCAACTAAATTATGAATGGTCGTCAGAAGTCGTCAAACCTGGATACTTCAGTGCAAACCTCCAGGTGTGCTCATCATGCTTTATACAAACATAGAGAGTATACCGTGTGAATTGTGATTTATAATGAGTCACGAACCATAAAAAATATAACCACTTGCAGGTCTCTAGACTCGCTAAAAGTTCCTGGAGACCATCGCTGGAGAGCAGGAAACACCTGATTAAGCTGTTAACTCAGCGGACTCACACATGTCAGCAAGCTGTCAACATACTCTTATTTCACTGGTTGCACAATAAATGGAAACATACAGATAAATGTAGGCTACATGATAGAAAGTAGCAAGCTAGTGTGCAGGAAAATGTTTGTGTTGGCGGAGCCAAATAAGTTATTAAATAAACAAATCATGGCTTTTTTTCTGTTAACTAATAAATGGCTCTTGTGGAACTGTTGTATACTGTACAAGTAATATCGACCAAATCACAGCCGTGCTGATATACAGTACACCAGCACAAGCTCTCGTTTGATATTGCATAAATATTATGCTTGTTTCAATAATATGTTGGTGGATTGGCTGTCAATATATCAGACATTCAAACACCACTTTAAAAATCCTTCATGAGGTTCATGAAACTGTTGTTGTGTGTGTGTATCCAAAGCCTGATATATAACAACAAAGCTCACTGAAAACACATCAATGAGCCACTGGGTGCACTGGTTCCTCCCGTTTGAGGAATACTTAATAAAAAATACAGTGAACAGCTGTTTGAGGAAATTACTTTTAAAGTGAAACTGCATATCGTGTCTATAATCGGCTAATTTTCGAGTAAACAGTGTAGCATTACAATCACAGCATGAGTCTTTTCTCTCCTTTCTGTCCACGTTACAAAATCTGGTGAATCAGCGTTAATGACTATGTGCTTTCCAACCGTGTGACAAGAGTGTGTGGAAGAAGCATTAAGTTGTTCAATTTTACTCATTTAGCAGCTACACTGGTTACAGAAAATTAGAAACACCACATGAACTGCTGGGCTTGGTCTACATTACTGTAACATTTAGCCAGGTTTTATCGATTTAAATGATGGTCAATGATAGCAGTTACCCTTTCAACTAGCCTCTGAACTGCTTTTGCTAATCGCTAATGCATGACAAAATACAGTATAAACTCTTAGCAACATTTGTCAATTTGAGTCTTTGCAAGGCTGGGATATATGTATGCTAGATATTAGCATTAGCGCCAGCGATTAGCATAAGGCATTAGCGCAAGATACGTATGTGTATACTATTTCAGCATTCAACACCATTGTGCCACACCGGAGCAACTCCGGAGCCCGTCAGGGTCGTGTGCTCAGCCCTCTCTTCTACTCCCTTTTCACTACATCATGGCCTGGTATGGCAGTTTAACTGTCCTCAGCCGTAAGACTACAGAGGGTAAAAACTGCTCAGACATCACCAGGACGGAGCTGCCATCCATGGAGGAGCTCTACACCCAGCGGTGTAGGAAGAAGCCACACAGGATCATTAAAGACCCCCATCACCTGGTACCCCAGCATCCGGGCTAAGACCACCAGACTCGGACAGTTTTATCCCACCGGCCATTACACAGTTGAACTCCTGAGCTCTGTGAAGTGTCACTACTTACATATGTTTATAGTACATACTGTACATCAGTATTATTACAGTATACAGTATTTAATTCTAATGAACAGGCTTTAAAATGTTACATTTTGTTTTATCTTATATGTATATATTTGACTTATTCTTGCATTTTACTTGCACAATTATGTCTCTTGCACTATTTTTATTGCACTTAATTATTACTTTATTTCATTTTATGTCTTAAGTATACTGTATGTTGCATTGTTGGAGGAGCCTCGGATTTAGGATTTTACTGTAGCTGCTGTGCAAATGACAATAAAGCCTTTGAATCTTTGAATCCTTACTAGCGATTACCATTAGGGATTTACATGTTAATTGAGAGGCTAATAGCTACTCTTCATACTCCTCTCCACAGTCCGCTGAGTTGGAAGACGTTGATTTTATAGGAGGGGACGGGGAGGGGGGGACGGTTGTTTGACGAAAGCTGCCACCAGATCAGCCAATAGCTAAATTTAATTGCAATAGCCGCGTTTCAACCAGAAGAGGGCAGTCGCTATGCATATTTATAACACAATACGTAGAACTCAGATACTTAATGACACTAAATGTCAAGATTTGGACCTGAATTCATCAACAACACTACTCAATACCCAATCACAATGGTTTTCAGATGAAAAATTGGTGTTGGGGGTTTCGTTCCTCTGTAAAGAGATAATGCCTGAGAGTCATGAGATTTACCGTTTAAATAAAGGTTTAAAATGTAATTAAAATGTTGCCCTGCAGGTACCTGGCCTATTGCTGAGGCCCTACTGGTCTTGGTTTGGTGGCTTATCTTCCTGTGAATAAATGAATGAATGAATGAATGTGTACTACCTAAAAATACACTCACCAAGAATGCCAATGAGGTCAGTCATTGGTTCAATCACAGTGCCTCCATAAACACCAGAATGTAAATCCTGTTTAGGTCCTTCAACCTGCAAACACACCATGAAAGAGCTGAGTGACACTTGGGCAAGAATTAGGGACAACTCATTTGCAATTAAATATTTAAGTTTGTATTTGTGTTTCAGTGTGTATGCATACACAACCTCAGCAAAGAAGTAGCAGTTGCCTCTGGTGCCGTAGGTGAGGGCGGGCCGTCTGCTGAGCCAGCCGCAGTCTGAGATGATGATGTAATCCACGTTAGAAAAGAAAGTGTCTCTCTGAGCCAGGATCATGGCGTCGAGGCCGTTAGAGCCTGTCTCCTCCATACCCTCAATGACAAACTTCACATTTACTGGCAGCTCCTGGTGGACAGAAAGGAAGACAGTACTACTCCACTAGATCTGTTTGGCAGGAAGTGACAGTGACAGCAGAGGGCGGGGAGGTAGATGAGCTGTTGGAGGAGAATCTCATCTGAAACACAATATTTTTGGATGACTAGCATGCCTTTTTAAAATTGTAATGGTGTTAGAACAGACTTCGCGGACTTAAAATTATCAGTCATTATATGAGTCGCGTCAACAGTCAGACAATTCTTTCCCCTTAATGCATCCAGCATCATGGTACATGTCAAATACATTTTTCCGAAAGATGTTTTCTGTCATTTTATGTGTTTTTTACCACGCTGATATATGTTCAAGTGTTCATCTTTCATAAGTTTGGCCTTAATTAGTTGTTTAATGCTACAAAAAGGGGGTGAGATGTCATGATTGAGAGGGGAGATATAACTTTAAATTTCCATAACCGTCATGACTCACTGTGTAATAGAACATGTGTCAATTTGATCATATGTATTTATGATGTTATGATATTATGGTTAGTTGTTGTGTCTTTCCAGCCAAACAGCTACCGCGGTGCTAACATAGCAGCTAGGTGGCTCATGCTAACAAGCTGTGGCCGTGCTCGGCTCACGGTTGGTGTCAAAATCTCAAGATGGCAGAAAACAGTCTGATCAAATAAAGATATCTTTATCTTTTAGGTCTATCTTGCCTGAGTCGTCTCTCTGCTTCCCCTTTTTATATTTCTAGTGTTTTTAAGACAAAGATGATATTTGCAAATAAGTACTCTAATCTGTCCTTTGGTCTCACATTTGATCACATTGCCTCTGCAGCTCCCACATTTGATTTTATCTGTAGCATGCAAAATGACCCAATATAACATTGGATTGTGAACTTTCTCTCACCATATTGAGAGCCTGATAAGCCCCCACAGCATGGATCCAGGCTAAAACTGGGGCCTTGTTGTCTGATGCTCCTCTTCCATACAGGTTACCTACAGGCACAAGAGTCATTATATGAGTAGGTGGACACTGAAGATTCAATGAAATGCACCCAGCTGTGCTGTAAGCCCTGTGTACCTGAGAAGTGAAGAACTGAATATGAAAACCAAGCAACAATGATAGAGCGACAGCTGATTGTTTATGATATTTAACATATTGTTTTCTTTCCCCATTTGATTTTTTTCTATTTAGTTATGTATGTGAAACAATGTTTGCCAACACAGGATACACAGAAATCTGACATCAAAGTCTAATATTTTATCATGTAACTGATTGTGACTGAATGTGGTAATATTTCTGTACATTACAAATTCGATAAATGCAGAAAGCTTAGAACCCTATTCTTACAATGTTGATGCAGTCAAGAGACATTCTGTATCTTGATCTTAGACAGAAGACCAGAAGACGGCAGGTTGGTGGTTGAAATTATGTTAACAAAGATGATCAAAAGATACTAAGTTTGTCTTTGAGTATTTTATTGAGCAAAAGTCTTTCTGCAGAAAGGATCGGAGCGTACAGCACAAAGGTCTGTCAAGCAATGATACTGTGTGTAGAGTGTGGTCTCATCTTTATGCATCTCAGGTGACCCATAGGGGTCAAGAAAAGGGTGAGGGATAAGTACTGCTGCAACGAGTCAAGACCGGAACTGCCTTTAATCAGTTTGGCCATTATCTGCCAAACACAGCCCCACTTCCACCTTAACAGCTGACTGCTTTCTCTCACAATGAACACCATGAGGTCATACCTTCACGCAATACCATTTCACTAATGAGTACCAGTCCATGGCAATAAGAAACAGGGCAGTAAAGCAATGCAGTGTTTTTTTCATTACAGTGTCACCCTCTTCTGGCCCCCATCTTCACAGAGATCTTCAAAGATCTCCTGCTGTTCCAAACACTCCACTATCATCCCGGCCCCCAAGAAACCCACCATCACAGGAGAACTCAATGACTACAGTCCTGATGACTGTGGTCATGAAATCCTTTGAGAAACGGGCGTTGAGCAACCTGAAGGAGACCACAGGCCCCCTGATGGACCCTCTGTAGTTTGCCCCCTGGCCAGTGAATGATGCAGTCAACAACCGTACAGTTCAACACCATCATCCCAGAAATCCTTCACACCCAGTTTCCCACACTCCACTTGTCAGTGTTTCACAAACTTCCTGACAGACAGGAGACAGCAGGTAAGGCTAGGACAAATCACATCCAGCACTGAGACCATCAGGACTGGCATGCCACAGGGATGCATGCTCTACCCACTGCTCTTCTACCTCTACACCAACGACTGCACCAAAGGAGACCGGGCTGTTTAACTTAAGTTTGCAGACGACACAACAGAATCATTGGTGCCAGTCTGCCCTCCATTCAGGACTCATGCTCCTCCAGAGTCAGGAAACATCACTGCAGACCATCCCACCCTGGACACACACTGTTTCAACTTCTCCCCTCTGGGAGGCGCTACAGATCACTGTACACCAAAACTACCAGACACAGGACCAGTTTCTTCCGACAGGCTTTCACTCACACAGCGGCAATAACCCTGTAACACTTATCCTCCACTTGCTTATACTTTACGTATAAGCAACCAGTTACATAAATCATTCCAGCACCTTTTGAACAATTAAAGATGATTCTAATTATCAAGGTCTAGACATTTTAGTCAACGTTCATCCCAGTAAGGCTCTCTGTCTTCTAACATTAAATCCCGGATTTTCTAGCTCTTAAAATTTCTCCTAAAAACACAATATTTTAGACTTATATTTCTCAACTTCTCAATGTTATTTTGATCATTTAGTCACTTTATTATTTATTATTCTTACATCCAAATCAGAACACTGTACCATGTTCCCGTTTTGGCCCTTAATCTAACCACATCAGCCAGAATTTCATGATCAGAATGAGAAATACCACTTGGATGTCTATCTTCTTGATGTATTCAACATTATTGATTGAATGAGTCAAATATTCTTATTGTGAAGCCTTTAAAAATGTATACATTTTGAACATTGGTACAAAATATCTATATTGGTCTTCAAATACACATGAGTCAAACCCTCATTTGTTCTGCTAATCCCTGAGCATCTAGTCAGATTATCATGCTTGAAATGTGATGAAAAAGCTTATTGAGAAACTAAATATCCACTTTCCTTTAAGTGGTGTTAAGGCTGGGCAATTAATATTATTTCATTTTCTCAGTATCACATAGTGTGAGTCAGTTTGTCCCAGCTCTTAATTGAAGCTACTCTATATTAGGCTATGTTTTTGTTGAATTTAAAATTATGATTGGTTGCACAGCATGAATTGGTAGAAGTGACAAAAGAGCTTAAAGGCTGTTACCATTGATGTCAGTCAGGTTGTAGGGATCCGTTGCCCAGCCGTCCTCTCGCTTCGCTGGCTGGACGTCCACATGACCGTAGACACACACTGTGTGTTTGTTTGGGTCACTGCCATACTGAGCTGTCACCACTTTAGGCAACACTAACGTCCGCCCGTCAGGAAGCTGCACACATGGGAGGAGAGTGACTGCTGCAGTGAACTTCAATCATTTTCACTTTTCTCCAAAGCTTTGCTTCTACACATTGCAACAGTAAAGTCCACCACCTGACCAGTACTGAATCACCTACACACTCTACACAATCTCAACCTGTATATATATTTCCTAATTATCACAGGCATTTCAGTGTTCCACAGAGTGATTAATATTATAACAGGGAGAATCTTACTGGAAGGCAGAAGCACAGAGAGGTGTTGCTGCTCTGTTTTTCCAAATGAAACACTTGCACACTTTTTACTATTCACTGAGACAAAATACTAGTAACAATTCATGCTATGTTGGTCCTTATTACTGGTGAGAAGCTGAAGATGTTGACCTCTAGTTTGACCTCAAACGTAATAAATGTTTAGCGAGTTTGTGAAGCAGCTCCCATGTGTCTCAGTCAGTAAGGAGGAGGTAGATTTAGTCCACGGCCTTTTTGAAGTCAGCAGTTTTGCCACTGAACCCCTTCCTGATGAGCCAACCTTTCTGAATATTATACAGTATATACAGAATATTTACTAGCCAGTTAGGGTGATGATTATATGCAAAGCTCTAATATCTCAGTATTGAATAATTTCTGAAAGGCATCGAGGGGCCAGGAGAGACGGCTCTGTCACTGACTTCTTGTTCTCCGATGTCCACCAGTTCTACTGTCCCTCCCATCAGCCTCAGCTTCTGAGCCACCATCTCCATCATGCGATGTAGGTCTGCTCTCTTCAAGACGTTGCTGGAATCGCTTTCGATTGCAACCCAGTCCCGCAGAGCCTAAAACACACACATACAGACACAAGGTCTAAGGTAAAAAACAAACAAACGCTAGAGACCATCTTGCGATGGAATCACACCTGCAACGCTGCCAAAGTGGGCCAGGGGCGTAAAGTGGGGGGCCAATGTCACCTTCTCCACTTCCTACCCCCCTACTTCTGGCACCCTTGCTTGGACTT
Organism: Bovichtus variegatus; assembly: GCA_943593645.1. Taxonomy (NCBI): domain Eukaryota; kingdom Metazoa; phylum Chordata; class Actinopteri; order Perciformes; family Bovichtidae; genus Bovichtus; species Bovichtus variegatus. The sequence goes on along the minus strand of CALSCE010010638.1, from coordinate 3,696,119 downwards.
CACCTATCTTCAAACGCGTGACTGCATCTTGCACGGTTGTAATGCTATCGAGGTGATCAAATCTGTCCAACATTTTCCCAACATCATATTGTTTGGATTTTTTTAACGATTTCTCGATTTTCACAAAATTCAAACAAGCTGCGTGCAAACATTTGAGGGATTTCGATAACTTTGTATGAGAATTAAAAATGGAAAACCACAGCACCACCTAGTTTCCAAAAATGGTTACATTAATTTTATTTTGGTTGTGCACTTGGAGAAACTTTACAATCTGTGATACGTACGACACCCTCGGTTCTTACACCCTCAATTCAGAAAAACTCCCCAAAAACCAAATCTTCAACAGGAAGCGCGACTGAGGAGGGGACCTTTTCCCAGGGCTGATGCAATAAATGTGGTGTGTATAGAAAAGACCGGCAAAGTAAAATGACAGTATTGACACTCAGTATGACCAAAGTATAGAGAGATTGTAAACATGGGCTATATGACAATGGAAATGAATACAACTTAATTATTTGTATAATAATTTGTTTTTATACAAATAATTGACTCTTAAAAGGATTGCTAAAGGAAAAATAATTATATTGTACCTCTACATATTCTTCTTGGTGGCTGTCAATGTACTGCGCAAGCTCCGTATACTGGAAGGCATGAACAGTAGAAATGAGCAGCAGCAAGGAGGGCAGACCTGCAAGTTTCATCTGTTGGGAGTGAGAAATTTAATTATTGATGATGCAGATGGCTCTATAAAAGGTCATCTGCGTATATCTGAGTATATCTGCCCACACAGAACACTGCCCCAGTACAGTAAACACATCCAGGGTGTAGACCGGGTTTCTGAAATATTAGTCATGGTCCAGATTCCCTCAATGCAAACCTGACTACCTAAGAAATGACCAGCTACCAAAAATCCTGTGAAATCTTCTGTCATTTTGAACCCTCTACATAATGCTCTAAATTAAAAATAATATTTATAAAATGGCTGCAACTAGCAATTATTCTCATTATTATTACTTATTATTTATTCGTTGAATTGTAAGTCTATAAAACCTTCAGTGAAAAATTGCCTATCACAACTTCCCAGAGTAAGAAGTTTACGTCTTCAAATGTCTTTTGTCTAAAATCCAAAGATATTTAGTTTACAATGATATATGACAAAGATATGCAGCAAATCCTCGATCCTATTTAACTGTCAGATTTAAGGACATCAATCTTCACAGTCCACCATTTGTAATTTATGCATAATAACAGGTCTTTAAAAAACCCAAGTTACAGAAAGACAGATCAACACATACAGTACAGTATAACACACTCACCCTCTACACATTTTCAAATGAAGCCTTTTTGTCTTACCTTGTCTCTGCTGGAGGTGCGTGTATGACTCTCTAAGGCAGGCAGACTGTGGCCCTATGTTGTTGGCTGGACATTTATATACCTTCCCTTCATATAACACTCCTACTGAGCCCGGGGTCACAGAGTCAAACATTTCCTGACACAGTGCCAAGACAGCTGACAAATTAATTGTTTTTTGCTGACAGGCACAAGAATTATGCTCAATCTATTGATCCCGCTCCAAGAATGCACACTGGGGTTCAGCAGGAACAAAAGCAGCATGGTGAAATTAACCAATTCCTGTTGTTTGTGTTTTGGAATCTCCAAGCAATCCCCCACTTATACAAAAGTAAAGCGGATTTTCTTGTTCCGTATTAGGCAGGTGTCCCATTGTGCTGTACTTCACGTTGAGCGACTTGTAAGCATTCCTACTTGACATGCAGCTACTTTAGACTATTAGACAGGTTTGTCTGAAAATATTTAATCACCTCTTCATGTTCATTGGATAAATTGTCCTTGGTAAAAACTTCCTGTCTCTTTCTGTGTGTCCCAGTGTGAGACAGGAAAAGAGCCTGAGGATTTGTCACTTTCATATGAAAAAAAGTGAGTGGGTCAAAAAAACTAAACAAAAAAACAAAGCTCTTAGCTGGCAAATGGTTTGCATATGCCTGCAATGGATGGGACAAGGTGAAAGAAATGAAGCAAATGAATAAAATAGAGAATATACTGTGTACGTCATTTGTAAACGTTATCTGTTTTTTGTGGCCTTTTTGCCTTTATTAGAGATTTATCATCGTCAATGCAAATAATGTTATACTTCATATATCAAACATCATACACTTGCTATAAATTCTGCAAACGTAGTTTATGTCTACAGTATGTGTTTTGGTCATTGGCCAGTCATTAAGTCAGCAGATTAAAAAATGATATACACATTTTCACCTCGCTGCCTCCTATTCAACCTGATCCCCTCAACAGAAGTGAAAATGTTTTTATCAGTCGCCTTTTCTAGCAGCTCATCTGAATAGACAACCTGGACATACAAAGCCGTTGTTTTGTGAAATGATGAGCTGTGTTTGGGCTCAACAGTAAGTAGCAGAAAACAAAAAGCCAAGTTTGTAGAGTTACTAAATCTAAGTTCATACTGCAAGTGGTCAGATCGCTGTACTGTTCACGCTACACAACCTCCTGTCTTGTAATCGGGAGTCTAACGTTAGCTTGGCAGCTAGCGATGCCGTCTCGCTCTTCCTTTTTTCGTCTCTCCTGCTCGGTGTGTTTCATGTTTAGCTATTCCTCTGCCTCCTTTAGAGATAATGGTACATGTATTAAATGCAGTTTATATTCAGGGTTAGAGGCGAGTTTGAGAGAGCTAGAAGCATGGAAAGTAAATTAGCTACTGTAGCTGTTAGCAAGCCCCCTGTAGCCGGTGCGGGCCGACCAGAGCTAGCTCCTGTTAGCTGTCTCCCGACGGGGCCCGAGCAGCCGGGGACTGGGTGACTGTCCGTGGGAAGAGTAAGCAGAAGCCCACAGCTCACCACCCACTGCTTCCTGTTTCTAACAGGGTCTCCCCACTCAGACACACCCGCTGAGAAGCTAACTCTAGTTATCGGTAGCTCAATTATGAGGTACGTGAGGTTTGAGACACCAACGACAATAGTCACGTGCATTCCTGGAGCCAGAGCAGGCAACATAGAAGCACATTTAAAACTGCGGACTAAGGCTAAACGTAAATACAGTGAGGTTGTCATTCACGTCGGCAGTAATGACACCCGATTGCGTCAATCGGAGTGCACAAAAATTAACGTGGAGTCGGTGTGTAGATTTGCAAAGACAATGTTGGACTCCATAGTTTTTATCCTTAAAACAGATAAAGTAATTATTGTAGGTGACTTTAATATTCATGTGGACGTCGATAATAACAGCCTGAATACTGCGTTTATCTCATTATTAGATTCAATTGGGTTCAGTCAGAATGTATATGAACCAACTCACTGTTTAAACCTGGACCTTGTTCTGGCATATGGTATTGAAATTGGACATTTATTAGTCTGTCCACATAATCCTCTTTAACAGACCATTTTTTAATAACTTTTGAACTTTTCCTGTTACTGGACTACAAGCCATTAAGCAAAATATCGTACGCTCGATGTCTATCTGATAGTGCTGTAGCTAAATTTAAGGAAGTGATTCCATCGGCACTTGGTTCATTACCATGTCTCAATATCAATGTAACGGAGGACTCCTGTGATAACTTTAGTCCCAAATGAATCATCTTGTTGATAGAGCTGCAGCCTCACTGCGAATGACACTCGACTCTGTCGCTCCTCTAAAACAGAAGATAATAAAACAGAGAAAGCTTTGTGGCTTAACCCCCAAACCTGCAAACTAAAACTAAAGTTGAGAAAACTTGAGAGGAATCTCGTTTAGTCTGGCTAGATAATCTTAAAACATATAAGAGGTCTCTCCGTAAAGAGAGCAGTTTATTACTCTTCATTAATAGAAGAAAATAAGAACAACCCCAGGTTTATTTTCAGCTCTGTAGCCAGGCTGACAGAGAGCCACAGCTCTACTGAGCCTTCAATTCCTATATCGCTCAGTAGTGACAACTTTGTGAGCTTAGCTTATTTAACCATAAAATTCTAAATATTAGAGACAAAATTAATCAAATAAATCTCCTGTCCTCAATTGGTAATGATTTAGCTTCTAATACAGAAGTATAAATACTGTTCGCAAAACAGTTGTGTGATTTTCTACATAACAATACTTTATTTGAGGTTTTTCAATCTGGATTTAGAGTTCATCATAGCACAGAGATGGCACTGGTGAAAGTTACCAATGACCTTCTATTGGCATCAGACAAAGCACATGTCTCTGTTCTTGTCTTGTTAGACCTCAGTGCGGCTTTTGACACTGTTGACCAGGACATTCTGCTGCAGAGACTGGAACATGTCATTGGCATAGCAGGAACTGCACTGAGCTGGTTTAAATCCTATTTATCTGAGCGATCTCAGTTTGTACATGTTAACGATGAATCCTCCATGCAAACCAAAGTCAGTCATGGAGTCTCACAAGGTTCTGTACTTGGACCTATTCTCTTCACCTTATATATGCTTCCTTCAGGCAATATTATAAGGAACCACTCCATAAACTTTCATTGTTATGCAGATGATACCCAATTATATCTATCAATCAAGCCAGATGAAACCAATCAATTACCTAAACTTCAAGCATGTCTTAAGGACATAAAAACTTTGATGTCCTGCAACTTTTTGATGTTGAACACCATCAAAACTGAAATTACCTATTTCACGTCTGTCCATCCTGGGAGAGGGAGCCTCCTCAGTCTCTCCCTGAGGTTTCTTCCATATTTCCCCTTCTAATAGGGGCTCTTTTAGGGTTTTTTTCCTTCTGTGGTGCGAGGGTCTAAGAACAGAGGATGTCGTATCCTGTACAGTGTGTAAAAGCCACTGAGACAAATGTATAATTTGTGATGTTGAACTCTATAAATAAACTTGATTTTATTTGAAACCTTCTCAACAAACAAGCGTGCAACTGCAGAACAGTTTTTCTCCACTGTTGCAAGACCCAAGATCTCCGTCTCATCACCTGGATAACCTCTCATCTTCACACAGCAGGATAAGACGGAAAGTAACTCATACAGTACCCCCTCAGCCCCTGCCTGAGGAGAGTGATCATGGGAGACTTCAGAGCCCAAAGCAGAAGTCTCCACCCCCATTCACCCTTCCTACCAACGCCTGTGAGGCATGTGTTCTCCACTTAAAATCAATTAAAATACCATGACATCATTTTATTGGATCAATCATAAAAACTTTTAGGACATTATACAACATCTGAAATCCTCCTCCTACTTCCTTGATATTCTCTAATGGCATTGTCTTCGATCTTCTACAAATCATACACACGTCTCTTATCTCAGATGAATTCCCATATGCCCTGAAAACTGCAGTCATCAAGCCAATCTTATAAAAGAACAATCCAGACACGTCACTAATAAACAATTATAGGGCCATATCAAATCTCCCATGTTGAGTAAAAACCTTGAAAGAGCAGTTTTTTACACAGCTGAACAATTTCTTGGCTGTGAACAACTGTTTTGATGTCTTCCAGTCAGGCTTTTGACCTCACCACAGCACTGGGACTGCGTTTGTTAAGGTCTTCAACAACCTTGAACACAGACAGTGGCAGAATCTCAGTATTGGTATTGTTAGATCTCAGTGCTGCATTCGACGCAGTCGACCACAACATAGACCGACGCGAAAACTGGTTGAGACTATACTAAACTGGTTTGAACTCTACTTTAAGGACAGGGACTGCTTTGTAGATAATTACTCAATGGTTTATTTCTGATCTTCTGCTACATTACAAACCAATTCAGCTTTCTTTTTCTATTTTAGTTTGTTTTTATTTCTATTTTCTTGGCTCTTTAATGAACACTAGATACCGCTGTTCAACGTGAACATGTCAAATCAAAGAGTCAGTAGGCAACGAGAGTGTTATCGGCTTCTCTCATACTATTCATAGTGCATCACAGGATCACTGTCTGAACTCTCATGCTTGAAAACACATCGTGAGAAATTATTTCACCAGTAAATCTGAAGGAAAAGGAATAATCAAAAGAAGCATCATTAAAGTGAAAAGACAGGAGAAGTGTGCACAGTGAGGACAGATAAAAGAAGCATCTGAACAAGGCTGAGGGTAGGACATACTAGACTTAATGAAGCACTGCACTTTAGAAGGAAACAGGATTATATGAGCACTGTCAGGTACAGGAATCAGTGGAACATGTCATTGTTCACTAGCTCAAGTACTATGGAGAAGGAGGAACATATAAAAGAGAAATCAGGAAGCTTGAGATGGAAGAACTGAGTATTAAAAATGTGCTTGACATTGGGTTAGGGAGACTATTACAATAATTGAAAGAAACTAAAATAATTGAGTTTTTACTGAAATATATTGTTTTGTTTATTTGTTTTGTTTGGATATCATTCTGGTCTACACTCCCACACAGTAGGTGGCGGTAATGCATTTCAACGCAGGTTGCCACGCGACATAAAACCGAAAAAGAAAAGAAGAAGACATTTTATCGTGAGAGGTTTCACAGTTAAACAGTGGCGCCACGAGCCTGATTTTGAAAGTGAAGAAAGTAAATCAAAACACACCTCTGTCTGCATTTGAACTCAATCGAGTTCATTGCATCAACCGTGAGTATATTTTCAACTTAACGTTATTTAGACGAAGACATGGCGGCGAAAAGCAACATTGCAAGTTAAAGTGTTGAATATCAGTGTGAACCACCGAGTCACATACATGTACACTAGCTGTATGTCACTAGCTGTATGTCACTAACTCTATGTCACTAGCTGTATGTCACTAACTCTATGTCACTAGCTGTATGTCACTAACTCTATGTCACTAGCTGTATGTCACTAACTCTATGTCACTAGCTGTATGTCACTAACTGTATGTCACTAGCTGTATGTCACTAGCTGTATGTCACTAGCTCTATGTCACTAGCTCTATGTCACTAGCTCTATGTCACAAACCATTTAGAAAGGGTTCGTATTACAGCCTCTGTTGTATGTGAATGGTTGTGACGCCATTATCACAACAGAAAGCGACTTCTACTAGTTCTAAACATGGCAACGTTAGCCTCCTTGTTAACCTTTATTTAGCTCAAAATACGAACCCTTCTTTATTTCGGCACATACACAGAGCACCGAGCAAAAGGTATCTTTTATTTCTCTTAAAAATACAAGGTTTTATTCATGTAACAAATTAATCGGTTCATATTAACATTGTGTGTGTGTGTGTGTGTGTGTGTGTGTGTGTGTGTGTGTGTGTGTCGCAAGCCATGCTGACCTGTACCATCTGTGGTGAGGAGATCCTGTTGGAGGAGGACATGAAGACCCATGTCTTTCTCAGCCACCTGGAAAATGACACCCACTGTCCACTCTGCTCCCTGTCTGCCGTGTCTTACGATGAACTCCGCTTCCACATCAACTCTGCACATCCAGAGATGCATCACGGAGCCCAGGATCCAGCTTACTTCACATCCACTTCAGGCTGCTTTGCTGGAACAAAAACTGGTGTAACCGAGAGCAAGACGCCTCGGTCCTGCTGTGCTGGGGACAGCTGGGATACAGCTCCTGAGGCAACACACATTGATGACTCTAGTGTCACCACAGACTCAGTGCGCCCTAAACGGAACAGTACACTGAAAAGTGGGGCTTCATCAAATGGGGAGACTTCGACTTTGACGACACAGAGCCCTAAAACGAGACAGAAGTCTGTCGGGCTCTGTAACGAGGACCGTAACGGATTTAAATCTGAGCACAGCAAAGCCAAACAGAAACGGCTGTCTTTACCAAGAAAAAGTAATTCAACTTTTCCAAACTTTATTTCAAACTTTAAAGTCACCACTAACTTGAATTGTCCTGTCTTTGTTACAGAGAAGCTGTTCTCTTGCCCCATGTGTGCACTGGTCTGCACCAGCTGTGTCGTCCTGCAGGAGCACGTTGAGCTGCATCTGCAGGAACAAGGCTCTGCTGAAGGTAACTTCTCTGCCTCTTAGATTTACAGGGTCTGTGCTGCCATGTACAGGTCACTCTGTTGACTCACTCTGGTGTCAGCACACATTAGAGGAGGTAGAAAGTTCATTGTTTCCTAAAATGAAGACGCCCTATAATTGTACATGTTGTATCTTTTATTGTTTGTTCAGAGTCAGCACAGGAGGCGTGCTCACCAGCCATGATGTCACAATCAGCCCGCCGTCTCTCAGGTGTGTCTCCTCGCCCACTCTCACAGAACACTGTTAAATGCAGTCATGAAACTTTACAAGTGTGTACTTGAGATCAAAATGAAGGTTGAGTTCCAAGATGGGGATGGTTCGAACAAAGGGGGTAAAGGCCCCCCCACTTAATGCACCTAGCCAGATTAGCCGTCACAAAACTTTGCAGGTGTGCAGTTGACAACGAGATGAAGGCTGAGTTTGAAAATGGCCGTGGGTCGAGCAAGGGCGGCAGAAGTAGAGGGGTAGGAAGTGGAGAAGGGGCTATTGGCCCCCACTTCACACAACTGGCCCGATATGGCTGCTGGGCTGGAGTATGTTGAACAACAAATTGATCTCTCCATGCAACCAAGGTGTATGTATCTTCATTTGTACAAGAAAACACAGCAATACTACATGAAAGCTGTTCTCAGGTTGCTGATGATGTTATGGTTTTCTCTACAAGTGACGCATGTTTAGCCCTGCTAACAGCTGGGCTCTAGGGATGGCAATGTCTTTGTTGTTTGTCCATCTGCTGCTCCAACATTATGGTCCAGACTGAAATATATATGAACAACTATTGAATGGATTTCAATTTCACAGAATCCTACTGAATCTGATGATCCCTGACATTTCCTCTAGTGCCACCATGAGGTGCACTTTTGTGGTATTTAGTGAAATGTCTCAACAAGTATTTGATGGATTGCCTCTAGCATGGCTATAGATTCATCCGTCTAGTCTACAGCTCAGAATTTAGAAATGAAAAAGGCAGTTATTTTCCTAACAACGGATAACATAGTAACAAGATCATCAAGATGTTCTCTATCAACAGAGAACATTCAGTATTCCTTCTCTGATTGTACTGTAATGATGATTCTGACATCACCGTGATCTAGCCCTCTTTTTTTGTGGGGGGAGGGGATATACTGTATAATTTGATAATAATGAATTTTCCTAAATTCAGAATGTTTTTTAATGCTCAACAGCCACAGTATTGTTTTTAAATAGTATTTTTATTTAATGTTTTATTATTTTAAAAGACTTTAAATCAAATAAAATTTATTGATTATAGCCCAATATCACAAATTACACTTTTGCCATAGGGGGCTTTACAGACTGTGCAGCATTCGACACCCTCTGTCCTTAGCTTACAAGGAAAAACTCCCCAAAAGAAACCCCACAATTAAAAGGGTAAAAATGGAAGAAACCTCAGGGAGAGACTGAGGAGGACGGGACGGACAGACGTGCAATAGATGTGTGTTGAGAATAAACAACATAGTAAAAATACAACATGGACAATCTATGTGACAGAAATGATGATGTGATCATAAATATGCTCTTAAATGTGGAGAGGGTGTCTGCCTCCCGAACGTACACTGCGAGCTGGTTCCACAGTAGAGGCGCTTGATAGCTGAAGGCTCTGGCTCCCATTGTACATTTAGAGACTCCGGGAACCACAAGTAACCCTGCACTCTGGGAGCGCAATGCTCTAGTTGGTTTATAAGGTACTATGACATCCTTAAGATAAACTGGAGCCTGACCATTAATCGCTTTGTAGGTCAGGAGAAGGATTTTGAATTCTATTCTGTATTTTACCGGGAGCCAGTGCAGAGCAGCTAATACAGGAGTAATATGATCTTGTTTCCTAGTTCGTGCAATATATGTGCCATTATATTGCCATTAATAACCAACAGCTTAGATGATATAACAAAGTAGAGAAACAACCTTTTGATTTTGGGACGGTTGAAATTATTTTCTGGTCAGGCAGAGTGACAGACGGGGCAGAGGATAGGATTATGTTCATGTTAATATTAATAATATATCGTACATGTGCAGCCAGCGTAATGCGCACAACCAAGTTACAAAAAACCCATTCACCCCGCTGCGGCTGTGACTAGGGAAACCCTGTCACATATGTGCAGACCCAGAAGTTAATATGCACATTTTTGTTTACTTTAACAGTCCCAAATACCATGCTTATACACCATACCTACATGGTTTTGATTATATTTGATTCATAGGTTCCACAAATGGGGTCTGGGTAAAATACCTGTTATGAATCCGCCACTCGCATGATTTTACCACATTCCTATCAGATATCACTGTCAGTGCGGAGTCTGCTGTGAGTTAAACAAGACAGTTTCTTTTTTATTTCAGTTACATTTCAGAATATAAAACACTGTGCACAATTATTAGGCAAATTGTATTTTTGAGGATTCATTTTTATTATTGAACAACTACGGTGCTCTCGGTCAATCCAAAATGTTAATAAACCTCAAACCTGAATATTTAAGAAGGTAAAAGTGAGGTTTTGGCATTCTTAGGAGAATATCTATGCGTGCACAATTATTATGCAACTAAATTAAAAACGAAAATTTTTGCATCTCACTTGTTTATTTTCATCTGTTAAAGTGAGAATAATAAGCAAACAAATAAACATTTCTGACATTTCAAAAAAGAAATCAGAGACCAACATAGCCACCCTTCTTTTCAATAACAGTCACGAGCCTTCCACTCATGGAGTCTGTCACTTTCTTGATCTGTTGACGATCAACATTTTGTGCAGCAGCAACTGCAGCCTCCCAGACGCTGGTCAGAGAGCCGAACTGTTACCTTCACTGTTAATCTCCTGTTTAAGAAGCCCACAAGTTCTCACCAGGGTTCAGGTCGGGTGAGGCAGGGGGCCATGTCGTTATTCTTTCATCTTTTTAAGGCCTTTACTGGCCACGCAGTGGAGTACTTGGATGCATGCAATGGAGCATTGTCCTGCATTAAAATCATGATCTTCTTGAAGGATGCAGACTTTTTCCTGTACCACTGCTTGAAGAAAGTGTCTTCTAAAAGCTGGCAGTAGGTTTAGGAGTTGATTTTGAGTCCATCTTCAACCCGAAAAGGTCCAACTAGCTCATCTTTAATAATACCAGCCCATACCAGTACCCCACCTCCACCCTGCTGGCGTCTGAGTCTGAGTGCAGCTCTGTGCCCGTTACTGATCCAGCCACGGGCCCATCCATCTGGTCCGTCAAGAGTCACTCATCTCATCAGTCCATAAAACCTTTGAAAAATCTGTCTTCAGATATTTCTTGGCCCAGTCTTGACGTTTCAACTTGTGTGTCTTGTTCAGTGGTGGTTGGGTTTCAGCTTTCCTTCTCTTGGCCACGTCTCTGAGCACTGAACACCTTGTACTTCTGGACACTCCAGGCAGGTTGCAGTTCTGGAATATGACAACACTGGAGGATAATGGGTTCTTGGTACCTTCACGTTTGATTCTTCTCAAATATTTGACAGTTAATTTGCGTCTTTTTTTCTCAACACGTTTCTTGCCACCCTGTTGACTATTTGCAACAACATGTTTTATGGTTCTGTGATCATGCCCCAATATCTTAGCAATTTCAAGAGTGCTGCATCCCTCTGAAAGACTCAGTCAGTTAAATCTCTTTTTTGGCCCATTTTGCCTGAGGAAAAGAAGCTGCTTAATAATTATGCACTTATTATAGGGTGTTGATCTCCTTAGGCCAAACCCTCCCTCATTACACAATACACACCACCTGATATGCTTAAATCCAATAAGCATTCAAGTTTATACAGCTTGGAGTTGGAAAATATGCATAAAAATGATGTTATGGTCAAAATACTCACTTGCCTAATAATTGTGCACACAGTGTATGTTGTCTCTTGTAAGGTGTTTTTGACACAGATGTGCTTCATGGGGCGCACAGCACAATGTTTCTCTAGTGATAAAATACTTTGGGTTAACATAATTACATTTTAGTACTAATGGATGAAACCGACTGGATCAGTGAAAAGAACATCAGCCTCTCTGTCTCCGTTGTATTTGTTATGTTTTCAATAACTGGACTTACATGGAGTTTATAATCTCTTTTGTAGGAGAGAAGAGATTTGAATGCCCTCTGTGCTCTGTCGTCTGCATCGACAGCGTCTCTCTGCAGGAACATGTGGAACTGCATTTCGACCATGGAGCAGCAGTGAAGTCTGCAGGTGGGCATATATCCATACCTCCCTGCTACACAAGTCCCTCACTTCCCTCTATTGCACTTTAAAAGTTGTCATTTTCCTCAGTCCTGTCTGATGTGATGCACACTCAGCGTCTACCTCTCTCAGCCTTTGTTCACAGCCCTGGCTCTGATCTGAAGCTGGCCTGGGAGCTCCAGCAGAAGGAGGAGGCCCAGCAGGAGCGAGAAGAGTTCAAGAAGCTGCAGGTCTGTTTACACACTGATGTATTTTTGTTGGAGTTCCAATTAATTTGTTAATTTTAACTTTTAAGGGTAAAATTGCAACTACCAGCATTAATTTGAGGGTTTACATTCATATTGCGGTAAAATTTTCCTGCTTTCCTGTTCAAACATTTGGGGTACCATGTACGTAAACAATAAAAGGACGACTATGCCCTCCTTTTACTGTTTGTGTCATTTTATCCTCATAGTCATTGTTTTATTTCATTGTGCAGAAAATGTTCCACTATCCAAATACTCCCAGCAGACATCCAACTTCTCAGACTTCTCCTAAACTGTAAAGTATAGTTTGCACATTAGCAAGACAAGCATAAATAAGGTGATTGGCAAAAGCACTGCCCGTAGATGTGCCACGAGATGGCAAGTGATATGAATCCGAACAGTTTCAGAGTTCATGGTGAGAAACATTTCTGACTAATAGTAGGAATTCATTATGAGGAAAAAATCCATCTGAAGCCACAGTCGGGTGGGGGGGGATTAGTAGTGGATTCATGTACACTGAGCAGCCCATAAAAACACGACCTGTATCCAACCACTTCTGAAAGCAGAGTCAATATAATTAGTTTTTTGAGATTGTCCGGTGGGTGTGACTCTGGGGTGCATAGCACTCCGCTAGTTGACTTCTTATGCTAGAATTGTATTTTTCAAAAGCATGATCATCTGTTACATGCCGCTTGACACTTGACACCACGACACGCAACATCATCTCTTTCCTAGATTCCAAACTGTTCGGAGCTTTCAATTCAAATTCATTCATATACATTTTAACAGCATGTGGAATCCTCCCTACTAGTTTGCTGTAGGTGCGTATGGTGGGATTCAGATTGGATGAGGACAATAACAAACACTCCTTTTTAATGCTTGCTTCTCTGTGTGTTGGTTGGGGAAAGTGCCCTGCTGGTGTCGTCTCAATCCATTTAAAGGTTGACAATGTACAATACAAATATTTCAGCATTCTCTCTTACTAACATTAAGATATATTGGTTTTTGTTTCTGATGTGACTATATACCATGTTTCCACTTTAATTGTGGGGTTTCTTTGAGGGAGTTTTTCCTTGTACTGTGCGAGGGTCTCAGGACGGAGGGTGTTGTATCCTGTACAGGCTGTAAAGCCCACTGAGACAAATGTGTCATTTGTGATATTGGGCTATATAAATAAACTTGATTTGATAGTGGCACTTGGACCTTGACTTTGGCAACTTCTGCCCTTGGATCCATTATCCAATAGAGTTGTACACCTGTTCTAGGTGTCTTTGTCCATTTTGACTCTGAAGACACAGTAGTGTTGAAACATGTGCCTTTCTCTCTGAGCTTTGATGTTTGTTTAAGGAGAGCTGTTCTACAAAACTGTGTCTGTGTGTCTGTGTGTCTGTGTGCGTGTACCGTCTGAAGCTTGTGGTTTCTCTCCAGGTGCGTGTAATGCATCTAATACAGTAATAGCTTGGGTTTGGGGCTCTTTCATATGACTCCAGTGTGTCAGTCTGACCTGTGGTATGTTGTTTGTTGGGCAGAAGCAGTTTGGTCTGGACGGCAGAGGGGGCTACTGCAGACAGATGGAGAGGAGCATGGAGCGAGCTGTGGCCAGGGGGCTTATGGCCCCTGCAGAGTTTCACTGTCAGAGGGCTGAGATGATGGAGTCTCTGGCCTCAGGGGTCGATGATGGCAGGACCAGAACTCAGGGTATGTTTGTGCTTGTCCTGCAACCACAACTCTATAACAGCAACACATACACACCGCTGATTTAAAGGAATACACCAAGGTCTCTGTAGATTTAGTCAACTGGAGCAGTTTTTCTCATTTGAACTCCAGATCATGTCTGGAGAGTCCGGTCTGCACATTATCTGGGGTTTCCCTTTCACACATGTAGCACGATACACCCTCTTCTTCACCCTCGGATGTTTGTTCTCTTCCTTTTTCACGCCCACTCGCCCGCCGTGCACGGCCCGGACAATGAGGGCCCAATCGGACATCTGCTGTCCAGTCCCAATGATTCCACATGTTCTCCCATCCCGCTCCTCTGGGTAATGTCTATATAAATTCAGGGTTGCGGTGCATGTGAAAGGGGCTTCACTCATCTGCGTGTACCCAACACTGACTTTGACATTTGCAGAACACGACACTAACACAATGTTGAATGTAAGAAGGAGACTACGCTTTATTCATTCTCTAAAGGTACAATAATGACACAGGGGCTTTCAATACATAGCCTGTAAAAAATGAAATGCAATTTATTTTATACTTTTAATATGTAGCTGAGACTACTTCAGTCTTTTGAAGTATGAAAATTAGCTGCTGTTATATTTTTCTTTCCCATCAGTCTCTCTTACAATTGAACCAAGAAAAGTAGTCATGTTAACAATACCCTTACACACTACAATTTTTTTTTAATTTTTTTTTTTTATGTTACACATTTCCTCTCGCACATTGCTAGACAAATCCACACAATATTTAAACTACCAAAGGACTGTTGCACTACTTTCAATGTTGCATTGGGGATGTGCATGGAAATCGGATGTAGGGTTTCCACTTCAATTACTTCAAATCATTCTCAAGATTTGGGAAAACACTGTTGCATTTAATTATAATCTGTGATCTCATCACCCAAATATCAATACATATTATGATTGAGTACTTTTTTTCTGGAAATTAAAATGGAATGTCAATTCTGAATCCATTGAATTCAATGTCCTTAATTAACAACATGGACCACAATGGACTAATGCAAGTAGAGGTATCGAAGGGAAACGGTACGTCTCTAACACTGAACAAATCTCTACTGTCTCACAGTACATTTCAACATATGACCCAACCTTTAGTTTTGTTTTATTCAATATGTGACATTTCACATTTTTAAATAAAGCAGTCCATTCAAAATGCTTCACAGAAAATTGATGCTCACAACATAAAAACAATCAACATCCTCTCGCAGCATGCATACTTCAACAACCATAAGATTCGTCATCACATGACTTTGAGATTGATGGAAGCAAAGACACAGGTCTGGTCTCTGACTCCCACCTGAGGGGGATGAGGACAGAAGTTCAGCAGTCTTTGTTACCAATTAGTACAATTGTACAATGTGCCTTGCTCCAGTGTTAATGACTTCCCTCATGTCAGATGGAACCAAAAGGCCTGATCTTGAAGATGAATCCAAGATTTACTAAAGTTCAGTACTGTTGAATATCATGCCATGTCTTTCTGCATGCTGCTTTTACATACGTGGACAATGTCCTCAGGTATTGAATGAGGAGTTGTGATTTGCAGAAGTTCAGGTATTTACATTCAACTGGAGAAGGTTATGAGGCGTCCAACATCAGATGTCCTCTGCTGTTGAAACCTGTTGAGGTTCTTTGGCTTTAAAGTATGACTAAGCAATACATTGGTTGTCTTCAGTGTGACAACAAAGGAAACAGTCCTTTGTTTTAATGCTGAAGCCTCTTGACAGTGAATAATGGGGCATTTTCACCACAGGAAATATCTGAGGGAGCCAAGAACTTTTGGAGGAACTCAGGAACTATGCCTGAGAACAGTCCCTGGACTGGGGGTTGTACATTCTGATGATTCAGGAACTTTTGTGTTAGTATCAATATTATGACCATTTCTTGTTGGTTATCATTTTTATTTTTAAATTAGACTAAGCTGATGGCACAAGGGAGAGAGCTAGTGATTGAATGTGAGACGGGGCGGTGATGTGACAGCAGAGCGAGTGGCCAAGAGAAATTAAAGTTAAATAAAAAAAATTTCCCCTCAGCATGTCTGATCACATCCAACTCAAACATCACTCCATAGTAAATGTAAAGATTCTTTGCCCACGTGTGGAAATGTTGTTATCTCGGCCGAGAGATGTGATGGACAACACGTTGGACCACAACTAATCAAAGCTCGCCGTCTTTCACGACACGTGTGATTTCACCTAGAATAAGAATTTAAACAAAGTGTGTTTGCGAGTGTTGGGTTTGGAAAAGCTTTTTCACAGTTCCACCTGCAGCACCAGAAATTTCTTCATCCTTCACATCATTCCTCTTTCATTTCGTCCAAGTTTGGAATTAGAGTAGATGGACATGTTTATGAAGGGCACAGCTTTGTTGAGTTCCAACAGTGAATCAGTTCCGTACTGCAGTGTTTTTAGTTCTTATAAATGTCACAGACCTTTAGGCCTAGGGAGCATCAGTATTACAGGGCTTCAGGGGTTTGGCTCTACATTACAGGTCATTTAGCAGACGCTGTTATCCAGAGTGACTTACAGAGAACTAACTACAGGGACAGTCTCCTGGAGCAACTCAGGGTTAAGGTGGCAGCCTGGTATTAAATTCACAAACTTCCAGGGTTCTATTTGAAAGCCTGACCACTAGACTACAACCATTCGCTCTATTCTGATCACTTCTGATGTCAATGGCTGGATGTAACTGAGATGTTAAACATTTCTAATTTAAAAAAAATGCCTTTCTACTTAAAAAGGTACGATGTTTAAGTAATGCGAAAATAAGTGAATAAACCATAAGCGGCAAGTCAGAAGCAGTTAAATCCAACATTAAGATCATAATGTCCTAATTTAAGGTTATGTAACCATTGCTGTGATACCTGGTTACTGAAGGTATACAGAACATTACCTTACAGTGGCTTGTAGTTTTTAAAAACTACACTATGACAAAAAGGTCCAGCAAAAGGTTAAACTTTATTTCCGTCCAGCAACGCACTGTTTGCCATCATGTGCGGTCATATGGAAAAACTTCTTCTCTGTGTGCACAACACCCTCAATGTTTTTGTCCACTGTGCATATACTGTCCTGAAGCACATTCCATTACCTGCTAAATCTGCCTTCTGTATCCTGTGATCATGGCTTAGCCTCTCATTATTACATTACATAGTTAAATATCATGAAATCTCAATTCTAGAAGAAGTAAATATACGATGTCACTGTGGTATTCGACAGTAGTTTAGTAAAACTATAGTTTTAGTTGAACTTGGAACAAGAGAGACTTGTTCCCTCCTATTTCTGACCTGGACTCTCAGCTGTCACCTTTGTATATTGGTCAGAGTGAGATGTGATCTGTACATCAGTAACTGCTGCTGGGATGTACTGAGCTCAACTTGTTTCACATGCACTCTGCTCTGTCTGTCTAGGTGTGGTCCGAGCTTTGTCTGAATATTACCAGAGTGAGGGCAGAGACTGTGTCCATGTGTGGCTGAGTGCTGAGACAGACCACTACTGCTCCTCGTCAGGGGATAAAGGCTGGGGATGCGGGTACAGAAACCTCCAGATGCTCCTTTCCTCTCTACACACAATAGATGCATATGCTTCACTACAAGGTGCACACTCACTGCATAATCTCTGAGCAGAAATCACCACTCTATCTTTGATTTATAAGTCTGACATGCTTTTGTGAATATTCCCTGTTGAAATTGAAAGAAAAAACTGTAGTCCAACAAATAAAGGCCTGTTGCTTGTGTGAATATGACGGGTCTGAATTGGTGCCGTAGAAATGGACATTATACTAAGTTTATCAAGACAACAGGTGAACGTGAATGAATATATATTAATATATTTATTCATTGTGTGTGTGTGTGTGTGTGTGTGTGTGTGTGTGTGTGTGTGTGTGTGTGTGTGTGTGTGTGTGTGTGTGTGTGTGTGTGTGTGTGTGTGTGTGTGTGTGTGTGTGTGTGTGTGTGTGTGTGTGTGTGTGTGTGTGTGTGTGTGTGTGTGTGTGTGTGTGTGTGTGTGTGTGTGTGTGTGTGTGTGTGTGTGTGTGTGTGTGTGTGTGTGTGTGTGTGTGTGTGTGTGTGTGTGTGT